>OX418227.1:1933557-2013912 GCA_948455865.1 Conomelus anceps
AATCTACAAACAAAAAAAAACATATTTGTGAGGTAGAAATTGATGATATATGGGAGATGAAATATTCCGAACAAAATTTTAGAGATCAATAGATCATTTTTCAAGCATTATCATAAGGTAATACCTTTATTGTATCAATTTATTGAAGGTTGAAGGTTGAATAAACTTAATTATGGTAGCCTTCCTTTAACTGTGATGGGATGGAAGGTTGAGTATAGAGAAATTAAGGATAGAGAAAATAAGAAATAATTTCTTATAGATTCATAAGTTCTTGAGTCACTTTACATGCCAAAGTTGATGGATCTTGTTCAAAGGTTATTGATGTTAAAAAGTTGAGAAATTGGAATTTGAATGTAGCAATATCGATAATGACATCTTTTTTGTTCCATATCATTTTCGTTCGAAATCTTTTTCGTTCGATATCTTCTTCATTCGATATATTTGTCGTTCGATATCTTTCTGCACAATTTGGTATGTTTTTCAAGAATCCAGATGACAACTAGCGTTCAAAACAATTGAATAAAAACGCATGTTTCGCCACTGAAATCTGACTACCATTAGCAGTTATCAGCAGTTTCCAATAAACCTTTCAATACTCAATACAGTATTTATTAAAATTAATAATGCTCACTGAAAACTAGTAAGTTATTTTGAAAACTGGAAGTTTCATACTGTTTCCAGAATATGAGGAATTCAAGGTTTTCCCCATTCCATAATTTCATTCACTTTGCGAGCTTTTTTGCAAAGATTGTATCCTTATCTCTCTCTCTCATGGGAATAAGATCAAGAGCTCTGATAAAAATCCAATAATTACTTTCGGAAGTCACCCGGAAAAGCTATGGAAAATAGCTACGGAAAAGCTATTTTGTCACGATAGACGCATTTACTTATGAGATATTTTTATCTCAATTTTTTGCGCCATCTTCAAAGACTCGGGGCTCATAATTTTCTGGTGTCTGTCACGAAGTACCTTTTTCATAATAAGTCCTAATTCTTATTAGATTTCTTTGTGGATCAAACGGTTTAAAGTATTTTTTATTAACTGTCAAGTTGCAATGGATCACAAATTAAGATTACAATTTTGCATTTAATAATTTTGTATTCGAGAATTTTGTCTCTTAAATAGGGTGATTCAAAAAGAGATCCGGTTTTAGTATATTATATTTAAAACTGAATTTCTCCAAAAATAAAAAAATAGTTCATGAACACATACATCTAATCTCACGTTTTTATTCACGACAATTGATATTGTACAAATCATCTCCTCTAATCTGCTACCATATAAGAATTCTATTCAGGTAATAAATTATGATTGCAAGTTTCCACATCCTTTTTGCAGACAATATCGTCAAGTTCCCCAATGAACACATTGGGTTTGTTAACATTCACCAATGACACAAGATTATCTAAAATGGATCAATTTGCTCCTAAACATCCATTATTTATTTGAAGGAGGAAACGCGAAACTGCGAAATGGAAGATTGAGCTTGCAGTCACAATGTATTACCTGAATGGGCTTCTTATAAAGTTATTTGGATGAAGTCCTTACCATTCTTTATTTATGGTATCTGACTAGTGAAGATGATTAATTTGTCCAAAATTATTTTTCATACAATGAATTTCTTATGGAGCTCTTTGGATACAGTCCTTACCATATCTTATTTATGGTAGAGGAATAGTGGAGATGATGCGTGCAAAATTATTTTGCATGCATAAAATCTGAATTTCTTATGGAGCTCTTTGGATACAGTCCTTACCATATCTTATTTATGGTAGAGGAATAGTGGAGATGATGCGTGCAAAATTATTTTGCATGCATAAAATCTGAAGATTAGATGGATGTGTCCATGTATTGTACTCGAGATTTTTGTAAAAATACAGTTGTATAAAAATCGTCGCTCTTTTTGAATCACTCTATATTTTACAGCATTACTATCGGTGTAGAAGCCCACAAGTAAATATTTTATTCTATTTTATATATTGTGACAAATTTACAACGAATGTGACGGCGCAACAAACTCAAGTCCAAAACTGCTCCCTTCACAAATTTTGAATATGTTACATTGTCCAAAAAATTGAGGTTAACACAGACTAAAAATATAAGATTTGCTAAAAACCTTCACTAGAAAAATAACAAATTTATTCTACTCACTTAACCACTATTAATTTGAAACAAAACACTAAAACAGTTAAAAATAGTTTATAATATTAAATTTTTATGAAATCTTTTGAGCCGAAAAATATTATCTTGTTGCTATGGTGAACTGTTGCTATTAAATATACAGAGCTATTAAAAAAAATGAATATATTTTATGTAAAACATTAATGAACGCCTCTGTTCTTGGTTCACTAGACAGAGAAGAAATAAAGTAAAATAAAGAACACGTTATTTCTACATCATACTTGTATATCTACACAATTGAAATAGTCCTAAGGGGAGTGATAGCCGCGAGGCGTAGCAAGTATCTGTTCAATCAGAGATAAGCTGCGTTCTCGTAGGTCCTGTTTGTAACGGTGACCGATTAGATTGGTCAGCCAAAAAGACACTGTTCTCTGCTGTAAAATCACTTGCGGGTGGTTCGGAACCCACCTAAAACTGTAGGTCCAACTCATCAATCACCATCTTCCAACTCATTACCCACGCACAGGTCTCAGACCTATGTGGGCTTCATCCTCAGAAAAAAGTCCTTTTGAACGTCTGTCAATAAGAACTTCATGTATCTTATGCAAGTCTTCTTGTATCATGTATCATGTATCATGTATCATGTATCATGTATCATGTATCAAGTCTTCTTGTATCATGGTTAATATTGTACATGAATAGCCTACAAGCACACAACTCAAAATTAGTAGAAACAGACTCTACTAACCTTGCACACATTCATAATACCGTAATAGAGTTGAATCATCTGTAGGAGTTTTGAATGAAAACAGGAGTTGGCTAAGTAAATTCCATTTCGAGTTGAGCTAGCCAAGATCCTACATAAACATCATGTGGAGTCCAGAACTCCTTCCGTTGGCACGAACTGGACAAGATAGAATACACATTTATGATCAGCGGTCGAATGAAGTTAGGGCAAAGTTAGGGTTGGGCTCAATGTTGGCATACAATGTAATTGAATTTCATTCCAAGATATTTCTCAACATAACTCCACTGTATATAGCTCAAGGGAGAGATTGAGGGTTCTCAGGAGATTTCACAGATGATGTCAACTTTAATTTGAGTGTATGATGGTGTTCTATACGAATAAATTCCATTATTATAAATTATATTTTTATGTATAGCTTATGGGAAAGGTTGGGGCTGTTCTCAAGAGATTTAACAGATGATGTTACGTTGAGTTTGAATGTTTAATGACGTTTCATAGAGATAAATTATGTTATAATACAGTTATATACATATTCAATCAGATACATTATTTTATGCATACAATAAATACAATACATACAGGTCATACATGTCATACACTACTTGTCATAACGTTTCACAAAAACGTTTCAAGTTTTTATTTAACATGTCATACAGATAAATATGTATTTTTGTCGCAGAATTCTCCATATTTTTATAGCAAGGTCGAAATTTTGTGTTTTAAAGCACTTTGGACAAACAGATTATGGGATTATTAGAGGAAAACAGCAACTAGAATTAAGTTTCTAATATCTGTTAAGTTCGTCACATTTCCATAATAGAATTAACTTCCATGTTTCTAGCAGAATCCTCCTATTCCTATTACTAGTAACCTTCATGGATATCCCAAATTCTTTTTTATTCCAATTGGAAAATTCTCCTCTTAAATGAGAAAAATTAAAATAATGAACATTTATAGCTTAATAAAATACTTATTTTCCACCGTTTATAATTAAAAAAAAAAACGACATGAAAGACATTATTCCATGAGTACAGTAGTCAGTAGTACAGGATGTACATTATTTACGTATTATTTTATTATTTATTTTATTATTATTTTATTATTTATTGATTGATACAGTCAAAATACAACTTATTATAAAAAACAACAGGCTTTCAGCCCAAAACTGTCTCTATTACTAAATTTTTACAAGAGTCCTAATATTTGCAAGCATAGGTTATGCTTACGTTTTGATTGAATTATATCACGAGGCTCCTGGAAAACACATAAAATTATCAAGTTCAATTTAAACGATGTTGCACTTTGATTGATTCTATTTAATACTCTCCAAGATATTTTTAAATTATTGATTCATCGCTGAAATTTAGACTACATTATCAGAAAAAGTTCATTCAATTTCCATAAAAACACTGAAGCATAGGTTGTTGCGAATAGAATTTGTACATGAACGTATGATTATGAAAAAAGTAAACATAAATTTATAATAAAAACTTAAAAAACACTTTTTAGTGAAATTATATATATTAGTGGAAACAAGATGGATCTTCAACATCATAATTTCGCCGATAAATTTATATTGATGGATCCTTCTGGCCATAGAGTTTATTCAAATAAACCAAAATTCCCCAATATTATAGATCTAACGAATACCTAAGAATGTGACGTCATTCTATTCAATTTCAAAGTATGCTTGAATTTAAAATTCGGATGTCACTTTAATGGTGAAACTTTTATCACTCGAGATCGATGCACATCCAAAATCAATATTAATTTTAAACTAATAGTGACGAAATGAAAACATTTTTTATCATATGACAACAATTATTCAATTCATCATTTACCCACTCACCTCATTACCCACGTATAAGTTTCTGGACTCATGCGGGCATCATCCGCAATTAAAAAAATATTCAATAGTGTCTTGTGAGTTTCAGGGATATATTGAATTGTCTGACCACCGTATTTGTCAGTTAATTTACTGTCAAGTTACGCAATATTCTTACACCTTATATACGAAAAACATTGCTTGGATAATGTCTGTAATTTTAATTAATCAAATTTTTCAGTGTAGAGATACCTAACCGATTTGATTATATTTTTTAATAAATCTTTTTCATATTACCGGTTTTTTATAGCATTGATCCACAATTTCAAAGCATAATCTTGATTATGCGAGTTACACAGAATCATAGTCACGGTTATTATTGAAATTAATTCAATAATTTAGTTCCTTAATTCAGCACAGCGCTTCTCTACCTTTCTCAATGATTAAAATATTCATTCCTTGAGCCAACAACTAGATTCACCAAAAAACAATTGGTCACCAAACTTTTGTCTTCTTTGCGTTTTTCAAAGTTCTTCCGAGTCCGTGAAAAAAATTAGCATCGTGGTTATTGACAAAGAGGCTTTCTAATTAAGCGCATCTCTCTATCTGTGCAGAAAAGTTTCATATTACGCCTGAGCTAATGGAAAATCTTCTGACGAGACTGGGACAAACACTTTTCTTCTTTACGGGTTTGTTTTTGTGGAAGGGATAATGTCAGGGAAAAAGGGCGGGGAGGGTGGAGGGAAAATGGAAATGGAAAGCCGGAAAATGGGCTCCAAGCGGGGAGAGATAACTTCAGAAGCCGAATTGTAACTCAATGTGTGATGTAACTGAGACACTCTTTTTCACTTCATGAATTCCTGGGTGGGAAAATGAGATCAGTCTGTTTATTGAAGAGGGTGGAGTATAGTATGCGCAGAGTATTCCCTTGTAAATTTCTTCATTATTCTAAAATCTAGAGATTCCTCCATGTAAATTATGGTTCTTAAACAGTGAAACATCCAATAAATCAAATCAAATTTATTTCCCAGTTAACTTAACTTATACATGAAATAATCATTGTACATTCCTAATTTAATCTTAGCTCTACTGTAGTATTAACAATATAATCATATATGTACTGTGCTATCCCTATACTTAGCTACATATTAACCAAGTACAATTTTTCTGTAAAATAAGCCCAAAGGTTACGAAACCTATTACGGCAAAATTAAAATAGCATGTTTCTACTGAACAAAGCAAAAAAGCAACTAAAGAAAAATTCAAAGTAAAACCAAAAAACAGAAAGAAAAACCTCTAATTAATCATATTTTCAAATAAAACATAGATAACACAAGAGAATTCTACGCTTACCAGCGATTGGAAAACATTTTTGACGGATTCAATAAATAATTTTGCAACTTCTAATATGATATACAATAAATATAATACCCTCAATGATAATAACCATCACAAAATCAAGCACATGTTGCTAAATGGTTCTACTTCATGCGAAAGCAACATAAAGAGAACAACCTTATTACTAATAAATTATAGTCAATAACACTTGTGTGAAGTCACTTTTTAATGAATGATAAGACGATATTGTCACAAGATTATTTATAAATAAATATGTATAATAATAAATTATAAATTCGCCACTACAAAGAAAGTTGAAGTCAGTTTTTAATGGTGCTTACAATAATCTTAGGGTGGAGTATCCAATACTTGATGATAATCTTATCATAGAATCAAATACACGCTGTGTAATAGTGTATGAGAGATGGAAACAGCGGTATACCATCATTCTACTGCATGTGAAGGTGATTATTATTGAGTATTGAATGCAGGCTCCACTGTGCAAGCACCTAATTAACCTAAGGAATCTCTGAGTAATAGAAGAATTTAAAAGGAAATACTCTATGCGGGCAAAATGAAACACATTCTGTGCAAAGGAGTATAACAGATTGGAGCTGTGTGAATACCACCATTCCATAGCATGTGTTTGTTTTTGCAATGGTGATTTCTCCAGGAGTATTGAATGCTACACTGGTCGAACACCCGGACTGCAAAATCCCGGTCCAATTTGAATTTATCTATTCAATCAGGATTATATTAATAGTTCATGAATAATATTATTCTTGAATGTTAATTATTGAATGATTGAAATTATTCATGTTCATGTTAATAAATTTTCATGAATAAAAAATTATACTCCTCTCGGAATATTCTAATCAATATATTGATTTTTCTCAGATGTATTTGTTTTGCGATGGTGATCATCATTGAGTAGAGAATAAAAGAGTGGAGCACCGAGAAAAATAACATCGCTTTATCGAATGATTCAGCTAATAACAGTTTTTCAACAGTTATTTATACAGAAAAACTTTGAAGTGGAGAAAGTTTTTTCATAAAATATCACAGTGTTTCCGAAACATTCAACTGTCAATTCTATTTTCACATCATATTTCTTTATAGTTTTTTCTTTATACCGGGAAATGTATCAGAAGGGGAACGAAAATATGCCAGGTAATAGAATTGGCAAACTGTCACGTTCATATTAATACTCAAAGTTTATTCAAAAGAACAGTGGCAGCGTTTGATCAATCCTGTCTAACCTCGGTGTTCGGACTATCGATATGAAATTGTTGAACTCTGCTTCATTCAGTAGATATTTAATTATTATTTAAAATGAATATTATTGTAGCTGAATTTTATTACTAACGATTTTAATTTTAAAGTCATTGGTAATTTTATAATACAACTAGCTGGCTCGACGCGCGTTGCTGCGTTCTCATAAAAATTCTCCTTGATTTTATTATTCGCCACCTCCCACTGAGGTTTCATTTCAAATTAGGAAAGAAGTTAGTCCTAGGGCTCTTCCAGCTGATCATAGAGGCTTCGTTGTTTTCTTATTCACCACCTCTGAATGAAGAAACATTTCAAATTTAAACCTCCTATGACTATAAGGGTAGAAGCTAGGTTTTTGATTTTATTATTCTCCACCTCCCGCTGAGCCTGCCTTTCAAATTTCTAGCTGCATTGGTTAACAGATGTCATCAACCTGGCATAAATTAAATTTCATCATACCCAGTCATATGTTTCCTACATATTGCAAGGCTCCAACTGTTCGGTACCGTAGTCTACAAGTCATGCAAAGTGCAAAGTCTTTTGCTGTTCAAAGACAGCGTAAACAACGCCGCTAAGGGGCCTGCCATATGATTAAAAACTGTTGACTTCTATCAGCTGTTCCTTTAAGCTGTTTGGCCGGCAAGTTCATTAGGTTAGGTCTATAAAATGGATTAATTAATAGTAATTATTAGCTCTTCTATTAAAATTTATGGTCAGAAACCATCCCCAATATTCACACAACATATTCCCAAAGTTTCATGCTAATCTGTCACGTAGTTTTGGAGTCTATAGGGAACATACATACATACATAAAGACAGACATTCATATTTATATATATATAGATGAATCACAGGACAACTGTGAATTGGGTCTGGTTTGTATTTGTAAGTTCAAAATCGAATAATAATACAATAAGTATTGCCAAGGACGCTCTACCATAGACTGAACATTCAAGTTTAGGTTTTAGTGTTATTCTATGTCTATACTTAACAGCATGAGAAAAAAAATAAGAAGAAGGAAAAAAGAAAATGTAAATGAAAAACGAAGACGTAATACAAGTGATCAACAGCATTTTTGTGAATATTGACAAAGTTTCAATTTTTTAAAACATCTGAATGCACGAGTGAGGAGATGACACAAGTGTCTGTGGATTTTGAAAATGCTAATTATTTAAAATGGGTGCGAAGCATCTATCCAGTAAAGGCTAATCCTGGTGTACTACAGAGTACTGGAGAGATTCGTCTTCTTTCCTGAGAATTATTTGGAATTAAATGCTTTCTTTACACAATTTCTCTTCCACTCTTTCATACTCTCTCTTCCACACTATTTCTTGAACTCCCTACAACTCTCATCTGCTCTATACATCTACTTCTCCTTTTCTCTTAATCTCTTCTCTTCCAAATTCTCTTGAAATGCTTCCCCTTACACTATTATTCCTTCTTGTCGCTCTTTCTCATTCTCCCTCTCAATCTCTTTCCAACTCTCTCACTCTCTCTTCCACACTATTTCTCGATCTCCCTACAACACTCATCTGCTCTCTACATCTACTTAATCTCTTCTCCCTTTTCTTCAAAATTGTCGTGAAATGCTTATTTCTTCTTGTCACTCTTTCCCATTCACCCTATAACTATCTTTCCTTCTCTCTTTCTCGCACTCTCTCTTTTTTCCACTCTTTTTCCGTCCCTCCCTCACTCTTATCCTCTCTCTCATCTACCTTATCCCTTAGGCTACTCTTCCTTCAACCCATCGCCCTCCTGTGACACCGCGGTATTGAATCCGTGCTTACGAATCGTGCGAAGATTTATTTTAGCGGATTATACCACCTATTTTGGAAAATCCTTCCTTCTATGTGATGCTGAATCCTAAATTTCCATGATTTTGACGTTATTTCGAGTAAAGACTTCCAGAACAAATGAGGGAGATATTTTAGAAAATTATTGCTTTCAAATTAGTGATAGGAAATTACAAATGAGTGACTTCACCTGTTATATTGTCTTTTTTGTTACAGGAAATATTCTGGTGAGTGGAGCTTCTATAAACATCTCTGAAAGGTGAGAATCATCTTGTGCAGCGTAATAATTATTGATTTATTAAATATTGGGAAGTGATAGCCGCGAGCCGTAGCAGGTATCTGTTTAATCAGATAGTGATAAGCTGCGTTATCCTAGGCACTCTTTGTAAGGGTGGCCGATCAGATTGGCCAGCAAAAAAGACACGTTCTCTGCTGTAAAATCACTTCCCGCTGGTTCGGAACCCACCTAAAACTGTAGGTCCAACTCATCAATCACCATCATCAAATCATTATCCACGCACAGGTCTCAGACCTATGTGTGCTTCATCCTCAAAAAAAAAAAGATTTAATTTATAGCGATTGTCAACTGCAAATCAGAAATCACCACTGCATACAATCATAACAGTTATATCAAACTATTCTCATTATTTATTTGAGTCTGTTTTTATTTAAATGAGGAAATATGAGTCCATATACTCAAGATAATTATAGAGACCTGACTCTGACTTTAAAAGAGAATCGAGACATGATTTTAAGACATCTGACGTCACACAAGTGTTATTGCCTTATTATATTATCAGGTGTGCATATATTACATCAATTCATGAATTCCATATGTTATTATTGTCTTGTATATTCAAGTCTTAAATTATCATGCGTATCCAGATCCATTTGCATGCTCAAAACCCTCTTTTTATCTGCTAGTAATCTCTTATTAGATTTTTATTATTTGGAGTTGACGACCTCAAACAGCTCGAAACAAATTCAATCTTCATCTTCAACTTTCGTTCAAGGATTAGGCGTTTGCCTGCGCCGACTCACAAACGTCTTATTAATTTATTTGTAGTGATATTTTACACATTTATGCCTAATAATGTTTTATTATATGATTGATTATTGCCATTTTTGTGTGGTCTACTTTACCTTCTGGCTGGTAGTTAGCAATTTTGAGTGGGAATCTTTCTGCTGGCATTCTCTTGATGTGCCCCTTCCATTGATTCCAATATTCTGCAACTCTATCTGTCATGTTATAGACATTTAGCTCGTTCCGAATATCCGAAATATTCATTCATTATATAATTAACCGTATTAATAATTCATTATATAGTTTACCAGCTTAATAATAAGATTAGAGTTCAATCGTCAATCACAGAAGATAATCCACAGTTTCCAATGGAGTATCTAAATTAAATGTTTAAGCGTATATTGACAGAACACTCGAAAATAAACTTTCGGCTTTATTTATTCTGAGCCGGTCCACTTTCAAAATAATACGGTTAGGGGTCTTTTTCTCGTGGCTGTTTCTAAAAGCAATGTAAACTATAAGAAAAGTCGGTAACGTAGCTTTACTACACAGTTTGGTTATAAATAAACCTTAGGCCCAGCGCAAATAGAACGCAGCCTGCGTTACGCAGCACTACGTGATTTTTTGTGAAACACAGGAATAAATCTGCGCATATAGAACGTTGGTTGAGGTCCAATATTCATTGAATAAATAAAAAAGACGAACTTAATCACACCTTGACTCCTATTCGCAGGATGTTATTTATTCTGTGCTTCAGAAAAAGTAACGCAGGATGCGTCAGTATTGAATTTAACGCGGGTTAAATTTATTCTGCGCAGTAAAAGTAGCGCAAGATGCGTCAGTATTAAATTTCAACCCGGGTTAAACGCAGGCTGTTCCAAATGATCAAACTTTAGATAAAATGTTCAAACTACTAGATCATTGATCATAGATGAATATTAACTTTAAAACTAGGATCACTTGTCTGCTCTCGGATAATACAAGTTCTAATACAACAAAATGATATCTAGTTATCTAGTTTAAGAATATTTACTATATTTCTTTGATATACCTCTTGAACAAGTGAGCCATTTTTTATATCACATCTGGTGATTACTAGCAACCAAGGTTAGAAGAGAAATCTTCTGTAGTCTCTATATGGAGCGTTTTCATCATGTAGCATCGCTATACAAAAAAGTATGATAAATAATTTAGGGATCTATGGATCTAGGACGCCTATGAAGATGAGTCTCCATGAGTGAATTTGGCCTGAGTGATTAGAAATATTATACGCAATTAAAATTGACTGAAAGTCGTTAAATTCACAATAAAAAGGTAAATAAATATTGTTTTATGATCAAGTCAGTATGTATTATATCTATCTAGGTATAGGAGAAAACTTGTCTTCTTGCACTATAAACACAGGCATGTTAATAACAATAAAAGAAGAGATGAAGAAAACTAAGAGAAAAGGTTAGAAATAATAGTTGAGGAGATTGAGAAAAAACAAAGAAAATGTTCAGTCTGACTGTTTATAGCCTTTGTTAGTCTTGTCTTCGGTTTGCGTAGGTTTTGTTGTTTTATCTTGTGTTTAGCCTCCATTTGTAGATAACAAAGTAAAATAGACCTGAAGATAAGCTTCAAATAAGCTTATTCTACAAGATAATTAATTTTAATATTATTTGAATAAGAATTTTAATCTCGTTCTGATTATAAACCAAAGTTGAGCACCTCTGCCTTTAGCTAACCGCAGTCAACACCCGCGCTGGAAACAAGACGTGCGATTCCCAAATTAATTACAGGGAATCCCGGCGGACATGTTCCAGCCCTTTACCTCGTCAACACTTGTCACTGTATATTAGATTAACTTTGAAAAAACTAACAAAAAATGTAAAAAATGACAAGCTGAATTGAAAAATGTAAAAATTGCAAAGCTTAAACTAAAGTAGAATTAAAAGTAGAAGCGTATTGCCAAAACGTTTGTCGAAGTGACGGAGGAGAGGGCACCTCTGCGCTTAGCCAATAACAATTGGGCAGTTACCAGTCTTACCACACCAACTGATACAGTGTTGCGATATCTCCTACTCCCAAACCTCGCCAGTCCCAGTGGCCACTGTAATAGCCCGATAGCTAGTGGTTAGCGTTAGGAGTAATTTTGCTCACTTAATCTTTATTGATTAAGATTAATAATTGTATTCCCCCTTTTTTTTTAATTCGTATGAATTCGGCCAAATTTGCGGATGATTTGATATCAAGGGTTAAGCCTGAAAGTGTTTTTCTTCAGATTAATTTTGATAATTTCCTTTTAAGCAATTTTTGATTAATTTGTTATTCCTAGTCAGCTTAAGTGTTCATGAATTAATCGTTCATGAATTAATCTGAAGGGTTAAGCCAAATATTCACTGTTCTGTTTAAATTTTGCTTATTTATTTTGTTTTACATTTAATGTTGATTATTCTTTGGGAGACACAATATATGTGTTAAAATTCAGTTGTCCATCATTTTTCTTGTTCACCCTCTCCTAGAAAAAGTTGCTCACCAGTATTGGTAACCAGAAGGTGTCCGGTTACAGTACATATTTTTCAATGCTAAATTATTTACTCAATTATTAAGTGCAATGTATTTATTCATTACAATGTTATCGCACCTGAGCTTGCTGAGAATGTTCTAGCAAATCATCTAGCGATCATTTGTTCGATGTAGGCCTATTTCTTGTTTATTAAAAACTAGTTTCATTATTGATTATTCAATGACAAAAGGTTCAACTCGGACACTTAATCTCAATGAAATTGTGTCATCACTTTTATTCAAAACAAAAAGGAAGAAGTTAAGCTTTTAAAGTTCATAGAGAAAAATTCCAGACATCAGTAAAACTACCGAAACATTAAAAAAACTTATTCACTTGTTTTCAAAGTGATAGTAATAGTTAAATCAAATATAAAAAGTCATACATAAATCGCATGATTGATTTTTCCTGCATTCACTGCATTCCTTCCCGAGTTAAACAAGAGTATTTCTACTATATATTTAATTATTGAGAATAATCATCATTGAGACTTGGATTTTTTCGAGCAACTACTTTGTATAGGGCCTACTAACATTCTACATGAAATTCAGCTTTACCCTAATTTTTTACAACAATGTCTATTTTTTGCATTCATTGCCTGAGCAAAATCAGTTTGCGGCGTGCTACTGCCATAGATTAGGGAGTAAGTAAGGTTCGTCTATGCTACTTCACTGCCATTTTGTTCAGCATTACACACGACGTGGCAACACCGTCGCCGAACTTTGCCGAGACACTCCGACCGTCCCCGAAGACAACACCTCCAAGCCGACTTCCCAATACGTTTCTGCTTTTAATTCCACTATAGATCAATTTTGAAAAAGTTTAGCCAGTCCAAAGCCTGGATAAAATGTGATGGAAATCAGTACACATTAAAATCCTGAATGTTGATCGTTTTTCCTCACACCCATTCACTTGCAACTCTTCACTATACCCCCCCCCCCCCTCCCCCCAATGTCAGTTGGGAGAGCTTATGTCACTGGTTGCTTTTGTCACGACATCAGTGAGAGATATAGAGGTGAAAAACAAAAGAGAGAAAAGACTGGAAGAAATGGTTTTTGATTGTTGATAACCAATGTAGTAAGACATAGAAGCGGACTAAAGCGAAAACAAGGCGTTCAAGTATATCAATATACTCAGAACCAAGCAGCCAAGAACTTGGAAAGTTTTGGAGCGAAAGAACTCGTCGAAATAGAACCAAAGCGATTCCGAGAAACAACTTTTAAAGCGTGTCAGCGATTAAACTTAATGACTTTTCAAAGTTCCACCAAGTTCGAGATTAAAATAATAAATATCGCTGAGTCTACAATTAAAAGTGGAACAAGACGTCTTAGAAGACAGTAGTTCCAGTTTTCACCGTCAGAGCGCACTGTCTCGAACAGAGTCCGCCTTGATGGCAGGTTTTAATCACCTTAAAAACTGTGGCGTTTCTACTTATCACGATCTATTGTCTGAAATTATTTCACCGTCACCGGATTTCTCCTTCCGACACCAAGTTTACCCTTGAAAATGCAGCAGATGGGCGTTCCATTGTTCTTGTTATTTGAACAATGCCGTGGTTGATTTTTGTTGTTTTCTCTGACACCTCAGTGTCAAAAATTATCAACTTAAGGTCCGTCAAAAAGGAGACAGTTATTGTGGTGGAGCTCTCTCTCGTAGAGCAAGCAAGACACTTTTCATATGAGTGTAGACTAGTGGTAGGCTCTGTAAACTCATCTTTTTTTTGTAGATTAAGTCTTGGAGACTCCAGTTAAGGAGTATAAGACAAGACAGATCAACAATATTATACACTAGATACCATAATTACTATATCAATTAGTTGAGGTGAGGCTTAATTTTGATGTGAAAGGAACTCTTGTATACTATAGAAAGCTTTATAAACTAAATATTTTTTCAATTGTTTTTTAAATATTTCTATATTTTCAAGACTCTTTAAAAACTGCGGTAGCTTATTGTAGAATTTCCTACCATTATAACTAGGTTTTTGTTTGAATAAGCTACTATTGTGACTGACCAAGTGATAATCTTCTCGGCTTCTTGTATTATAATCATGTGCGTCAAGATTTTGGTTAATATAATTCGTTTTTACATTTAAAGTAGCTTCATACACATATAAGCAGGGTACAGTTAGGAGACCAAGTCTCGAGTCAGAGTTGTTAGAGTAGCTAGAGTTTGGATTGCTCTACGATCAATATCTAATAGAGACCAATGCAAACAATAATTTTCAAGACCATTGTACATTTTACAATAGTTTTACACATGAATGAGATTGAAAAAATATATGTTCAAGAACATAAGAGAGTCGTCTAGCTTGGGAGATTAAGCTAGGGGGGGGGGGGGGCAAGGGAAGCTTTTAGTTCTAGACGAGAGATCAAAATTAATTGTTTCATAATAACAAATATTTGAAGATGAGTCTCCATGAATCGTAAACATTTGGCCTCAATTGAGTGAGAATATAATTCATTTTTAATTAAAATTGACTGCATTACCATAAAAAGTTAATGTTAACAACGCAGATTGTTATGGAACAAGAAATCCAGGAAATCCCAAGAAATATAGTAATGATTTTTATTATCGTAATCACATTTATAAAGTAATTTATTACCAATTTACAACGTAATATTAGCACTAATTCATAATTACCGCAGAATATTTTGGAATTATTACTATTATTATTATTATTATTATTATTATTATTATTATTATTATTAATATTATTATTATTATTATTATTACTATTATTATCAGTTGAATATTCTTGAGGGAACTCTTCCCGATACGGCATTATTTCAATCGGGGTCATATTGTAGTGACTGGCTCAAACCTTCAATTTTGACCCTGTATATTTCAATTGAATTATCCCAGCACACTAGAACAAATGTATCTTTTGATAGGATTTTAAGACTATCAGATTCCAAATCTATAATTTGTTTTATCTCATAATAATCTTGAGAATTATGAACTTTCAGACTACAGCAGTAATTTATTATTTTTTTCTGGAACCTACAAAAGTCATTGGTGGAATGAACATGCTCATATTAGTAACACTTCCCAAACCTCTTGAATTCTTAGTGACTCCTGTATACCTCACAAAATCTAAACTCTTATCTTGTTTATAGCTGCCCATACAAAGTTGAAGAATTATTTCAATCATAAAATTTTTATTTTGTAACTTAACTTTTCAACTCTCAACCGTTTCTTCCTTTAAATACTGTAGCTTTAATACTATTATGAAATTTTTCATAATTTTTGACGTAATCTATCTGTTATGATTAATTGTTTTTAATGAATTGAATGTATCTTTATTATTGACATGTCACGGTTTGGTAAACAATTGTATTTATGCAAACATAATGAATAAAAAAAAACTATTTTTCAAGTGAATAATTAGACGAAATTGTCACAACCACATTTATTTAAAAAAATATTTAGAAACTGGTTTTGGTTGTTATAACATTATCAATCTCAATCAAACTAAAAGCTAATATACAGAGAAGCTTGATATATACTGAACATGGAATGATCCTATTGGTTAAGCGAGAAAGAGGCTGACCTTCATCGAAGGTTGTGATTGGCTGACAAATCACGCCACCTGTTGGAGGAGTAACAAGCAAAAATACGAGTCAAATCAATATCTAAGAACTGTGAACATCTAGAAAGCAACAAAGAAGAAAAATACGTAGAATTGAATCAAATTAAAACTAAAAAAATAGAAGCTCACTGAAATGCAGTCAAAGTCAACCAAGAAATTCACGAAAGAACCGCTTTTCAAATGTAGGCTGGAATTATGATGAAACCAAGTTAGTTGTATTGAATTGCTTAAAATAAATTTGGCCATTTAATCTAGTATTGGAATCAATTTTTGACAACCTATAGTTATCTCTAAAGCTTCTAAAATGTTCAGTTGCCTGACTTTGCCAATCAAATGCTGAAATTCAACATTTTCTTCAGCCTCGAACTTGTGCCCTTCATTAATGAGATGCTCTGCAAAATTTGAACCTCCTTTTTGGGTAATCCAATCCCTGATATGTTCATTTATTCTACATTTGAAACTTCTACCGGTCTGACCCACATAACAAGAATTACAATCACCGAAATTCAATTTATAAACCCCACATTTAACCCAGATATCAATTTTGTCTTTACTACACCCGAATAAACTCTTTAAAATAGGTTTGGTTTGAAAAGCTATATCATAACCGTTCTTTTTCAATTCTTTCCCTAATTTATCAGATACTGGACCAAGATAAGGTACCGTTATCCATGACCTTTCCCCAGTATCAGTTACAGCAATGCTAACACTGCTAGTCTCCTACTTATTTTATTTAAAATTTTATCGACAATGATCTCCTCATATCTATTTGTAATATAGTTATCTGTTTAATCGTACTAATCTCTTTTTCAAATTTATGTTTGCTCATTGGAATTGAAGCTCTATAAATCATACTCTTGAATTCCTGCTCATCAATTAACTTTGTGATACCTGCCAGCTTACTTTTAACTAATTTATTAATTTTCTTGGTTGGATTGGAGTTAATCTCAATGAAATTATTATCAGAAATGAATTCGTTGACTTTACTTTATTTTTCAAGTGATTAATTTTTGCCTAGTAACAGCTTCAGAGTGCTTCCTGTAACTAGCAACCCCTACAAATCAGTATCGAACAGTTATCATCTGTACAAATGATAATATTTCTTTCTGATAGAGAAGCCACTCCAAGTTAAACAAGTCATTTTATCAAGCTGTTAATGATATTTTCAATGCTTTTTTTCTCAAATGGATCACCTATTCATCGACTGTTTATGGCATTCAAATAAATTCCATATAAATATGCAATGTATTTGATATCAGACTTTTGAAATGAATTTTAAATTTGTGTATAAAAAAATTAAACCCAAATGAGAAATAAACGTACCCCCCTCTGAACACTCATTTAATGAAATACCCCTAATAATAATAATAAGCGTATGGCTTTTAATGGTGGGGAGACCCTTACGGGTAGTTCCACCTCGCCGTTTGTGCCATGTCACGGGGAACATGGTGGACCTACTATTTTAGGGGGGTTCCGAACCACCGGGTAAGTGATAATAAAGCTTATATCATCAAGCCATTGAAGCACGGTCACCCATCCAAGCGTAGTCTTGAGCGGTCGTGACTGAACATCACGAAATACCCCTAATCTCACGATTCTAATGAGGCAGAATACAGTAATAGCATTTAAAAATGTCCTCAAGATGTTCAAATAAATGTGATACGAATAACATTTTTTGTAGAATATCTAATATCTGACATTCAAAATGGATGTAATAGCACTTACAATGTCCTCCTTCTCTTTGAGACAAGGAGCTTTCAAGTCTTGTCAAGCGAGTGACAATAAATTATGAGATTTATTCAGTGAACGTCGTTGAAGAGCGATAGGTTCCTATACCTGTACTCATTAAGCATGAATATATAACACCTTCAACTCATTCTTAAGATATCTATATATATTGCTCTTACCTTTAGTCATTAGTCATCCTCACTGTTGAAGTCGTCTTTAATAATTCTTAATCCTGTCGTGTTGGATGAACGACACAAGCGTCTTTCGTTGCCTAGCAACGAAGATGCGTTGTTTCAGATGTTATTACTCGGCTAGCTTAGAGTGAATGACACTGATGATGACAGCTCTGATCCGGATACTGATGATGTTGATGATGACAGTTCCGATGAAAGCGAAAAATGACCTAGCAGCTTATCTTTTATGAGAAGTAAAATCGCTCTCCTCGCTCTCCTCAGCTGATTAAGTCCGTCAGGTTTTTGATCTTCTGTTATTCAGAAATGTCTGACGATTGCAAGAGTCTATTCAGGAGAAGGATTAATCATGCAGATCTTTGTAGGATGTTTCATTTCGTATTGGACATTCTGAATGTCTTTCTACTATTTCTACAGAAATAATATGCTGAAACGTGTGCTTTGAAGTTCAAAATTTGGTAGACTATTCACTACACACTTCTTCAAGGATAATCTGCTATGAAATGTGTGCTTTGATTTAGATATATAGCACCTATTCAGGGATGTCGAGAGTCTATGAGCTCAGTAGGATAGTTCATTTCGTATTAGTCGGATTTGGTCCGGACAGTCCGGATTTGATACATCGGTCCGGTTTGGTGTCCGGATTTTACTAAGATGAACAAAAACTTGACAATGTAATTACGCATTGCCAATTATGTTAGTCGAACGTCAGTACATATTTGCTTATTTTAAACTACCTACTTTTCACTACATAATATCTAAAATATTTTAGAAGGAAAGGATAAGACATAGTCTATCGATCGGTAATATTTTTAATTTAAGGAGTGGGTTTAAAGTGGGAAAGAGGGGCAATTTTGACTCTAAAATTATAAAGAGTAACGTTTCTTATAGGTTAAATTTTTATTCCATACCCCCCCCCCCCCTAACAACCACCGAAATACACTCCGTCCAGATCCGGCCTTAAACAATTATCAATAATTATGGTAACCCTATGAATATGTAGTACTTACTAACACTTCAACAGAAATACTTTTCCAAGCTTACTTTTTGGACATTCTAAGAAATTAATCTCCTGGATTTCTTGTTCCATGACGAACTGCGTTGTTAATATTAACTTTTCATGTGAAATTTAACGACTTGCAGTCAAATATTTGTTAAGAATAAGTATAATAACTCACTTAATCTGGCCGAGCGCTTTCGAATCTATGAGATCCATTTGATCCATCAAATTTAAATCTCACAAACTTTTTGATCACATTTTACAAAAAACACAACACTTCTAACCAAAAAACTGACATGATGATCTAGGAACCCACGCCTCTGAAGATGGATCTCATAGATTCGAAAGCGCTCGGCCAGATTAAGTGAGTTATTATGCTTATTCTTAACAAATATTTGACTGCAAGTCGTTAAATTTCACATGAAAAGTTAAGAAATTAATCTTCATCATCACCATTTTCTTGTTTTTCCCCTTCCTTCTCCCACTTCTTCCTTGTCATCTTCCTTTTCTTCTACTTCTTCTTGTTGTTGTTCTTGTTATTCTTGTTGTTGTTGTTGTTGTTCTCCTTCTTCTTTTGTTTCTTTTCCCCCTCATTCTCCTCCTACTCCTCCTCAAAATTAATTAAACTCAATTAATGTTGGTTAAATTTCAAAAAGGTGAAGTGTGTTTAGAGGAGAGCTTATTATGTGAATCCCAATGAGATGATATACATTTAGCATTAGAAATGTGTGTAAGCCGGAGGTGAAGAAATCAAATACGTAGTATAGGCTTTGGGATCAGCAGGTCCTTGATATTCAAATCTTAGTAAGTTGGTTCTTACTGAGATATGAATTATTTTCTACCTAAAGTCTTTCACAGCTATGAATTGAAAAACTAGTCTTTACCTAATTCAGAGATGCTAGGTTATTATGGCACCCTTTTCCTATTTATTCATTTACAAAATACAAAACATATAATTTTATACTCTATTCAGGAAACGTCTTAATGATACAAATAAAAAATTATGCAAGGAACCTTAGATGAATTTTTTTTCTACAACTTTCAAACAAACTTTATCACGATCAACTAAAACCCTGAACATTTTGCAGGATCTTCAAGATTCCTTGGGAGAAAAGAACTAAAAGTCTGTTGTAAAAATTACTTTGAGTGAGTTGACAATAACTCGGCACTCCCATTCCAGGAGCTAGTACACAGCTCATGTTTATGCAATCCATGTTATCAAGTAAGTAAGAAACAGACAATGCACTCATAGAAACTCCGACGCATTACTTAATCCATTGTACGTCAGAGAGAGAGAGAGAGGGAGAGAATGAATGAGAGAGAGAGAGAGAGAGAGCGAGAGAGAGAGTGAGTGGGAGTGAGGGAGTGGTGCGAGAGTGAGAGAGAGTATTTCGCATTTTCGTCAGAAAAACATAAAAATGAATGGCATCCAGTCATCTGTTCAACTCTTCATCTCGTCTTAGGTCGCTTATCTCTTAATCTTCCTCAGTTGAAACGCTTATCTTCAACATCTCCGTTTTCTTGCATCTTTTTCTTTCCTTCTCTAACTTCTTCCTCATCATCGTCCTCTTTTTCACCCTCGTCATCATCGTCATTATAATCATAATCTACTTCTTCTTGTTCTTATTCTTCTCCTTTTTCTTTTACTTTCTCTTCTCCTCCTCCTTCTCCTTTGCCTCCTCTTCGCCTCCTCCTCCTCCTTCGCCGCCTCCTCCTCCTCCTCTCCTCCTTCTCTTTCACCTCCTGCTCCTTCTCCTCCTATTCCTCCGCCTCCTCCTCCTCCTTTCCCTCCACCACCACCTCCTCCTCCTAATCCTTCTCATCTTCCTTCAACTTCTATATTCCCTCTCAATTTTTCCTCTACATCTTCATACTCCTTATTCTCCTCCTTTACCTTCGCTTCCTCCTCCTCCTCCTCCTCCTCCGTCTCCTCCTTCTCCTCCTCCTCCTCCTCCTCCTACTCCTCCTACTCCTCCTACTCCTCCTACTCCTCCTACTCCTCCTCCTCTTCCTCTTCCTTCACCACCTCCTTCTCTTCTTTCGCCTCCTCCTCCTCTTCGTTCTCCTTCTCTTCCTCCTCCTTCTCCTCCTCCTCTTTCTCTTTCTTCTCTTCCTCCTCCTCTTTCTTCTTTTCCTACTTTTCCTCCTCTTCATCCTCTTCCTTCGCCCCCTCCTCCTCCTCATTTTTCTCCCCCTTCTCCTCCTCTTCCTCATCCTTCTTCTTCCCCCGGTCTCTTCCTTCTCTCCATACTCCTTCTTCTCCTTCTCCTCATTATCATCATCATCATCATCATCATCATCATTATCGTAATCCTCTTCCATACTTCACTACATTTTTTATCTTATTCCTTCACTTTTCTTGTTTTTTCTCGCCTTCTCCAAACTCATTATTATTAGTGTTGTTATCCTTCTCCTTTTCCTGCTTCTCCTCCCAAAATCTCAAGTATTTCTCCTTCGTTTTTTCTCCATCTGTTCCACCTCTTTCTCATTCGTTCTTCTCCGTCTTTTTTTTCATTTTCTGCTTTTCTTCTTTTTTGTGTTTTCTACACTACTTCCCTGTTTTACTCTCTTTTCTTCTCCTTCTACTCACCCTCAATATATTCTCCTCCTGTTTTTCTCTTTCTTCTTCCCTTCTCCTCTTCCTCATTTTCCGCCCCGTTCATCCTCTTCCTCATCACCCTGCTTTTCCACCGTTGTTTCCTTCTTCCCCTTCTTCTACATTTCATTTTTGCAACGTCTTAATATTTGAGAATTCGTGGACAAGAAAACATTTCAGATTATTTGTTGCAGTGAGAAAATTTTGAGGCCAGATTTCTGATGGTGCGTGGTTCAACACAAAAGACTTGGAATGGCAGTAGAAACGGATAGACCGCTTGAAACATGATAAACATGGAATGGAGAAAATTTTGTGTGTTCCAAGAAATATTTCGCTTAAAACATTTCTGGAAAATGAGGACTGTGAGATGCCTACATCCCTCTCTCACTAACTCAATCTCTCTCCCTTCAACTTTCACTCTCTGACACACTCTCTCTTTTTCTCTTCCTATTTTTCTCTCTCTTTTTTCTTTCTATTTTTTCTCTTTCCCTTCCTTTCTCTCTCCCTTATAGGAGAGAGAGAAAACAAAGGCAGCAAATCAATTATTTATTCTCACTCTCTCTCCGTCGCTCACACTTCCTCTCTCCCTATTTTTCTCTTATTCTATCTTTTTATTTCACTCTCTCTCTTTCTCTTCGTCATATTCTCTCTCGACAAAACTGTACTGTGAATTCTTGAAATGTAATGAATACCTGGAGGGTTAGGCTAGCTTCAAAGAAGACGAACGCTCCATATTGTTGCAAGAAAACATAGTGTATTCATAAAACAACGAATTTCCAGTAAAGTATTTTCATATTCTATAGTAGAATAGATTTAATTCACTCAATTTTTCCAATTAACGTCATTTTGGGCGTATTTTGAAAAATATTTGAGACCCTTAGCACGCGTCAAGTTACCTCAACCGAGCATGTGTACAACATTTATTTCTGGATTTCTTGTTCCATGACGAACTGCGTTGTTAATATTAACTTGTTATGTGAATTCAACGACTTGCAGTCAAATATTCATTAAGAATAAGTATAATTTACTTACTCTGTAGGCCGAGCGCTTTCGAATACGATTCGAAAGCGCTCGGCCTACAGAGTAGGCCTAAGTAAATTATACTTATTCTAAATGAATATTTGACTGCAAGTCGTTAAATTCACATTTATTTATTTTGTCCACATTGCAATCTAAAGAATCTGTAAAATAATCGCTTATGACCGAATTACACGTGGCGAGTGAGTGATCAATTTTTCTGAAAACAGGATCTAAAAAGCCATTTTCCACAATGAACAGCTGTTGTTAATAATAATAAACATGTGTATGAGAGTTCCCAAGAGAACTGGTCTTGACGACTCACTGTTTCACTCAACGAGAATTGTAATATTTACGTCTTTCATAAACATAAATTTTTAAATGTATTTTTGGAAAACTTCAAAAATGCGTTCTTAACACGCATCTATGCTATTAATATGAGGCTTGTTTTAGACTATGTTGAGTTATAGCAAGATGGCTCATGTGCGTGAATGATGGTACTACTTTTATACATTTTATACTAGGTAGGTGCTCCACCACTCAAGATATATAGATCATATGAAAGCTAGCATGTGTATAGGTATAATCATGTAATGAAAACTTTAAAAAACAATTTTAAGTGGAAATTGTGACTCACGTTATGGCATGATGGCCGTTTCACTATGATGAAGAGACGACACACAGTGTACAGTGGGACGTCTGACGATGCTCTTAACATCAGAGTGAAACGGCCATCACGCCAGAACGGGAGTCACAATTTCCACATAAATTTTTTTTTTAATTTTTTGTTATATATTAGTGGAACAAGATGGATCTTTCTTTGTAGTGGGGAAGGTGATATTGTGGAAGGTATCCATAATGAATAATAAGACGAAATTGTCACAACCACATTTATTGAAAAATATTGAGAAACTAGTTTTGGTTGTTATACCATTATCAATCTCAATCAAACTAAAACTAAAGTACAGAGAAGCTTAATATAAACTGAACATGGAATGATACTATTGGTTAAGCGAGAAAGAGGCTGACCTTCATCGAAGGTTGTGATTGGCTGACAAGTCACGCCCCCTGGTGGGAGGAGAAAAAATAAAAAATACGAGTCAAATCAATAACTAAAAACTGTGAACATCTAAAAAGCAACAAAGAAGAAAAATACGTGATAAGGCTAGAATTGAATAAAATTAAAACTAAAAAATAGAAGCTCACTGAAATGCAGTCAAGCTCAACCGAGAAATACACAAAAGACCCGTTATTTAAATGTAGGCTAGAATTATGATGAAACCAGTTAGTTGTATTGAATGGGTTAAAATTAATTTGGTCATTTAAAATAATATTGGAATCGTTGGTAAAAAACGCCTAAAAAAAGCCTTATTACGTATTTTTCTTCTTTGTTGCTTTCTAGATGTTCATAGTTTTTAGTTATTGATTTGACTCGTATTTTTGCTTGTTACTCCCCCCACCAGGGGGCGTGACTTGTCAGCCAATCACAACCTTCGATGAAGGTCAGCCTCTTTCTCACTTAGCAAATAGTATTATTCCATGTTCAGTATATATTCAGCTTCTCTGTACTTTAGGTTTAGTTTGATTGAGATTGATAATGTCATAACAGCCGAAACTAGTTTCCCAATATTTTTTAATAAATGTGGTTGTGACAATTTCGTCTTATCATTCAAGATGGATCTTCAACATCATGAAATCATGTGCTTTCAACTTAGTAGTTTGGTATAAGAGTGTTACGAATGATTAACCATAATAATGATAGGACGATTGTGCATTCGGGGTTTAGTCTATTATTGATAGTCTCTCCTGTCTCTAAATCTAAATCATCTAGATCTAGAGTGTCTAGCACAAGTCTTAACTCGTGTAACAAAAGCCTAGACAGCTCTACCGTGATGAGTGTCTTCGCTTGTACAGCCTTTAGAAATATCTCATCGAACCCACCCATTAATGGCCCCAAAACAACTAATTATCGGACCAGTGTGAAAGGCTAGATATTAAACAATGCGTCTAAACGATCATCATGACTATTCATCGGTCAACAGAGGTCCGCCCAAAGCTCAAATGCTTGCTGACATACATGATGGTGTTCAATAATTCATGACGAAATTACGCATTCAGATCATGCTCTGCATTTGCCATAACGTCAAAAGCAGAAATCGATGGAACCAGATGTTTATGACAGAAGGTTTCAAAAGTTTATGGTACGATTGCTACCAAGCCCAACATATATATGTATTTGAACCAATTCTTCATATACATGTGTATAAAATAGCTAAATTCAACGGCTATATTGGTAAGATTGTTCATGCTTGACATATCTATGTAGCCTAAACACCAAAATTGCAACTTATACATATGTATATTAAACACAGCATTATACAAAGAACTAGGTTCTAAGGCCTGTAGCGGATTCAATAATCGGACGACTGATTAACCCATACATAATCAAGCTGATGACAGTAATTAATTATTTAACTCGCTTATTAATTAATTATCTGTTGTATATTGGTATCTGTTAACAACCCAGTTTCGGATTTGGTAGGGTTTGCTAATTTGTTGGGGATGGATTTGACTCGTAGCCCTCAAATACATAATTTAATATTGAGGAAAAGGTTTGAAAATGTTCAACTCTATTTTTTTGGACAAGACTTTACTTTAGAAGTTTGATATAATGGTGTAATCCAATCAATTATGTGTGTTCGGGAGTAATGGACAGATAAAAGTTAAAATAGTTAAAATGGAATAGTAAAGTGAGTTATTGATGTGATTAAAATTGACCAGTCACAAAGGCGTTAACAGAAATTTCACAAAAAAGGGTCCTTCAGACAAAACTTCCTTCCGTAGACCAACCAACAAGACCTCCTACTGAAATTTATTCTAAGAATATTCCTGTTTCTTGGTGAATTATTATATTTTTCCTAGAATATATTGCTTGAAATCAAGATGACTTACTTTCCACGAAATATACCAATAATCTACATAACTTGAAGCAAATACCATAACATTCATGACCTTGAATGCTGATTCCAAATTTTTTTGTAGATTACGTTTTGGAGACTCTAGTTGTTAAGGAGTATAAGACAAGTCAGATCAAGAATAATTATAAAATGTTATACGCTAGTTACCATAATAATTATCAGATAGTTGAGGTGAGGCTTAATTTTGATGTGAAAGGAACACTATAAAAAGCTTTATCAACTTTTTTTCAATTGTTTTTTAAATATTTCTATATTTTGAAGACTCTTTAAATACTGCGGTAGCTTGATTCCAATTGCAATCAATTTCGTCTGAACTAAATCTTGTTCACTAGGAAATAGTATTTAATATAGAAGAGTATATTAAATACTGGTTGGAATAAGACGCATTTTTATAATGACAGCTCCTACAAAAAATTCATATCTCCAGACAACAGCCTTTCCAACTCCAAAAGAACATTCTAGGTTATCTTGTGCTTGGTAATTGCAAATGGAGGAGAGTCTCCGGGTCCAGATCCTTGGGGACTACGCCCCTGACTCAGTCCTATAGGGAAAACTATAGTAGTTATTTAGAATCATTTTCTTTTGATTGTCAAGTTTATAAGTTTATGTCAAAACAAAAACGAGGTGAACGCTAGAAGTCGAAGGAGAAGGAAGAAACGCTGAAAGAGGTGAGGAGTGGGATTAGAAAAATGAGGAGTGGGAAGAAGAGAAGAGGAATAGAAAGAATAAGAGAAGATTTAAATCTGCGGAGAGAAACCTACATTAAATTCACAAATCTTCCTACTTAGCTGCAATAGAATCTTCTTAAAAATTCCAATTACCAAACTTGGCAGTACTGTCAAAGAAATGCACAAGCTTTAGCCTGATTTAAATTAAATCTTTCGGTGCATTTTAACCTTATCATAAGAATGCCCGATTAGTCCACTGATCACATGGAGCCTTCAAAAGCCCTCAGCACTGCAATTGCTCTTCTGGTGTGGGAGAGAAGATGGGTTCAAAACCCACCTAAAATTGTAGATACATCTCATCAATCACCATCATCCAACTCATTACCCACGCACAGGTCTGAGACATATGTGAGCTTCATCCTTTAGGCGCGCTTGACTTTAGGGAGACTTAAAAACTTTTTCGAGGTTCTTCAAGTTTCCTTGAGTTGAAAAATCCTCAAGTTTGGTCACAACTTGGATAAGGAAATTTTGATTTTTTAAAATAATGACTATCTACATGATAATCTGATAATCTACACAATGTTGAACTGTGTCTAGCAAAAAGTTCAATCATGGCAGAATGATGAGGAATAAATGGACAGCTAAAGGGAGGCTAGTTTTAGTTGTGGTGAGATGAATTCCAGAAGGTTCTCCTTGATAACGGGTGTTAAACTATTCGGCGTTGACTTGATGAATTCCACTGACAACAGAAACCTGACAGAGGTGGTGGTGAGGACGAAAAATGGGTGACACGAAGAGAAAGAAGAGACAGAGATAGCATGATAGAGGTGAGAAATAGTGTGGGAGAGAAAGAGTGAGGTGAGAAATAGTGTGGGAGAGAAAGAGTGAGGTGAGAAATAGTGTGGGAGAGAAAGAGTGAGGTGAGAAATATTTAGAGATGGAGTAAGATAGTGTGAGAATAAGATAAATAGCAATTAAAGGAATTCGAAATTAATAAATTCTGTTTAAATAAGAGAAAAGTGAGAAAAGAGAGTAAGAGAAAGAAAGCATGAGTGAGAGAATGACAATGTGAGTGAGAAAGCGTGGGGAGAGTAAGAGAGAGTGCGAGTGAACGTGCGAGAGTGTGAGAGGGTATTATAGGCAGAGTGTGAGAGAGATTTTGTGCCAGAGAGAGAGTGTGTGAGAAAGAGAAAGAATAGGAAACGCTGAGAGAAAAGGTGAGTATGAGAAAGACAGTTTTACAAAGTGCGGGAGGGTTAGAGAAAGATAGAGTGCAAGAGAAATAGCGTCAGAGAGAGTGAGCAAAAAGGTGCTTGAGTCAAGTACCATCAAGTAAGGGATGGTAGGGCATGCCCTATCTCTGCACCAAGTGGTTCATCTGCGAGGCCAAGTCAGGAAGACCACATATCAAAAACCCTTCAGCCCTTCACACAGCTAATGGCTATGCGTGAAGAAACTAATCACCGGGTCACATCTAAAGCACTGCATAGCTTGCAAACAGTTTTCAACAAACGATCCGGGCTTGGAATGGGAATTGGCTGTGATTCGCTCAATATTGAAACCTGAGCGTTCGTTCTTTTTTTGGATCGGAATGAATTGATAAAGAGGTGGGTCTCACTTTAAAGGAATGAATCGTGACAGTGGAAGAAATAATGGGAATAAACTAAGAAAATGACTGACAAGTACTATAAAAAGAATAATAAATGGCGTTTTCCACATGTAAACAAATTAAGAACTGCTTGATTTCTTAAAATTACTTTTTCGAGAAAAAAAAAATCTTTAAAAAGATTGACTTGGTCATATAACTTATCCGGTGGTTACAAAAGGATGTTATATCCTTCCAGTATGGGCTGTATACCATACTGTAATTTTATACCCATCAGTTGCAGTTCCGTATCCTTCCACCCGAACATTCGAATGAATTGGCCACCAAAATAATCGATATCTAAACCAAACTCAAAGCCAAACCTAGCGCTCCTTTGATATCGACCATAGTAATCGACTATCGGTTCTTTCATTCGATTGTTTCGGTGGAAGCTTATGGAACAGCAGGCTATTGACCAATGTAAGCCATACATTTTTCATTCATTCTTTGTGAATTTAATTTCTCAAGTTTTTCTTCATTCTTTGAGGATTTTCTTGGTAACGTAATTTTAGATATCAATTATTTGAATACGAGTAAAACAATGTAATTACTGTAAAAAAGTATATGTCGTAAATTGTGAATAAATTGAATCATCCTGTCTTTGGCATTATAAATATTTTTGAAAATACAAATTACCTGAAATAAATAAATGAAATCTGTTGAAGTTACAGAACAAAAGCGAAATCATTTATGAATGAAAGATTATGACCTTGGGTTTGTACCTATGTTTTGTTTACTGCCTCTACTCCGTTCAATCGCGACTTCATAGAATCGAGTTCAACGAAGGATTATATAGATCATTCTCGCTTATTTGCACAGTATCACTCATTTCTGTCCTTCACAAAAAGTCACGTAGAGCTGCGTTCCAATTTGCGTCCTTGCTAAGAGAAACACGTTGATAAATTGCGGTAAACTCTGTTCTAACCGAGTAATTAGCGATCGACCAAGTGATTTAGCGCCTAATAGCGGTGTGCAGCTCAACTAGAAGATGAGCGAATTAAAACTAACTGGCTGGTGATGTTCATTAGAATTTAAAGCGCTGTAACTCACCTTCCACCCTCAAATAAATTAACCACTTTAAGGAACACGCTGCTAGCAGAAATCTCTTCATTAGAGTCGGATTGAGTGTCATTTCGTTTCAGTCCTCGTCTCATCAGGACAGATTAATTTATTACATATCAATTAGCAGCAATTTGCTACAAAAAATCAGGAAATTGAACGTTCTTTGTATTTTGAGTGCTTTATGATACGCATTCAATATTAAATTGGTAATACATGAACCGGCGTCAATTTTTGGCGAGGGGGGGGTTTAAAGGAGATATATCTCTACCCCAAAACTCTCAATCTCAAACAACACTAGAAAAAAAACATACTTGAGTATTTTATGGGTGTGAGGACCGTTTTTTAAATGATATCAGAGATACTTAGATGATAAGGTCTAATTCGCACTGATAAATTTTACTGCTTTACATTTTTTTAAATGATATCAGAGATATTCAGATGATAAGGTCTAATTCGCACTGATAAATTTTACTGCTGGATTTTGTGGCTTGATTATCTGTCAGAATTTTGATAAAACCATTTTGATAGATGAAAATCACGTTTGTATTTGTGAAAAGTTTATTGTCAATGTTCATTGTGTAATGTGACTGGTCGTCTGAGATTATTTGCCGCCACTGTTGTACAGTCCAGAACGAACCTACATTCGTGATTTTCATTGAGTTTAATGGAGAGCATAGGCGTGCGCATGCGCAGGGATTGACTCCTATGGGTGCCGGCGACGAAAATGGGCCCCCCTGTATTTAAAATATTAATACTCATACATATCCCCACCCTCGTACCGTTAAATCACGTTAAATTTGGATCTAAGTGGCGCTTAAATTCAAACGGAAAACTAATAGAATGATATTTAATTAAATAATCATAATTTATTAAGTAAATAATTAATAAAAATTACATTTTTAAATAATTAATTAAAAAAAATTAATATGCATAAGAATATTTATTATTTCAATACAAATATGTTTTAAAAATAAATTATAAATTTGTATGATGTTTATTATAATTAAATATTCATTTATAACGCAATAAAAATATATTTGCTTAATTATTTAACAAAAAGCATTAAAAATCTTTCTCATACCTAATAAATATTAAATAAACAATTATAAACACATTTTTACATGATTTTCTTCAAGGTTAAAATTCTTTGAAAACATATTTTTAATGAAAAATTGTGGACAAAAATTAAATTGTTAAACCTTTTTTAGGTATGAAAAAATTTCTTATTGCAAGATTTTGAAATATAATAAATAAAGTTTTTTTTAAATTAAAATTAGTTTAATTAAATATCTAAATTTATAAAAATTAAAATATTTAAATTGCTAAAAATTGTTATCCTTTGGGATATTTTCCGCTAGGTGAAAATTTCACAGATTATAAGTTGATAATTATAGACGAAGATTTCGTAAAGTCTCTAGAGATTTTCTCAGAGGATACAATATTATACCAACCTCCAAATCGGGGCCCTCTTGAAACATATTTGTACATAAACGATGGAGAGTACTCCATTGTATATACTCTCAATGGAGAGTATAATAGATCAGTCAAGTTTGAATGATGAAAAATCTTACAAGAGTGGAATGACCCTTTGTCAGTGTTCTAGCATAGTAGAGAATCAATGCTCGATGATAATCAGAGATGCAAAATCAAGCATACGATAAAAAACACTGTACATGAAAACACTGACAGTTTGGACATGAAATTCCACAGCTTGTGTTTGTTTTTGCACTATCCAAGCTCCACTGTTCAGAAATTCTAATGTGTTCAATGAAATTTCCATCCACAGTACAAACATATTTCAAATAGTTTTCATCATCTATTATTTCAAATGACATGTCATGTACATTACCCCTTTTTTCGATTAAGAAGCTCAAATTTCCCAAGATAATCAGTGATTATCCATAAAATATCCCATGTTGAGTTTTTGAAAGTCTCATTAGGTGTGCAAAAGGCAATGCAGTTGAGTAAAGCTAAAGGAGCTCTAATAGCATTTTTTTAAAGATAGGTTCATTGTTACCGACTAGTCTATTTTGAACACAGGGAGAAACACTGAACACTGAAAAAGTAAAAACGTTATCGAGTTTAACGTTGTCTTCTCTCCTTCCTCTTCTCTTCCCTCTCCTTGTTCTTCCTCTTCTTCTATACTTAATATTTTTATTCTAGTACTTCCTCTTCTATTTTTACTCCGTTTCTTCTCCTTTTCTTTTCCTTTCCTGTTCTTCTCTCTTTTGTTCTTGTTCTTCTTGTCCTTCTCCCACTCATCTTCCTCTTTGTATATGTTAACTGTGAATAAATAAAAGAATTGTTACTGTTATTATATTATAATTATAATTGTTATTATTATTACTATTACTATTATTATTATTATTATTATTATTATTATTATTATTATTTTTATTATTATTATTATTATTATTATTATTATTATTATTACTTTATTACTATTATTTTCCTTTTCCCTTCCTCTCCCTCTTTCTCTCCCTTTTCTTCCTACTCTCACTTCCTCTATTCATTTTTCTCCCTCTTAACCTTCCTCTTTTCTTTTTTCTCTTCCTCTTCCTCTTGTTCTCCTTCTCCTTCTTTTCTTTTTTCTCTTCTTCTCTTCTCTATTTTCTCTTTTTCTTTTTTATTGTCTCTTCCTTCTACTTCCTTCTCAGCCTCTCTTTTCTACATCTTCTTCCCAACATTTCTCTTTCACACCCACCAAGACATCTACAACCTCTTCTTTCCCCTTTTACCTCTCTCCCCCACTCATACCACAACCCCTCCACCAACCTCCCCCTCCACCAACCTCCCCCTCCCCCTCAACTCTATCCTATATTCAATTAATAATTATTGCAACAGCTTGCTGCCTTATAGCGGAACTGTCTGCCTTGAGGTGTATTTCTTGTCTTTCTAATGAAACGAACAGTCTTTCCCTTGAGACGAGGAAGACTGGCGCAGTCTGCCACACACAACATGATGTTGCAACATATGTTGAACCCATGATTAGCACACGCGACTCATATGTTGCCCTCAAGAGCGAGAGAGAAAAAAGAAGAATATCCGGAAAGCAGATTTCCAATATGAAGCTCATATCCTGGAAGAGTCAGGGCCTTTGAAAAGAGCTCTTCACTATATTTCACTGCAAAACTCGATATTTCTATTTTTTTCCAGTCAAGAAGAGAAATGAATGTAGAGCAAGCTTAGTTCTCTAGACAAGAAAATGAAGTTCTCCAAATAATAATAATTTAATTTAGGTTATATAGTCATGGGGATCGATAATAATATTATGATTTGTATCTGGAAACTAAGCCCAGATAAAAAGAAAGAATTTTCGTTTTTCCATCTGAGAAGATGTCATATGAGTTAGAAATGGTTAATATAATATGTACAATTCATCCATAATACAATGTATTATGTCATATGTTTTGCCTTATTGTGGCTGGAGGTGAATTATTTTTTGTGTTTGCGTAGCTCTCCAAACGTTTCTTTCGAATGGTGGCTGGGACGTAGGACATGTGCGGGATAGTATATACACTCACCAATGCAGCCAGACAATGTTTAGTGATGAGAGCGAGCTGTTAAGCATAAAGAGCTCTATAAATTGTATCGGTGGGCTTGACATACCAATAAAACTCAATAAAATTGAGTAAAACCGGACTTCAAAAGGGTTTCTGGACAACAAGCTAACATAAAAAGTTATTAAACTGGTAGATTGGATAAGATGAGGATAACTCCATGGGAAGTAAAATTGAGGGGTATTAGTTTCTAGCTTAATTAGAGCTATAACGTGATAAGTTACTACAAAATTTGGGGTGTTTATTTATAGCAAAATCGAGAAACCGGACTTCCAAAGTGATTCTGGAATTTTATTTTATTTAGCGTATGGCGCTACGACACAAATCTTTATGTTATCTAACACAATTCACACATATCAACAATGAAGTCATCTTAGTCACAAGTTTTAAAAGGGTGGAACACAAATAAAAATAATAAAATTTTTCAAGTTATATACATACAAGTATATTTAAGTATATCAAGTCTATTTAAGTATGCCACTGCATCTGGCGTAGCTACCAGGAAGTCATCCAGCCTGCCCTCATAAGCTGTTCTTGTGCACTCTTCTACAATATGTCTTATGGTTTGAACAGCACCACACTCACAAAAAGGCGTTGGAGCCTTTCCCCACTTGTGCAACGCATAGGCACATCTTCCGTGCTGAGTTCTGATCCTGTTAAGAGCCGACCACAGTTTGCGTGGCAAATCAAAACCTGGTGGCTTTTGGGTGATACATGGGACAAGATTGATTTGCCTTGCATGCCACTCTTGTTGCCAGGCGTCTGTTAAACTGAATCTACCATCCAGAGCATGTAATGCCATTCTGGTGGGAGGCTTCCGAGACACCAGGCGGATTTGATTGGCATGTTCTATATCCTCATGTATTGGCAAGTTTTGATTTTGCAGGATCTTGTTGAACTCTCTTGTATTCTGGAATACAAGCTAAAAATAAATCATTTATTATACCTACTTCACTGGTTATAAGTGAATAAAAAATTGAGAAAAAAATGTCGCAACCTACCTCACTCCTTGTTTGTTTGATCTACAAGCCATCTGCTGAATGAAAAAATAAGTATGAATTCGAAGCAGGTAAGTTCTTTCACAATTATGGAATCAGGTACAAACAATACTTACGAGACGTATTACATCGAATAATATTTTATGAGAGGGAAATAAAAAGTTCTGGGATTCATCTATATAATTCACTTCCAGCGCGTTTAAGGCGATAAATTTAGAATTTAGATGAAGGAGGAATTAATAAATACATGCACATATTCAAATAAGGAACTTCAGGCGTATTATTACATGCAAAAGAGAGGGGTGAGAATTTAGATGACAGAGTTTTATTTTATAGACTTAAATTCTTGACTAATCCTTATACACCATTACAGGAGGTCAGTGGACGAAAATTAATAATAATCATACGTATATTTTTTAAAATTATTATCTAACTTTAAAGAACAAAATCAATAATCTAAGTACAATATACAAACATAAGCATATGTCCCACATATAATTATGAGAATCTTGGAAAATTCATCATCTTCATTCTGGTCGCTACCCTATGAAGCTAATGTTGGCTTTTATTAGGGTTTTTTAATAATAATAATAATAATAATAATAATAATAATAATAATAATAATAATAATAATAATAATAATAATAATAATAATAATAATAATAATAATAATAATAATAATAATAATAATAATAATAATAATAATAATAATAATAATAATAATAATAATAATAATAATAAACTATGAATAATAATAATAAACCTTAGAACTATGCAAAAAGCTGCAGTGCTTAGTACAGCAAATATTGTACGAAAATTTCTCTCACTATAATATAGCAGGGTAAGAGGGACCCTCATAGACCTGTCTCTACTTTGCGATGCAGCTTTGTAGCCTTGGGATCAATATCCCCGGCTGCAAAGTGAAAAATTCAAAGAACGAAAGTGGATAATAATAATAATAATAATAATAATAATAATAATAATAATAATAATAATAATAATAATAAGGTCTAATAATAGCAATAATGATAATAAAAGTTCTGAACCAGTCACTCACACTCGGAAACGGCTAATTTTATGTGTATTCTACCATAGACGAACCATCAAGTTACTTACTATCACTGATCAATGATTCTACGCATAAATACATTAAAACCTTAATATTATCGCATGAATAATATGAAATATATCTTTGTAAAATCTGAAGTAATTCCAGGCTTAAATATTAATACTTGAGTGGAGATAAAAACTGTAAAATCAAAGGAAAATACATGTGACAAATATATATAACTAGGGATAATAATTTTCCCAAAGATTGTTCATTATAGACTTCATATCTTGGCTCGAATAAATGTATATTGTATAACAATAGCTTGCTACGTTGAAGAAACTACTCTTCCCACACTACAACCTAATCAATCAAGACTATTTATTCGCCCTCTGCTACCTTGACTCAATCCATCAAACACGTTTCTTTTATATTCCTTTCTCAAACGAAACCACCAACGCGCTGGTTATTTTAGCATTCAAATAAGGTGCACTCTCCCCTGTTATGTTGAGTACGTGGGTGTTCGTTTGAATGCCGAATTTATATCAGAGTAATAATATTTAAATTCGTGAAAAGTTTAATGATTGATCTTGTAGTGACCTCAAGTATCAAAATTTTCAAGTTATAAGATGATGTTTTTCACTGTATAACATTGTGAATCTCTTTTAACAACTCTCTTCAACAACAATTTATTGTTTTCATCCATTGTTTGGTTCGGAGCCCACCTAAAACAGTAGGTCCAACTCATCAATCACCACCATTCAACTCATTACCCACGCACAGGTCTCAAACCATGTGGGCTTCATCCTTCCTTCCAAAGAACTACCAAAATTTCGTATATTACTTTATATTGGGGTAATTGATAATTTATTTTTTGAGCCAAAACAACATATAGGTCAAGTCGATTAAACAGATCAGATAAATTATGAATAACTGTGAACACACTACACAACAAACATAGTATAGTAGAAATACTAACAAAGATACATGAACTACTTAGGAATTACAGAAATAATATAAGATAAACGACTAAAGACAGCCGTATATTAAGGGGTATCGTATATTACCGTAGAAATGTCATATAAAAGGAGAAGGAGGGGTTTTCTAGCAGTAATCCAATACTTTATGTTGCTTGTTCATTCAAAAGGTGATCCCCCGGAAATTTTTCTGATAACTATCCCTCTGAAACCACATTTTCAGTGGTTCAAGAGGTATTTTTTATTAAATTTGAAGTGAATTCAACGACTTGCAGTCAAATTTTCTTCAAGGCCTTGAAGATGGGTTTCAACAACTCGAAAAATTTCGGCCAACAGAGTAAGTAAAATACTACTTATTCTTAATAAAAATTTGACTGCAAGTCGTTGAAATCACTTAAAAGTTAATATTAACAACGCAGTTCGTCATGGAACAAGAAACCCAGGTCTTTTTTGACTCTTGTTAGAAGTTGTTGTCTCTCAAGGCTAATTAGAATGAGTTTGTTTGAGATTGATGATGGAGTAATATCCGAAACTTGTTTCTCACTATTTTTAATAATAAATGTAGTAGTGACATGATTGTGATTGTGGTAGCCACTAACTTCGTCTTATTATTCATTAATTAAAATAACAAAAATTCTTTTGTTTCTTATTCTCCCGAGGGGGGATCTATCCCCTGTATCCCCCCAATAGTTACGCCACGAGTGTAGTGGAATGGAATGAAGTGGAAAGCAGTGTAGGGCGGCCCTACTGTACTTTAGTATAGTGCGACCTTGAGCAATGGCTTGAGGAGACAAGTGACATTGACATTGAAAGTGGAAGTGACCGACAGCGAAAGGCCTGCAACGGCGGCGGGGTGGGAGAGAGCACTGTTACGCTCAGACGGCGGGGAGTGGTCAATGACCGCACACTATTTTCTTTTCTTTTTTTGTAGATTACGTCTTGGAGACTCCAGTTAAGGAGTATAAGACAAGTCAGATCAACAATATTATACACTAGATACTATAACTACTCAATTAGAGTTGAGGTGAGGCTTAATTTTGATGTGAAAGGAACTCTTGTACACTATAAAAAGCTTTATTTCTTCAATTGTTTTTTAAATATTTCTATATTTTCAAGACTCTTCAAAAACTGCGGTAGCTTGTTGTAGAATTTCCTACCAATATAACTAGGTTTTTGTTTGAATAAGCTACTATTGTGACTCACCAAGTGATAATCTCCTCGGCTTCTTGTATTATAATCATGTATATCAAGATTTTGGTTAATATCATTCGTTTTTACATATAAAGTAGCTTCATACACATATAAGCAGGGTACAGTTAGGAGACCAAGTCTCTTGAACAACGGCCTACATGAATCTAATCTATTTACTATCATTACAGTAGTCTATCTATCATTACTATCTATCTATCATTACAGTAGTGGCAGCATTATGAGTGAGTCTGATCACTCACTACTATCATTACAGTAGTGGCAGCATTATGAGTGAGTCTGATCACTCACTACTATCATTACAGTAGTGGCAGCATTATGAGTGAGTCTGATCACTCACTACTATCATTACAGTAGTGGCAGCATTATGAGTGAGTCTGATCACTCACTACTATCATTACAGTAGTGGCAGCATTATGAGTGAGTCTGATCACTCACTACTATCATTACAGTAGTGGCAGCATTATGAGTGAGTCTGATCACTCACTACTATCATTACAGTAGTGGCAGCATTTTGAGTGAGTCTGATCACTCACTACTATCATTACAGTAGTGGCAGCATTTTGAGTGAGTCTGATCACTCACTACTATCATTACAGTAGTGGCAGCATTTTGAGTGAGTCTGATCACTCACTACTATCATTACAGTAGTGGCAGCATTTTGAGTGAGTCTGATCACTCACTACTATCATTACAGTAGTGGCAGCATTTTGAGTGAGTCTGATCACTCACTACTATCATTACAGTAGTGGCAGCATTTTGAGTGAGTCTGATCACTCACTACTATCATTACAGTAGTGGCAGCATTATGAGTGAGTCTGATCACTCACTACTATTATTACAGTAGTGGCAGCATTATGAGTGAGTCTGATCACTCACTACTATCATTACAGTAGTGGCAGCATTATGAGTGAGTCTGATCACTCACTACTATCATTACAGTAGTGGCAGCATTTTGAGTGAGTCTGATCACTCACTACTATCATTACAGTAGTGGCAGCATTTTGAGTGAGTCTGATCACTCACTACTATCATTACAGTAGTGGCAGCATTTTGAGTGAGTCTTATCACTCACTACTATCATTACAGTAGTGGCAGCATTTTGAGTGAGTCTGATCACTCACTACTATCATTACAGTAGTGGCAGCATTTTGAGTGAGTCTGATCACTCACTACTATCATTACAGTAGTGGCAGCATTTTGAGTGAGTCTGATCACTCACTACTATCATTACAGTAGTGGCAGCATTTTGAGTGAGTCTGATCACTCACTACTATCATTACAGTAGTGGCAGCATTTTGAGTGAGTCTGATCACTCACTACTATCATTACAGTAGTGGCAGCATTATGAGTGAGTCTGATCACTCACTACTATTATTACAGTAGTGGCAGCATTATGAGTGAGTCTGATCACTCACTACTATCATTACAGTAGTGGCAGCATTATGAGTGAGTCTGATCACTCACTACTATCATTACAGTAGTGGCAACATTTTGAGTGAGTCTGATCACTCACTACTATCATTACAGTAGTGGCAGCATTTTGAGTGAGTCTGATCACTCACTACTATCATTACAGTAGTGGCAGCATTTTGAGTGAGTCTGATCACTCACTACTATCATTACAGTAGTGGCAGCATTTTGAGTGAGTCTGATCACTCACTACTATCATTACAGTAGTGGCAGCATTTTGAGTGAGTCTGATCATGGCATGACTCACTTTTTCGATAATAAATCATTAACTTCACATTTCTTGCTATTGTTGATGAACGGTGGCGAACTATTGTGGGGGGGGGTGAATCAGGGGGATAAATCCCCCGCAGACCTGAAGACAGAAAATTGGAACTTTAACAAGCCCTGAGAGACACTTTTGGACAAAAATTATCGAGTAAAAAGTATGAAATAGTTAAAAATATGGTTCTTAAAGGATTTTTTTTTAGTTTTGAGGAAGCACACGAAACACATTCAAAAGAAATTTTGAAGTACAGTTGTTTAGTACCGGAGCCAAGAGTGGTGGGGGGGGGGGGATCAAAAATGGCATTGAAAATGGGTTCAAGTAGGTCTCGTTTTTTACTGAAACAAGGACAGTCCGGATCAGGGTATTAGATTTCTTTATTCGTGTAAATTTATAAATATAGCATATGAGTAGATAAAAGCAAAATGATCTACATCACACAGATACTATAGTAGACAGATTATATTTTTTGTTGTGCTAAAAATTATGTAAAATGATATTTGTATGATCTTGATGATATAAGTTACTTATATGGTAATCTAAGTGATGCAATTACATGAAATAGTGAAGTTTGGACAAAGATTTGTCCATTCTTGTCACTTAACCGGTCAATAGGGATAAACTATTGACAATTACACAAGAGCTACATGAAACTTACTTTGATATAAAACGTGGGTTGAGATGTTTAAATAGATGAATTCATGTCTAGAATCGCTTTCAAAAGAATAATTTTTCAAAAAAAATTCTCGGGGGATTAACCCCGAACCCCCTTTTTTGAAAGAAATTAGAGACATGGCTGTTGGGTGTCTCTTCCTTCTTTCCTTTTATTATATACAGCACACTACCCCCCCCCCCCCGCAATTACATTATTATTACCATTATATACAGTCTACCCCCCTCTGACTATATTATTGTTATTATTATTATCATCATTCCTAAAATTATTATTTTTATGATTATAATAACTATTATTATTATGGTGATGATGATGGTGAAAACGCAATTGGAAAAAAGAAAAGAAAAGAAGATTGAGTTTTAAATCTGAAAGAGGAAAAGCTAAAGGAGGGTTCACATCCACAGAGTTATAATTCAATGTAGTACCAATATCAGCAAACTGCATTACAAGAATTATTTATGCATTTCATATCTTGTCATTTCAAAATTTCAGGGAAAATTTTAGGGATTTAAGTTTTAGTTTTAGGGAAGTGATAGCCGTGATCCGTAGCTGGTGTCTGTTCAATCAGATATAGATAAGCTGTATTCTCCTGGGCACCCTTTGTAAGGGTGACCGATTAGATTGGCCAGCAAAAAAAGACTCTGCTCTCTGCTGTAAAATCACTTCCTCGTGGTTCGGAACCCACCTAAAACTTTAGGTCCAACTCATCAATCACCATCATCCAATTCATTACCCACGCACAGGTCTCAGACCTATCCTCCGAAAAACATCTCCTATTCTTTTATTTGCCTCATTATTATATCCATGTCATCCTTAATGGACTTAATGTCGTCTATTTATTATCTAAAGCCACCCTTCAGGTCTAAACTCATAAGGATCAAACCCTAGACACAAATATCTCCTCCTTGTAATTCTCGAACACTAAGTCGAAATTTTGCATTCAATATTGCTCTTCACTCTAATTTTTTGCGGCTTGCACGCTCTCAACAACACAAACATTGAACTATTTGAACATAGGTATAGTATATACATAAATGTATATAGTATATGGACCAGCGAACAGGTGTATAGAAGGCGGTTGATTGAAGCACCCGCATATTCTCATGCAAAGTCAACAAACTCCCTCTAATTCACAAACTCTTCGCAACTGCAGTAATTAAAACCAAGTCCCAAAATAGCGAAGGGACTTCCAACAATTGGTATTATTTGTGAAGAGGTGTCTCGCTCGTGTACACGGTAGCTGACTAGGAGCTGTTCAAACACTACGGAACAACCGTTGTGAGTAATTTTATTTAGATTAATTATTCATTTTGAATAAATCTGAAATTTAAATTATCTTTGTACAATGTAGGATTTCATCAGATTTGAAAATGATCGTGTTAGAATGTTGGAAGGAATGTGTGTGGTGCTTGATTTTTATAATCTATTCCATTACTTTCTTAGACTTCATCCTAAAGAACTTTTAGGGTAGATTTCATCATGTTTATCATCATTTCATTTTTATTACGTATATAAACAATTTTTCATAACTTTTTCTACTATTGTAATTTTACTGAGAGTAAGCTTATCATATTAATTATTTTGTTCTAAGAAATATTATTGCTTTTATTATTTTGCTAAGGACCTATTGTTTATCACTTGCTTACTCTTATGTTTAAATTTACAATAATTCTTATAATCATGTCTTATTTCCATTTATCTATGTGTCATGGGAGCAAAATGGATCGATGTATCTGTTGCTTCCACATGAATGTAACTTTAAATAAATAAATAATCAAGAATTGATATTGCTAAGGGTTCTATCTCTAAAATAATGCTGGCAACACTTAAAAGTAACACTTGAACTTTATTTACACAAATTACTTACAACAGGCGGAACGCTTAGCGCAGTTGGACGGGGCGTCGCAACTTCAGCTTGCTGTCGTTTAAGCAAACGGTCGGGGGTTCAAACCCCGCTCCACTGTCAGGCATTTATGTGTAATCATTCACCTCATTACCCACGCACAAGTCTCGGACTCATGTGGGCATCATCAGCAATAAAAAAACACGCACTAATCAGTTACATCACAAAATAAAAACCCGTAAGAAACAAATCTATAACGTTCAATTTATAATAAATTCACTGTATCACTGTAAAAAACTAATAAATGTCAATAGGTTGATTAATAATTTGATAAGTAACGTTCCTAACAATATTTGTTTTATTTAGGTATCTTATAAGATCATCACAGATTAACTATCATCATTAGGTAATCTACATATTTGGTTTACATATTTATTATCTCATCTTAAACGTCAGTTAGACTTCGAAACTCACAAAACACTAATTAAGACCAGTGACTTATTTTACGATAAATTGGCTGCCATTGTGGCGAAGTCCGTTGGAGCGCTTGTTTCCTTGAGACTCTGGCTGGCTGCTACTCCTGCGTTTGTAACCAACCTTTTTGAGAAAGCTCAAAAGAGGCTAATCACGCAAATTTGAATCGTACTGGACAAAGCGCCAGTGAATATTTATAAAAGGAAACAAGAATAATAACAGAAAATGGCCAAGGTTAGTAAAATGAGAGTCCTATGATTGAGCCCAACTAAAACTTTACTTGGGTAAAAATAGCTTGGTTTGGAAAACTATATTGCCAATTACTTCATTGATGAATAATGTTTTAGAAGAACATACCTTCACTAGTTGAACAATATCATAATTAATAAATCAGGGAAGTATAAATAAATACTCCAAAAAATGTAAAATATTATTATATTCGCTTCAAAAAAAAAAGAAGTAAATAATATAAAAATAGCTGAAACAGCGATATTGATAGCAGTTTCATGCTACCGAGTTTCTCTACAGTAACACGTACTGTATCTTCTGACAGTTTTGAATGCATGTTACATGGGATATCACTACAAATAGGGTCGGCTCAGCAGGACACCTTATCAAGATCATAAGATACCAACATAGAGAGGGCTATATAGAGGACAGTGGAAAGGACTACATAGAGTATGGAGTTGCAGTGCTCAGAACCGAGAAATTACCTGTCAAATATCACACCAGCCCGGCTACGGGTCAAACCACAATATAAAAGAGCCAAACCTCGCTCGTGGACCTGTCTGTCCAGGCTTAGTTCGTAGGCTTTGAAAATACAATGTAATAGGAGCCTGTGAGTGTGACAGAGGCGGTGATGAATGCCATTCAATAAGAAAGAAAAGAAGGGAATGGTGAATTTATAATAACAAATTTATATAAACCCATATTCCTCTTTTATTGGTTATGGTAGTTAGTGGTAGATATTAATCTATTTTATATGGGTGATAAAAGGGGTGTGTGCATGCAAGTCTTACGGATTTCACAAATACGGCGATTTGAAACACTAAATTTAGCACAAAGCTCCCTCTAAACTCAATTCAGTGCACCTTGATCTCTTATTTTCTTTCTACATTTTACAAAATTAATTATCAAATAATGCTACTTATACTATTGCCTACTGTTACTGTTTAAAAATGTGTTTGGTTGCAGGAAGCTCATAGAATAGTCTATACATAATTTTTTTTTTGTAGATTACGTCTTGGAGACTCCAGTTAAGGAGTATAAGACAAGTCCGATCAACAATATTATACACTAGATACCATAATTACTTAAATTAGTTGAGGTGAGGCTTAATTTTGATGTGAAAGGAACTCTTGTACACTATAAAAAGCTTTATCAACTAAATATTTCTTCAATGTTTTTAAATATTTCGTTATTTTCAAGACTCTTTAAAAACTGCGGTAGCTTGTTGTAGAATTTCCTACCAATATAACTAGGTTTTTGTTTGAATAAGCTACCATTGTGACTCACCAAGTGATAATCTCCTCGGCTTCTTGTATTATAATCATGTCTATCAAGATTTTGGTTAATATCATTCGTTTTTACATATAAAGTAGCTTCATACACATATAAGCAGGGTACAGTTGGGAGACCAAGTCTCTTGAACGACGGCCTACATGAATCTAATCTATTTACTCTTTCTATACACCTAACCGATGAAATACGTCTCTATGATGCAAATAAGCTTCAAGTCACAAGCTCCTACTTCCTTTTATGGAATTGTAATGGCATTGGCGGTTAAAATCCTCTTTATCACATGTTTAATTTAAAAAAACTACCTTAAATCTGCTTGCAAAGCACGGGTGAACCACATGCGATGAATATGAATAAGACTGATGAATTTATAACGGCTCATATAAAGTTTTTTATTTTTTTTTTAGTGTAAATGAATTTTTGAGTGACAATTATATATGACTTAGTAATGGCGAAGGTGATATTGTGGAAGGTATCCATAATGAAAAATAAGACGAAATTGTCACAACCACATTTATTAAAACTTCGAGAAACTAGTTTCAGTTGTTACACCATTATCAATCTCAATCAAACTGAAAAACTAAAGTACAGAGAAGCCTTATATATACTATACATGAAATGATACTATTGGCTAAGAGGGAAAGAGGCTGACCTTAATCGGATATTGTGATTGGTTGTCAAGTCACGCCCCCTGGTGGGAGGAGTAACAAGCAAAAATACGAGTCAAATCAATAACTAAACAATGTGAACATCAAGAAAGTAACAAAAAATTTGTAATAAGGCTAGAATTTAATCAAATTAAAATAAAAAATTCTTTTAAATATTAGAAGCTCACTGAAATGCAATCAAGGTCAACTGAGAAATACACATAAGAATTGCTTTTTAAAAATAGACTGGAATTATAATGAAACCAAGTTAGTTGTATTGAATTGGTTAAAATAAATTTGGTCTTTTAAATTAGTTATGGAATCGTTTTTTACCAACTTAGTTATCTCCAAAACTTCTAAAATGTTCAATTGTCTGCCTTTGCCAATCAAATGCAGAAATTCAACATTTTCTTCAGCCTTGAACTTGTGTCCATTATTAATGAGATGTTCTGCAAAATTTGAATCTCTTTTTTGGGTTTTCCAATCCCTGATATGTTCATTTACTCTACATTTGAAACTTCTACCAGTCTGACCCACATAACAAGCATTACAATCACCGCAATTCAATTTATAAACCCCACTTTTATCCCAGATATCAATTTTGTCTTTACTACACCCAAATAAGCTCTTTAAAATTGGTTTGGTTTGCAAAGCTACATCAAAACCGTTCTTTTTCAGTTGTTTTCCTAATTTATCAGAAACTGGGCCAAGGTAAGGCACCGTTATCCATGACCTTTCCCCAGTTTCCGTTACAGCAATGCTAGTACTTACTGCTAGTCTCCTATTTATTTTATTTAACATTTTATTGACAATGATTTCCTCATATCCATTTGTAATAGCTATCTGTTTAATCGTACTAATCTCTTTTTCAAAGTGATGATTGCTCATTGGAATGGTTAAAGCTCTATAAATCATACTATTGAAGGCTGCAAGTTTGTGTGATATTGGGTGACATGAGTGATGAGGTATGATTACATCGGTATGAGTTACTTTTCTAAAAATAGAGAAATTGTGGGTTCCTGTGCTATGGTCAATTCTTAAATCTAGAAAATTTAAAACACTATTCTCTTCTAACTCTATGGTGAATTTAATCTTATGGTGTAAACGATTCAAATAGCTAAGGAAATTATCTAATTGTCTATTACTACCCTTCCACAAACAAATAATATCATCTACATATCTGTACCAATAAGCAATCCTATTCTTAAAATTATTATTTTCAAAAATTCTATGTTCAAGGCTATCCATAAATAATTCAGCTAGTAGTGGTGAAAGGGGTGAACCCATCGCTAACCCATCTTTCTGTTCATAAAATTTATTGTCAAACTTGAAATAGTTATATTCAGTACATAACTTCATCAATCCTAACAGCTCAGTTCTAATAATAGGATCATTAATTGTAGTTTCCATGATCTCTTCAGCTCTGTTAAGACTTTCTTCAATTGGTATATTTGTAAAGAGATTAGTTACATCAAAAGAAACAAGTTTATAAGATGAATGAACAGGAATATTTTTGATTTTATTGACCAACTCCAATGAATTTTTTATTCCAAATTTAGGTTAGAATCCCGTTAACGATCTGAAGCTACTGTTGAGTTTGTGGGCCAATTTCGAACATGGAGAATTAATAAATGACACTACTGGTCTTATCGGAATATTATTCTTGTGAAGTTTGGGCTGACCAAATAATCTGGGTGGGTATGGGTTCATAACTGTTAAATATTTGATTTCCTGTTTATCAATTAACTTTGTGATACCTGCCAGCTTACTTTTAACTAATTTATTAATGTTGTTGGTTGGATTGGAGTTAATCTCAATGAAATTATTATCTGAAATGAATTCGTTAACTTTACCTATGTATTCAGTTTTCTCTAATATAACCGTGGTGCCTCCTTTGTCTGCTTTGACTATGATCAAATCGTTGTCTTTGACTTTCTTCTTAATCTTCTTCACGATGTCCTCTGTACGTTGAATATTGGGTAAAACTTGTCTTGCCTGTTCTTGTAAAATTATGTCCGCACATCTGTTGGTTAATATACGATTCTGTGACACTCTCCAATTCCTATCAATGCTGCATGCTAGAAGTTCTGTTTGTTTGCTCCCTAAACTACTATAACTGTTGAATTTAGTACCTTGTCCTAGCAATTCTTGTTCTGAAGGTGAAAACGAGACATTAGTGAAATTTTTAACTCTATCAGCAAACTTATGGTGATGATTTGTATTATTCGGTTTTGGACGTTGTTCTTCAACAAGTTTCTGTAATTTCAAGTTCTGTGTAACGGTTTTTTCTTTCAATTTCTTATAGATTTCGTCCCTGCACTTATAGTCTAAGAAATCCCATTCAATTTTGACGAAAAAACTACACAAAATTGCGTACAATGTTTGCTGTACCTAGCAGAGCTGCTTTCTGCATAATTCTCAAGTGCCAGTTGTTCAAGCCCAGCTTTTCTTTTGCTTCTGTCCACTCCTTTGTTACGAGCCCATTTGTGGATATAACAATTGGTACCACTTTAATATTTTCCAATCTGTATATATCTTTTAATTCAACAGAGAGTGGCTGATATTTTCTTTTCTTCTCAGCTATGGTACTTACTAGATTGTCATCTAGGGGCACTGCAACATCTATAATGTAGGCCTTCTTACACACTCTATCAAACAGCACAATATCTGGACGATTAGCTTCTACTGCCCTGTCAGTTATGATGTCACTAGTAGAGGTAAATATGGGGCTTCTACTCCAGGTTGAAAAGTATAGTTGTGATTTAGGGTGGATTTGAAAGATTGCGTTGAGTTTAAAGTTGTGTTTGAGGGTTGAGTTTGGTTTGGATTTGGGTTTGGTTGGGAAGTTGAGATAAATAATTTTTTTTTTTTTTGGGTTTCTATTCCAGATTTGAAAGTATAGATTGGTTTTTTTTGAAATGAGATTTGAATTTTTTTTTACTTCTACTCCAGAATTGGAAAGTGAGAAATAAAAAAAAAAAAAAAATATAATATTGAGTTTTTTTATTTCTACTCCAATTTATTGAGGTATAGGAAAGATTGCGTTATGTTAAATATTATTTTTTTATTATTTATTTATTTATGTCTAGAGAGTTGAAAGGATGGGAAAGATTGCGTTGTGTTTTAGAGAGAAAAAAAAAAAAAAAAAAAAAAAAAAGGGGGGGGCAGTAATATCCTCTTGAATTTGTAACCAAGTATTGATTTTTTTTAGAAATGTGTGAGTAAGAGAGTCGAACAATATGGAAGTTATTTTAAATTTGAAATTAGTAGTAGTGGTAGGATGAGGAGGAGGAGGGGAGGATATTGTGAAGGATAATTCACCCCATATTAATGTGTATACAATATTAAATATAATAAACATGGTATATAAGATTGTCAAGATTAGGTTAGGCAAGTATCTGTTTAAATTTGTGTGTGTGTGTAGGGAGAGGAGAGGAGAGAAGAGGAGAGAAGAGGAGGGGAAGAGAAGAGGAGAGGAGAGAAGAGGAGAGAAGAGAGACTTTTTTTTGAATTATAAACTATTATTATTTGTGGGGGGGTAAATTAAAAAAAAAAAAAAGATGACCAATATAGATATTTCAAGAAGGGGGGGATGGTGGTAGGTATCACAAAGACAGGCATCTCCAAATTATTGAGTTATCAATGTAGTTTTTTTTTTTATAGTATGTTGAGTGCTAAATCTGATTCTGTTGTTATTGTTGTTGAGATTCAAAAAAAGTGGACTGTTACAATATTTCTTCTTTTTTTTAACATGTAAAAGAATCTACCTCTACTAAAAAATTGCCCACTACAGCCGACAGCTCTACTGCCAGACTGTAGAGCAGTAGTTTCAGGCTCATGATCATCGTCAACACCACACTGGACTGCAACTCAGTTTCAATTTACACCTGGTATACAGAAGTCCTCTAATCAAATTACATTTGCGGTTATTAATGAACTTTGTGAAAAAAAATAGAAATGGTAATTTGGAGAAGGTTAGGTTGCACTGACCAGAATAATAAATGTTCTATTAATGCACTCTCTCATTTTGGTTATTGAAGCATGTCTCTGAAAAATGTGAAGTCTATTGAACCTGATGAGACTGAAAAATGATTTCATCCCCAACACTGTATAAACGTTGTTGTAGTAGATCTATTATTCGTAAAGTTTCGTATAGATAGTTTAAATTGTATAAAATCTACACTTGATTTGATTTCTAGTATATTCCTTTCCTTTATTCATATTTTTTATTATTCTTAAGTCTCCCTCAATTTTCTTCTTTACTAAATTAATGTGCTCTGATTTAGACTTCAACGAGCAAACATCTCTGCTAACTCCTTCCCACTCTTTTATAAAAATCAATATTATGATTAAAACAGTACAATTACATAATTATTTTCACTGTAGAGACATTCTACCTGAAATTGTAAAGTTGTGGTTGGTCACAGATTAGATAAAAAAATATTTTTAGTAGTTCTCCCGACTTCAATGAGTAAACATCTCTACTAACCCCTTCTTACTCTTTTATAAAAATCAATATTATGATTAAAACAGTACAATTACATATTTTCACTGTAGAGACATTCTACCTGAAATTGTAAAGTTGTGGTTGGTTACAGATTAGAAAAAACATATTTTCAGTAGTTCTCCAGACTTCAACGAGCAAACATCTCTGCTAACTCCTTCTCACTCTTTTATAAAAATCAATATTATGATTACAGAGTAAATGATTAAAACATTATAATTGTATATCATAAAAATTCTTCAGTTCACATCCAACTTGTATAGAGGAAATTACACCTTTTCAGTACAGACATTCTACCCGAAATTGTAAAGTTGTGGTTGGTCACAGATTAGATAAAAAAATATTTTTAGTAGTTCTCCAGACTTCAACGAGCAAACATCTCTGCTAACTCCTTCTCACTCTTTTATAAAAATCAATATTATGATTAAAACAGTACAATTACATAATTATTTTCACTGTAGAGACATTCTACCTGAAATAGTAATTGTATAACTTATAATAAATTTATACTAACTAATATATCCTATTATATTTATATAGTAAATATATTATTATTTTATTATAGGGTGAAGTATGTGAGACGGGTCTATAGGAATTAATTTTATAATATCATAATTTTAACATTTTATACTTTTATAAATTTCTAATTTTATAATTCAAATAACAGTCAAGTTGATAATGATGTTAATGATATTTTATAATTTAATAATTTCACAACTATAGGGTGAAGAGTGTGAGACAGGTCTACAGGAGTTAATTTTACAAGTTCATAATTTTACCATTTATACTTCTGTAATTTTATAATTCAAATAACAGTCTAGTTGTCTAGTTAACGGTCAAGTTGATGATGATGATAATAATGATATTTTATAAATTTTACAATTCTATAAATTCAAAATTTTATAGTTTCATAAATTTTATAATTTTAAAGTCAAGCGATATTATTATTATTATTATTATTAGTACCCTGATACATTTTCATTATAAAATCTTATAATTTTATAAATTTAAAGTCAAGAGACATTATTATTAATAGTATTGTATTATTTATATTGTTATATATTTATTTGAATGTATTTCATAAAAGTTTCAATGACCTTTCCCAACCTCCACAGAGGAAAGACCATAATACTTATCTTGCTAGCCATCATTCTACTTCCAGCCTCCATAGAGGAAAGGTCATTGTTATAATATTATTATTATACCTATATTCCTTCTTGAAATGGGGAGCTTGGTATCAAAGATGGACTTTTCCATTTTGTTTTTTTTTTCGGGAGAGTCAAAAAACTGTAACTTGCCATTCCCTGTACCCAGAGTCTTGCATTATTTTCTCAACACTCTTTAGAAATCATCCTCTCCTAGAAAAAAAAAGGTTTTAATAATGGAATTGGCTGGTTTTGAAATAGTAAAGTTGTGGTTGGTCACAGATTAGATAAAAAAATATTTTTAGTAGTTCACCAGACTTCAACGAGCAAACATCTCTACTAACTCCTTCTCACTCTTTTATAAAAATCAATATTATGATTAAAACAGTACAATTACATATTTTCACTGTAGAGACATTCTACCTGAAATAGTAAGTGAATAACGAAAGAGGTAATCTTATAATAAATTTATACTAACTAATATATCCTATTATATTTATATAGTAAATATATTATTATTTTATTATAGGGTGAAGTATGTGAGACGGGTCTGCAGGAATTAATTTTATAATATCATAATTTTACCATTTTATACTTTTATAGATTTCTAATTTTATAATTCAAATAACAGTCTAGTTAACAGTCAAGTTGATAATGATGTTAATGATATTTTATAATTTCATAATTTTATAAATTTTATAATTTAATAATTTCACATCTATAGGGTGTAGAGTGTGAGACAGGTCTACAGGAGTTAATTTTACAAGTTCATAATTTTACCATTTATACTTCTGTAATTTTATAATTCAAATAACAGTCTAGTTGTCTAGTTAACGGTCAAGTTGATGATGATGATAATAATGATATTTTATAAATTTTACAATTCTATAAATTCAAAATTTTATAGTTTAATAAATTTTATAATTTTAAAGTCAAGTGATATTATTATTATTATTAGTACCCTGATACATTTTCACAACAAAATCTTATAATTTTATAAATTTAAAGTTAAGAGACATTATTATTAATAGTATTGTATTATTTATATTATTATATATTTATTTGAATGTATTTCATAAAAGTTTCAATGACCTTTCCCAACCTCCACAGAGGAAAGACCATAATACTTATCTTGCTAGCCATCGTTCTACTTCCAGCCTCCATAGAGGAAATGTCATTGTCACAATATTATTATTATACCTATATTCCTTCTTGAAATGGGGAGCTTGGTATCAAAGATAGACTTTTCCATTTTGTATTTTTTCAGGAGAGTCAAAAAACTGTAAATTACCATTTCCTGTACCCAGAGTCTTGCATCCTCTCCTAGAAAAAAAAATGGTTTAATAATGGAGTTGGCTGGTTTTGCATTTGGAGCTGTCCATGTTTGAAACCAAGAGTTGCCATCTTGAATTGGAGCTGTCCAGTTTTGTAGCTTGTCTGTGATATTTTCAAAGTCCTCTCTTATAGAAGTAATAGCAATCAATGAACTGAAAAAAAAAGATCAAAACAAAAAGTATTTGAAAAATGTTATTTATATTATAAATATTTATCAAAAATCAGAGCACATTAATTTAGTAAAGAAGAAAATTGAGGGAGACTTAAGAATAATAAAAAATATGAATAAAGGAAAGGAATATACTAGAAATCAAATCAAGTGTAGATTTTATACAATTTAAACTATCTATACAAAACTTTACGAATAATAGATCTACTACAACAACGTTTATACAGTGTTGGGGATGAAATCATTTTTCAGTCTCATCAGGTTCAATAGACTTCACATTTTTCAGAGACATGCTTCAATAACCAAAATGAGAGAGTGCATTAATAGAACATTTATTATTCTGGTCAGTGCAACCTAACCTTCTCCAAATTACCATTTCTATTTTTTTTTCACAAAGTTCATTAATAACCGCAAATGTAATTTGATTAGAGGACTTCTGTATACCAGGTGTAAATTGAAACTGAGTTGCAGTCCAGTGTGGTGTTGACGATGATCATGAGCCTGAAACTACTGCTCTACAGTCTGGCAGTAGAGCTGTCGGCTGTAGTGGGCAATTTTTTAGTAGAGGTAGATTCTTTTACATGTTAAAAAAAAGAAGAAATATTGTAACAGTCCACTTTTTTTGAATCTCAACAACAATAACAACAGAATCAGATTTAGCACTCAACATACTATAAAAAAAAAACTACATTGATAACTCAATAATTTGGAGATGCCTGTCTTTGTGATACCTACCACCATCCCCCCCCTTCTTGAAATATCTATATTGGTCATCTTTTTTTTTTTTTTAATTTACCCCCCCACAAATAATAATAGTTTATAATTCAAAAAAAAGTCTCTCTTCTCTCCTCTTCTCTCCTCTCCTCTTCTCTTCCCCTCCTCTTCTCTCCTCTTCTCTCCTCTCCTCTCCCTACACACACACACAAATTTAAACAGATACTTGCCTAACCTAATCTTGACAATCTTATATACCATGTTTATTATATTTAATATTGTATACACATTAATATGGGGTGAATTATCCTTCACAATATCCTCCCCTCCTCCTCCTCATCCTACCACTACTACTAATTTCAAATTTAAAATAACTTCCATATTGTTCGACTCTCTTACTCACACATTTCTAAAAAAAATCAATACTTGGTTACAAATTCAAGAGGATATTACTGCCCCCCCCCTTTTTTTTTTTTTTTTTTTTTTTTTCTCTCTAAAACACAACGCAATCTTTCCCATCCTTTCAACTCTCTAGACATAAATAAATAAATAATAAAAAAATAATATTTAACATAACGCAATCTTTCCTATACCTCAATAAATTGGAGTAGAAATAAAAAAACTCAATATAATATTTTTTTTTTTTTTTATTTCTCACTTTCCAATTCTGGAGTAGAAGTAAAAAAAAATTCAAATCTCATTTCAAAAAAAAACCAATCTATACTTTCAAATCTGGAATAGAAACCCAAAAAAAAAAAAAAAAAAATTATTTATCTCAACTTCCCAACCAAACCCAAATCCAAACCAAACTCAACCCTCAAACACAACTTTAAACTCAACGCAATCTTTCAAATCCACCCTAAATCACAACTATACTTTTCAACCTGGAGTAGAAGCCCCATATTTACCTCTACTGTCACTGTCCCACAGAAGCCTTGCTGTATCACTTCGCAGAACCTGGTCAGGCCTACACTTGTAATAAGGAGCCTCGTTATTTATGGGTTCATATCTTTTTGCCAGAGCCTGATGGACTACTTTGGCAACATTGTTATGCCGCTGAAGATATTCAGTTCCAGCCAGTGCAGAGCAGCCACCACAGATGTGCTGAATTGACTCTGTTGTCCCTCTGCACAGGCGACACCGGCTGTCGACTGCTTGACTCATGATGAACCTCCTGTGAGAACGCGTTGCAATTACCTGGTCCTGAATAGCAAACAGAAACCCCTCAGTTTCACCAAACAGATTCCCAGTCTGTAGCCATTCTGTAGAACTCCTCTTATCAATAACCTCTGTACTAATTGGAGCAGCAAATCTTCCATGAAGCTCTTTTTGTCTCCAATTCTCTTATTATTATTATCATTATCACCTTATAATCATGTTATTTTTCCAATTCATTTTTCTTTAATGTATAATGTGCTTTGATTTTTAGTGAAACGTACGTTTGTTCATATTTCTCCCACATATCATAGTTACAACTTTGTGTTAAGAGGGCAAGCATTGGATTTCCTTGTGCTCTCATATGTACTCATGACAAATAAATAAGTATTCAAAATCCTCAATTGAAGCTTCTTGCGTTATAGCTCTCTATACTCCTGTCTAGGAAGATATTAGTTTGCTTTACTAGAGTATTCTAGATTGCTATTCTAGAGTACTCTAACCTAATGAATGTCCCCGTGTGAACAGGCCTTTCATAAGCAAATTCTCTTTGTGTTATGGCCATATCGGACACCTGAATTCAATCAAACTGATGTCACAGAGTGATTTTCTGTAGCGAAATACCAATCATTAATAATACCTCTGCCTATCAAGTTCCCAATTTCGCACTAGACCATAAAGCTTTCAGTTAATAATCAGCCAATAGCAATACAAGCAAAGCCCATAGCGAACTGTGAGAGATAATCAATCATGGGCTGCGATATGCGACCAGCAAATAACACAGTCATATCGTTTTAAAGCATATTTGACATACAATATGCGCGCCCATTTGTGAGGCATGCTGATAAGTGGCATATTAGACCAATATGCTGTTATATGCACTGGAGGCGATTTGAAGCCTCAAATAGGTGACCAGCTTCCATAGTAAACAGGCACCAAAACTGACGAAATTTGAGTAATTATTGTCACAAGGATCAAACTCAAACTAGGCTGTATCGTTTTCCGCAGGTAATGTCTCCACGTTTATGTTCATTGTTGAATGGTGATAGGAGTTCAGTAAAGGGATTCACTGTTTTCAGCTTCATTATTATCTATTATTGATAGATAAACCATTTATTATTGACAAAGATATTGATAGAGATATATATAAAGGATATGATTCAACAGTTTTCTCCAATAGTTGCTAATTACACTTCTATGAATCTCCTATTATCTATTTATTTTATTAAAACCAAATACCACAGACTGCCTTTTTTTGTAGATTGCGTCTTGGAGACTCCAGTTAAGGAGTATAAGACAAGTCAGATCAACAATTATACAATTTTATACACTAGTTATCACAATCACTATATCAGTTAAGGCTTAATTTTGATGTAAAAGGAACACTGTAAAAAGCTTTATCATCTAACTATTTTTTTCAATTGATTTTTCAATGTTTACCAAATGTTTAATGTTAGTCACTTTTAATGATTAACAAATGTGAGTTTCATCTATCACAATGGTTTTATAAAAATTCTGACAAAAATCAGGCCACAAAATCCAGCAGTTCAATTTATCAGTAACCTTATCATCGGAATATAATATCAACTGAATATCTCAGACATCACTTAAAAAAAGGTCCTGTGTTGTTTGAGTGTTTTGGGGTTGGGATATATCTCTCTTTTTTGTAGATTACGTCTTGGAGACTCCAGTTAAGGAGTATGAGACAAATCAGATTAACAATTACACTATCTTATACAATAGTTACCATAATTACTATATTAACTCGATGACTGACTCAATCATGTATTCATCACCGTTTCTCGAGAACTATTTACCTAAAAAGGTTTAAATTTGGCACCCATGTTCAGCTGGCACTCTACATGTGTTTGATTTTGCCATGTATGTTTCGAGTATTGTGTGTTGTTAGGTGTATGGAAAGGTGTAAGTACATTTATGGATTAAATTCATGTAGGCCGTTATTTAAGAGATTTGGTCTCCTAACTGTACTCTGCTTATGTATGAAGCTACTCTATATGTAAAAAGAGTGATTTTAACCAACATCTTGATGTACACGAATATAATACAAGAAGCCGAGGAGATTATCATTTGGTGAGTCACAATAGTAGATTATTTAAACAAAAACCAAGTTATATTGGTAGGAAACTTTAAAACAAGCTACAGCAGTTTTTAAAGAGTCTAGGAAATGTATAAAAATTTAAAAACCGATTGTAAAAATATTTAGTTCATAAAGCTTTTTAAAGAAGTGGAAATTTGGTATATATGTTGAGATTTCGATTTAGAAGCGTACTAAGAAAGGTTTTTGAAATTTCACAAAAATTTCCCTTCGTTGCAAAAGAGTTGACGTTTTCCCAGCGTTTTGTAGCGTTCTCAAAAACTATGTGGCTAAAAACGAAATTTGGATACATATTTACTTATAGAATGTCTCTTAGAAACAATGGAAAAATATTTGGTATTTTGAGTTGTAGATTAGAAGGTTTGAGCGAAACTAATAGATAACACTAACGCTAACTCTATTTTATAAAAAAAACATGCTCAAGGAAAAATAAAAAAATATTTTGTAAACCTTATAGTGATAGCTTAAACAAAGTTGAATTTAGTTCTTGAGAAATTTCAATGATGCTATAAACGAAGACACTGGAGTTGTATTCCTTGTTTATTTTACGGCTATAAAACGTTGAGTTGAACGAATAAATGCCTTATACCTTCTACTAATTACCAGCAGGAAAAATTAATTAGTACCGTAGAATTATGAATTCAAGAAATGGGTTTATTGCCTTCTGGTACCACTTCGTTAATGCGGAATAAACATTTACATCGCGCAATAAAGTGCTGCTTTGTTGCAGGAATGAAGGCAGCAGTTTGAGGTCTGCTGTTGCATTACAGAAGTGAAAGATTTCTTACCCAAGTTGATTTTTCAATGCATTTAATCTTTTGCTTTAGGAAATGACCATAATGAACCTTTACCGTATATTTTTTCAATTTGGAATTACTGAATATCTAAGCATGCATTGCTATAGCAGATAGACATAGGCTATGGTAACTAGTGTAGATTTTTGGCTCAGAAATTCAACATTATATTAATCTTTTTGGACTCTGATTGTATTTTGTTAAAAGTGGAATCAAAGGTAATGTTCTTTTCTGAAAAAGACTCGTGAATTATTGTGCTACAAAGTGAAAATTTTAGTGAAACAGACCTTATCTGAGATTTCGATTCTAATTTGAAATTTTGAGAAAAGCAGTTTTGGGCAATAACCTATTGTATTCGCATTGATTGTATGTTAGTCAAATGAATAAATAGATACATAGACATTGCAGCATGTGACTTAGTCAATTCATGGTTAACTTACTAGTATTGATACCTGAAAACTAACTAATAAATGATAATAATAATAAAAAATAATAATCATAGTAATAATAATAATAATAATAAAGTAGAAGATTAAGATTTCAAGAAAACCCTAAAGCTAGAAGGGGAACTGTAGTGTCTGAGGAGAGGAAGAAAGAAATACATTTATTTTCTTGAAAACATTTCAGATATAACACAAAGTATATTGTGTTGTACCTTACAACACAATAAATAGAACATTGGAATACATTATGCAAAGAAATTGGAAAAAATAAATGTTGAAAACTTTTTAAAGAAAAATATAGGGCCTCTAAGCCCTAATATAAGGCTCTAATATAAGGCTCAGCCGGTGTAGAGGTTCCTTTACATTACATATAAATAATTGAAAATAGCGATCAAAGCAAATACATTGTACATTAATCTTTAAAAAAAATATTAATCCCGTTTTCAACTCGTTATAAACTTAAAAAACATAGGAGGAAGGAAACACCGTAGAGAATAATAGAGAATACGGAAACACCGTATTGGCAAAAGCGCAAGGAACTTACACAAAAGAAGTATAATTGATTTAACGTACCCCAAAGTGGGAGATATAAAAAAATAATAATAGCAATAACAATTCGTAAATAGGGTAACAAGGTGCGAAATGTTTTTAACAACTGAACTTCCAGAACAAAAGAGATCAGTTGAATTTAGAAAAAGTCCACATGTTTAAAAACATGAGGAGCTATCTTTTCTTAGATCCCAAGAAGTAAGTACTAACAAAAACTTCTAAAAGTTCTGCAGAATTGATGAGTGATCCCACATGAAATTCAATTTGGCTCACTGGAAAGATAGTATGGTGTAAGGTGACAAAATATCCTTCAACTTCAAATTCTTTATTAAAATCGAGGTTGAGACTTCTTTCTTCTCTACCTTCAACATAGAGTTTAAATCTTTCCAAACTCGATTAATCTTTGTGTCTCACGATAAAAAAGTTACCTTCAAAGAGGGCACTGAAGACTTTAGAAGTATGTTTCTGTTTTCGTGAAAAAGAAATGTTTCTCCGGGTGCAGAAATACCCTACTTTTCGCTCTAATTACACAAATAGCTTCTAGTATATCTGAAGGGAGCAATGCGAGCGTTATCATGAATTTATTGAAGATTTTCCTGTATTACATGAACCTATTATCAAATGGGATCAAATGATTCTTTATTTCGACAAAAACTCATCAAAACATTTTGAATGTCATCATACTATAATAAAAATTCTTGAATATCAGATGTTAAAGTTGATTAAATTTGCCCATTTTATCCTTCTTTACGACCGTTACCACCGCGACTAAGACATATTCACCCTTTATATCAATTCCAATCTACAAGAAATTCCTAGTAATCCGAGATGTAACATGGTGATAATTCTATAAATTCTACTAATAATAAGTATAACAATGTATTTCTGACATTCTTGAACCTTTTATTTTAAAGAATCCTAAATAATTCTCGTTTTAATTCAACCGAAACAACTCTTAAATAATATATTTATTTTATGATGTTGAAGATTCATCTTTTTTCCACTAATATAATAATAAATGATTATTATAAGTAGTAGTACCCACAGTGGGTACTGTGGGTCGTCTGACGTTGCTCTTAACATCAGAGTGAAACGGCCTTCACGCCATAACGTGAGTCACAATAATTTCCACTTAAAAGGGTTTTTAAGTTTTTATCAATACTTTTTCGTTATATTCTATTTATCTTGTTATATTAAGGCTTTTTGGTCATAATTTTTTTTCGAAGTTAATTGTATTGGATATTATTAAGGTATTGAAATGTTGACTATTGCCATGATGAATTATTTTTTTCATCAAATATTTTATGAAATATGGGAGTTCAAAGTTGAATTTTTTCGGTATTTTGGGGCAATTAATCTCCCCTACAAGTTATTTTAATTTTTTGATAATTTTTCTTTAAATGAAAGAAACATTGAGGAATGAAATGACATATTTTTCATACCGATCAAACACTTAGTTTTCTCAAAATAATGTTTTTAAAACATGCGAAAAATTTCAGTTTTTCAAAAAATTATTTTGAAAAAACCAATAGTTGAATTGAAATAAAAAAATATGTCATTCTTTTCCCCAAAGTGTCTTTCAGTTATAAAAAAAATATCAAATGTTTAAAATAACATGTAGGTGAGTTCAATTGCCCCCAAAAACCGAAAAATTTCAACTTTGAACTCCCATATTCCATAAAATATTTGGTGAAAAATATAATTTCTCAAGGCAATAGTTAGCATTTCAATACCTTAATAATATTCAATTCAATGAACTTCGAAGAAAAATTATGGCCAAAAACCCTGCGCACAGCCTTAAAGGATTACGTGTTATTGCCATTCACTTGTCCCGGTATTGTTGCAATCTTTCTTAGTTGCATACTTCTCAATTTTTTTCAAATTTTCGTACCTCTCTTTATCACTTTATCTGGGTGGGTTATATACAAGATAATTTCAACCCACGTTCGTTGTGCTGATGTGTGGGAAGTAAAGGAACAACACATTCTGAACGGTTTGATCAACAGGTTTGACACAATCTGGATGGGTCCGGTGGTGGGACGGGGTGGATTTGTTTGAACTTCATTCATGAAACGATAAAGGGTGCGGGGAAATGCTTTTCGTTGTTGTTGTTGTTGTTGTTGGTGTCATAGATTGGAACAGGTCATTCCAGTCTTTGACTAGAGAGGCTTGTTCGTATGACAAAGTTATTTCACATACTCGGCCTTTGTTGGTTTTGAAGTTCCTGGCTATATTAGGCTGAGTGATGGTCAAGAGGGTTGTAAGCTGGTATTTATGTCAGCTCTCATCCTGTAGCGAAATATATATGTGTTTCATGACTCAATCATGTGTCAGTGCAGCGTATAAATAAAATAGCGTCCTCTTCAAAGAGGATGGAAACATGACTGAATATTCTCATATCTTAACACAATTATTGTATTCACGTCATTTAGATAAAGTCTGGAATGAGATCCGTCCTCCAAGAACCAATGTGAAGAAGTTATAGAACATAATTTCTGAATTGTATATTGCATTTCTGAATGTATACTGAACTGATTCGAAGATTTTTATGATTAGGTTTTTTATTTGTTGCCCATTCTTCTTTCATTAGTACTCATATAATTACTACTCATATCTCTAGTAAGATATCAAGAGTGATTTACCTAATTAGGCAACTGAAAAACCATGTTCCAGACAATTTTTTGAAGTTAGCTCATTTTGCCTTTTTTCAGAGTATTGCTACATATGGTATACTACTGTGGGGTAATAGTAGATATACATACAGGAAGAATTTTATTATTGCAGAAAAAGGTGGTCAGGGTATTGACAGGTTCTAATAGATTAGCACATGCTAAGCCTCTTTTTGTTGAGCTTAAAATAATGACAATAGTGAATTTCTACATATACCGTACACAGTATTATTGCATGTTAAAATGAACTCATCCAATTTAAAATTAAGACTTGATACTCACAGCTATAACACAAGGGATTGTAATAGGATTGATATTCCCTATCAAAGATTATTTAAAACAGCTAAAAGTAATGACACACTTGGTATTAAAATGTACAAGAAATGACCAACAGATTTAATTATGGAAACAGGGAAGAAATTTAAGACCAGGTTAATAAATTGGCTTGTAATTAATCCTTATCATACTGTTAATGAGTTCTTTGAAAGTGAAATAATTGTTGCTTAGAGATGTTTACATCATTTTTGTATTTTTCATGTAATTGTTCAGGAGGCTCAGGTTGTGCTGTGAGGATTATGGGTTATGCATTGATGAGTTACATGTATTGTTTGAATATATATTCTAGGACTTGTTTTGTATCTGTGTATACAATTATGTAGTATTGTAAATCTATTTTATTTGTATTTGACGTTGTCTATTGTTCAAAGAGCTTAATGACAATAAAATTCTATTTATTTATTTATTTAAAAATATCGTTAGGTATTTCAAAATATGTTTTCTTGCAATTAATAATTTGGAAAATTAAAAAAATTGTTTAAAACAAAATGGAGTCGTGGTCTTATCTACAGTTAAGTTAACATGAGTATCATTTTCATAGGTTTCTCAGTATGAAATTTTTCAAAAATTTACTACATTACGTTTTAAGTTTCCAGTGAAAAAGCAGGGCAGTGAATGAGTGGGATCTAGCTACTATTGTACGGTAGTGCACATGTTCAATTAAGTGTCATTAAATTCAGCAAAATATTTATTGAGGGGTTCTCTGATTTAGTTTGAGTATTAGTGATTCAGGTTAGAAAGCACTTTGTCATTAGGAAGTGATAGCCGAGTGACGTAGTAGGAATCTGTTTAATCAGAGATAAGCTACGAAACTCCTGGGCGCTCTTTGCAAGGGTGACCGATTGTATTGACCAGCGAAAGAAGACTTTGTTCTCTGCTGTAAAATAGTTTCCCGGTGCTTCGGAACCCACCTAAAACTGTAGGCCCAACTCATCAATCACCATCATCCAATTAATTAACCCCGCACAGGTCTCAGACCTATGTGGACTTCATCCTCCGAAAAAAAGTGTAATAGCATAGCATTCTAGACAAAAGAAATTGGAGAGTTTGGGAAAAATTACGTTGACAATAACGCTAATGATAACCTGGACAATCTATGCATTTGCCTGCTCTATGGCAGCTTAAATTGAGTGCAGATAGATGATATTTGATATTTATTTATTACATCTTACGTTGCCAGGTCTAGATGCATAGAGTGTTCAGGTTAGCATTGGCGCTATCATTAGTTTTGCCTTAACATCCCATAATTTCCCCAATTTGGACGCTAAATTTCAATACTGAACCCTATTATTTGAAATAAACTTATCTTCAGCCTTACAAATAACTTTCGTGGTCAATTTTCAAAGTAAGTAAAATAAAAATGCATATGGCTTTTATTGGTGGGGAGACTCTTACCGGTAGTTCCATGCACCTCGACGCTTGAGCCATGTTATTGGAGACATGGTGGACCTCCCACCATTAGGTGCGCTCCGAACCACTGGGAAGTGATTTTACAGCAGAAAAAAATATTCTCTTTTGCTGGCCAATCCAATCGGTCACCTTTACAGAGAGGGCCCAGGAGTTTTCAAAGTTTAAAGCCAGCATGAATTTAGACGCTTCATTCTACTCGAAGGATTTAAACCATGAGAAATTATGATTTCGAAGAGAAAAAGTCAATGAAAATATTCATTCGTTTGGAAGGAAGATAGCGACAACCGAAGTCGAGCTAAGTGAACTACCAATTCAGTTAAAATGGGTTACCAACATTTCAAAACAGCTCTTTTAAAGTACCGAAGGGTCTTCCAATATAGTTAGTTCTATTTCCAAAGGGTCATGTTTGAATAAATCTCTGACGAATACACAACACAGCTTTTGCTGATGCAGTTGATGATTCTATACAATGAACATGTCGTCGTCTATACCATTAACTGGGAATGCTTTTTAAGGGTTTTGTCGACGGAGAGGAGTGAGGGTTTTGAAAATAAATGGAGATGAAGAAAATTGAAATGTTCAATCAACACTGAATGGACTGCAGGCGTGGCCAAGCCCAACAGTATCATTGTGACAGCTCAGCAAAATGCGGAAGAAGGCTCTTCTTCGTTTGACGACATCGTCAGTTCAACGACGATGACTACAGGAAGAGAGATAGCGAGAGAGAGAGAGAGAGAGAGAGAGAGAGAGAGAGAGAGAGAGAGAGAGAGAGATAAAGAAAGAGAGAGAGTGAGGGAGAGGTAGAGGGAGATGATAGTTTAAAAGCAGAAGAAAGATAGAGAACGATAAATGAGCGAAGAGAAAAACTAGAAGACAAAATGGAGCTGTGAGGAAGAGTGTGAGAAATAAAGAAGGAGTGACGAAGAAAGAGGCAAGAGAAGATGCAGAAAATGAGGAGAAAATGTGAGAAAGAGGGAAGAGATGTGGGAAAAAGATCAGATGAGAGGAAAATAAAGAGAAGAGAAGTAGAAAGAGAAGAAATATAAGGATAGAATGCATAAGAGTTCAAGAGAAAAAGGAAGACAGGAGAAAGTGATACAGTGTAGAGGACGGATGAGAGGAGAAAAGAAAAGAGAAAGAGGATATGAGAATACGGAAGAGTTGGAGGGAAATAGGGAATCAGCATCAGCAATCAGCATCATAGGGAAATAGCATCATCAGCAATAAAAATAAAAAAAATAGGGAAAAGAGGAGGAGAGATAAAATGTAGAGAACAGATTAGATTAGATTAGATTTCTTTATTCATGTAAGTTTACAAATTTCGCATAATATGATTAGTTAAAACAAAATTGTCAATGAGAGAGAAAAGGAAAGAAATAAAGTATGCAAAAAGGATAACATGGAAAGAAACCCTAAGAGACTAACGGCCAGTTGCACGAAAGAAAATTAAATTCAACCACCGTAAGATGACGTCATCTTACGGAGCTCAATAGGGAAGTTGTTACACTGGCTCCGTCAAATGACGTCATTCTACGGAGATTAAATTAAATTTGATTTTGTGCAACCGGCCGGTTAAGTGGCGTTTGAGAAGGTTATAATAAAGGAAAAAAAAGGGAAGAGTTGATGAAGGAGGTGCAGAAGATTAGAATACGGTTAAAGAGAGAACTCCAAAAAAGGTACGAGGGAAAACAGAAGATATGAGAAATGGAGAGTTGGAAGAATAATTATTCAAGTAACAAAATAAAAGATAACCATAAAGACAGTGATAAAGACATTACAAGATAGAGTTATCTGAGGGAGATAAAAGAATAGAAGAAAATTGTGGAGAAAGAATGAGGTTACATAGAAATAGATTATAAACAGACACTCAAAGTGGGCAAGAAAGGATGAAAAGAGGAACAGATAATGAGTAAAATGAGAGAGAAAGCAGAAAATAAAATAAACATAAATAGAGAGAATAGGCGATAAACTAAGCTGGGGGAAGAAAGGAGTGGAATAAGGAAGGAAGTTGTAGAGAAAGAATGAAGTTGGAGAGAAATTCAGATAGAAAAACCCAGAGAGTGAGCGAGAAGGGACGATATGGGAACAGAAAATGAGAGAAATGAGAAAATAAACGATCTACAGACGTCGAAAAGGACGAATATGTCAGACCTTACAGCGTTTTACTGTACCGTAAAGCGTTTGCTATTGCAACGTCCGACATTCGAAGTCTGGGGACCTCCCAGGGCATGTATCAGTTTTCCCCCGCTGAGTTGGGGTTTGCTATATATATAAACTATATAGCTATACAGTAGTACATATATCTATGGTGACCAGTCGCCACCTCCAGACATGACTTTCCAATTTGGCCAGCTTATTGTGACTTCTGCCCAGTAGGCATTCCGTTTAGTAGTTGCATTAAAGTGGCATTATACTGCAGCTATTCAGTAGAGCTGTTATATATATACAGTGAATATATATATCTAGTATCTATTCAATCGTAAGAGAGCTCTCAACCATGTCGAAACATTTGTGAGTCTTTTATTATATTTTCTTATTTATTTCTTGTTATGTTGATTATTCAGTTTTGTTATTTTTTGTCTTCTTTTATAGTAAACGATTCTCATTTTAATTATTATAGATTTAGTTTTTCAGTAAAATCGATTGCAGGCACTGAATTGGTGTCACAAGCTAGTTTTTTTTATGTTATTTTACGGTATAATAATACAGGGTTTGAACTAAACAAAAACCTGTAATTAACATTGTCCTTTTTGTAATTATGGGTTTGTTTTAATATTTTGATTGTTTCTGTTCTTAAGTTATGGAAGAATTATATCTGTTTATTTTGTTTTTTTTTATTTTTAAAGAGTATGTTATTGAATTTTATTTTGGTGAATATTTTTTTGCTGTGTTTTTCGATTGTTTTACAATGAAAGGATGATAATTGTGTGTTTTTTAGTTTTGTCACCTCATGGAGATACTTCAAGATCTTTATTACTTTACCTTTAAATTCATTATTGATTTCTCTCATTTCACGAGCTTTCTATGTTTACTGGTAATATTATTGAATGAACTCACAGCCAGCGCTCAAGTATTTACTTTGCTGACTGTGCCAAAAATGTGTTATACACTTTATATTGTGAATTATCTTATATTTGTATTTTTGTATTTTGGCGAAATAAAAATATTATTATTATTATTATTATTCCCTTATTCTGAATTTGATGATTGATACAGTAGTTACTAGTAAATCTGCAAGATAGCTGAATAGCGATTTTAGAGGGAAAACAGTGAAAATAAATCTTGTATTTTAGTACAGGACTTCTGTTTTTTAGTACATAGTTCCTATCTTTTAGTGCAAAACCCTGTTTTTTAGTACAAAATTCTTGTTTTTAGTATAGAATTCCTGGTTTTTGATACAGAAATCCTGTTCTTAAGTACAGAATTTCTGTTGTTTAGTACAATATTCCTGTTTTTTAGAACAGAATTCAAAAACAACAAAAAAAAAACAATGAAATTTGACCAATTTTTTCTCAATCATCACATAAGAACCCAGGTTTTCAAGTAATCTTTTGCTATTTTCCGTTAATTTAAATCACTCTCTTATTCTACACTTACACTTGTAATGTAAGAATATTGTGGAATAGACTAATAATGTAAGAGTGTTGTGGAATGTACAATACACTGCAGCTATGCGTCTGTAAACTCCAAATAAGCTCTCAACAATGGAATGTTTGTATCATATAAGTTGAGCTTGAGCTCTGGGAAAAAAGGCGTCGCTGCCAAATTGGGTTCGACGTCATGTATCTTCAGTGTTGTAAATTTGCGAAAAAAGCAGTTGTGGACGAAAGACTGCTGCATCTTTGCTTTATTGTATTTCTGTCATGTATAAATAAATTGATAAATTTATAAAATGAAACATTGGCATCAATGTTGGATAACATCAATGCTATCTATATGAATAACAGAATAGGTCAGGCGGAAAACTCAGGGTTCCACAAAGTACGGTAACCAGTAACTAGAAACTTTTACTAGTGAATAAAAATCAATCAATACAATTTTCTTTGAAAATGTTGATATGGGGGGATACAATAATACAGGAATTAAAAAATGGCTAAACGGAAAAAACATTTTCCAGGATACATTAGATTCTGCATTCAACTGAGTTCAACCTGATAATATTTAGAAAATTCAAATAAATATCTTCTAGTCGAGGGATTTGCATTTATTGTCATTAAAAAGTAAAGCGCTCTCATCTATGAATCGACCTAAAAGAACTGAATGAAATAGAAAACTAAGCAAACAGATTGAAAAACGTGTAAACGTGTTTGCATAGTGGAGCTTCTGTACGACCAAATGTGATGGAGTATGGGAGGTTTCATAATTATGTAGCCTGGCCTTCAGCGGTCAGTAGGCGTGGTGGGGACAACACATCGCGAAGGGGAATCGCCTTAGTCACTTCCCCCACTTCCCCTACTCTGCCTCGTAACGTTCTCTGTTGAAAACGAGCGAACGTTCCTCCATGACGAACCGGTTGTCTTTAGGGCTCTGTAAAAAGGAGGTATGCTCAGCCGCCATCTTGGTTCGTAGAACTCGATCGAAAAGCTTGAGCTAGATAGACGGAGTGGATGGTGTTTATAATAGTGCCTTAGTTGTCTTAGCTGCGGAATGTGAGCGAAATACGCAGACCACTGGTTACACGGCTTTCCGTATGGGTGTTGTCCTAGACCAGTGATGGGCAAACTACGGCCCGCGGGCCAAGTGCGGCCCGCGAGCTGGTTTAATCCGGCCCGCAACATGCTTTTGAGTACACACTGTAATCTCGTATGTATATATTAAAAAATATATATAATATAATGTGAGATATACGTTTTGCGTTGCTGAATTTAAAAATATATTATCGCTTCTGAGTTTGCGTTGAGAGTTTAAAATGTGTTATTAATGAATTGGGGTAGGTACAGCTTACAACGGAACATCGACAGGGAGAAGGACTCAAATTTCATTTGAATTGAATTTTCGCTGTTGAATTATGATGACAGAGTCATAATTGTCATAACAAGTTTCGCGCCTCTGTTCACTGTTGTCAGTGGATAAGTTGTCATATGTTCAAACCAATACATGCTTGAAATTGGTCAAAAATTACAAACATAAACTAGTTTCATTATTGATCATTCAATCCTGAAAAATTTAAATTGCAAACCTGCTCTAGAACATGGCATGCCATAGTAGAGTAGGTTAATTTCCACGCAAAAAAATGTTTATAAAAAATGTAGTCTTTGGTAGTTTTAGTCATGTAGTCTTATATGTATATGTATTTGTTTAGATTTAGTTTTAAATGGAAATAAAATATTTATTTATTTTAAATGGAAAGGCCCTCACATTGAAAATTATTAGTAGTATTATTTTAATAAAAAAATGTTCAACTTGATTGTTTGGTCTGAATGGAATTGTGGAATTATTCTTATCCAGAACAAAAAGGAAGTAATTAAGCTTTTAATTTTTTTAGTAAAAAAAATACCAGACGTCAGTGAAAGTCAAAACAACGAAAACAATCTTATTGGTTTGTTTTCAAACTAAATATAAAAATGTATCTATTGAAATAACTATCATGATTATTAGTGAGATATTCAATATAATATGAGCAATTAATTAATTTCATCCACTTTGGGTGAGGTTTAAAATTCCAATCTGCGTCAAAATGAGTGAATTCATATAGTGTCAATTTTCCAAGCATTTCCGGGGGGAGTACCCCCGAACCAACCCCCCTCCACTTTGATAAGAATTAGATTGCTTAAAAACTGATCTCAGTTGAATCATTGCCTCTCTTCATGAGCTAAACAAGAGTACCTACTATATTTTCAATTATTAAGGATAATCATCATTGAGGTAAAAAATTTAAATTGATGACTGAAATGTAAACAAACGAGTTTAATGATAATTGATCAATTTTTTTTGGCCCGCTCACATAATTTCTCATTTCAACTGGCCCTCTCCTTGAAAAGTTTGCCCATCTCTGTCCTAGACAACGGACAACGCACTCTTCCGACGGAACGTGAACTGCGGAAACGAGACACTGCTCAAGAAGCAGTCATTTCCGTAGTCGGTTGCGAAATAGTGTTGTAGCAGTTGATAAACTGGTTTCTCGCATGCGCACATCGCAGTACTTGCTCACAAGGTCATTTCTCCCCGCCGGAAATCGAGTCCTAGCTCCGCAGCTAGGACACCGATGCTTCTTCGTCAGCTGCGGAGTGAGCTCCGCAGCCCACTCTCCGCATCCCGCAGTGTAGAACATTCCGCAGCTAGGACAACGCGCTTTTAGACTAAGCTGCTCGCTTCCCCCTCACCAAATTTTCAAGCGTTGCCATAGAAACGTGACGTTGCTCGACTTTCTCCAGGTTTCATATGAAACCTCACGTCCTCTACTTGAGTCAAGCAGAGGTTAACCAAAAACATTTTAGGGAGATATCAGCTGAGAAGATATTTTCGGGTGGATATAACTTGAAAAAAAGGTTCTCAACTCCATAAAGACACAAATACAGATTTCCTAGTGTGGTTCAAAATCTCGGAAGGATGCATTCCTTTTATATGGATTCATATGGAGTCATGTGGCTTAGCACAGTTGGTTGGAGCGTCGCAGCTTCAGCTTGCTGTTGTTAGCGGTCGTGGGTTCGAATCCCGCTCCTCCGTCTGACATCTATCATTCACCTCATTACCCAGCACAAGTCTCAGACTCACGGGGCATCATCAGCAATAAATAAATAAATATAATCCCCCCATGTGAAGTCAAGATTGAACACGTTTGATCAACGAAACTATAAGACGCACTTATTGTTTGCACTGTCATACACCAACCATTTTTTTTTTTTTTTTTTTGAGGATGAAGCCCACATAGGTCTGAGACCTGTGCGTGGGTTATGAGTTGGATGGTGGTGATTGATGAGTTGGACCTACAGTTTTAGGTGGGTTCCGAACCACCGGCAAGTGATTTTACAGCAGAGAACAATCTTTTTTGCTGGCCAATCTAATCGGTCACCGTTACGAACAGGACCTACGAGAACGCAGCTTATCTCTCTGATTGAACAGATACCTGCTACGGCTCGCGTCTATCACTTCCCTAAAATAGCATACGTTTCATTTTTCCTGTGCGCTGTAGTATTACTTACTTTCTACCGAGATTTCGTAGCTCAATAAATAATATCTTTTTTATCAAAGTTACAGAATCGATAGGTCATCAACTGATACACCTACATGAGCTTATCTAATTCAATCTCAACGTTATTATTCTACGAAACTCAACACTCCAGATCATTCAACGCTAATTGATTGCCCTGTCACTCGCTTACAATCCATGCCATATTGGTAATATGTAATTACATATTATTATACGGCGTTTTGGTTGAACGTTTAGCGTTTAAAACGCGTGTTGCTGATCGCTGTAGCCTGCAGCACAGAGACCACCAAATAATTATTAACATTTCATCACACATGAGAGAGAGTGAGAGCGAGCGAGAGTGAGTAAGAGAGTAACAGAGTGAGAATAGAGTATATGAGAATATGAGAGCATGAGTATATTGTAGATCTGTAGATTGCATGTTGCATAGATTGCCCCTGTCACATGATTGCCCCTGTTACCTGAAAGTTCAAAGAACAGGATGTCATCCAAATAAAACAACGTTATTCAATTCATTATTAATTCTATTTGTGTGACGTACGAGACAAATTACGTTCGATGAGACTGGCTCATTAAATAAAATCTGTACAGGGTGATTATTGCTGCTCAATACTGATAATAATTAAAATATCTGAAAATAATGCGATTTAATTTTAATTCAATTAATTTGATTAATGCTGTCAAATTCTGAAAATAAAATTACTATGTAAGACAACAATGATAATAAAGCTTGATACTCGCTGTCACTGTTTAAATTGATACTAATTGATCAAATCAAATAATTTTTATTCCAACACAAACAACAAAATAGTAGTTTATGCAACGATTTTATTTTGACCCTTATTAAGGCACGAGTTAGATGTAAGTTATAACACGAGCGAATGCGAGTGTTATAAATATCTCACGAGTGCTTTAATGGCCAAATAAAATCGTTGCATACACTATTTTTATCTACGACCACTAGTATACATTTAATTAAAACAATTTCATTTTACCTGTGACTGTCAGAGATACCTAACCTCTCATCTCAAATACGAGAAGTTATAGTAGATTGTTAGGTTAAAGCAGCTGGTGTAGCAGTTTGATCAAATCAGCTGATAGTTTCACAATATTAAATTACGGTACGATATTGATTCCATCAAAAATGATTCTTATTGGTCCAGAACCCGTGTTATAAAGTAGAACCTGTACTATAATGAGCTCATTATGCAACGGGTTTCAAAAAGCATTTCGAAAAGACAGCTGTTTTGGCATCAATTGTGAAACCGTAATGTATACATTATGACATGGTCGTAGATAAAAGAAAAAACAATTCAAGTTTCAGTTAATGAAACCAAATAAAATAATACAATATTTATGGATTAAAATACTGCCTGTTAAATAAACTTGTCTGCAAGCAGGAAAAATGAGGATGTAACTATTACCACCAATTCCAAATCCTAATAACAATATTATAATGTAGGAAACTAATATTAATTTATTTATCTGATGAACATTAAACAATTTATAAACATTATTTATTAATAGATAGAATAAAAATGAAGTGAAGATGTAACAAAGAAGAAGTCCAAAAATACTCTCTTCACAAATTTTGGCTATGCTGTATTGTCCAAAACATTGAGGTTAATTTTCACTAAAAAATTATATTTAAAAATACTTCAATCCAAGAAAATAAAATGGCTTTTTCCACTTAATTGTACAAATATTATTATTTTGGGTGAACTTTTTAATTAATAGCCTTTAAGTAGAATGAAAAAAATTGTTTTTTGGAGTAAAGTTTTCAGTGAATTGAAATTTTTCTTACGAACTGATCTGGAAGTTTTAGACAGCATAGCTAAGTAAAAATTAGCGAAGAGGGCAGTTTGAGATCCTGTCTGTTGCATCTTCCATTCGTTGTAATTTCGTCTCAATAAATAAATAAAATTTGCATTATGATTTACGTATTTCATAATCCATTTGCCTCTCCAACCAACTTATGCAAAATTGTTTGGCAGTTGAGCCTCCCCATTTCACTTCCAAAGGATGAAAATTGTCGGATCAAATTTCGCAAACAGACTAAATAATCACGTTTCATTCAAGTCTGACGTGAGCTTGGGCAAGTTTGAAGTTAGTTTTGACAGGCTTCAGTCATCATAATATACATTACGAGGCTAGTACCCACCTACTTCATTATATATATGCTCCTCAATATATGCTCATAGAGCTATAAAATGTAGTCAAAATTATATTTCTTTTCAATGGACTTATTATTGGATGGTCAATTTTATTTAAAAAAATGATTCTTTTGAATAACAGACTATTTGGGAGACTATTTGTAGCTAGTTTATTAAACATGATTTATTAATTTGATAGGATACGTTTATAGGGTGTTTAAGACCTTGATAGGTTGTTAAGACCATGATAGGGAGTTTAAGACCTTGATAGGGTGTTTAAGACCTTGATAGGGTGTTTAAGACCTTGATAGGGTGTTTAATACCTTTATAGGGTGTTTAAGATCCAAAAGAAAGCGGTTAGGTGTATGGAAAGAGTAAATAGATTAGATTCATGTAGGCCATTGTTCAAGAGACTTGAGCTCCTAACTGTACCCTGCTTATATGTGTATGAAGCTACTTTATATGTAAAAACGAATGATATTAACCAAAATCTTGACGTACACGATTATAATGCAAGAATCCGAGGTGATTATCATTGATGATTCACGATAGTAGCTTATTCAAACAAAAACCTGGTTATATTGGTAGGAAACTCTAAAACAAGCCACCGCAGTCTTTAAAGTCTTGAAAATAATATTATAGAAATATTTCCAAAACAATTGAAAAAATATTTAGTTGATAAAGCGTTTTATAGTGTACAAGAATTCCTTTCATATCAAAACTAAACCTCACTTCAACTAATTGATATAGTAACTATGGTAACTAGTTTATAAGATTGTATAATTGTTGATCCGACTTGTCTTATAAGTTACTTCTTAACTGGAGTCTCCAAGACCTAGGGTAATCTGAAAAAAATCGAATTTCCTTTTAGTTTTACAGGCATAAGTTATTTCAAACAAACAAAATATCATTTTTCCTACTAATTTTCCATTTTTGGAACGCTTAAGACAAATAATTTTTGATTTTTGGGGTTTACTTATAACTTTCTGTCTTTTTTTGAGGATGAAGCCCACATAGGTCTGAGACCTGTGCGTGGGTGATGAGTTGGATGATGGTGATTGATGAGTTGGACCTACAGTTTTAGGTGGGTTCCGAACCACCGGACCACCGGACCACCGAGTCTTATCAGCCCAATATTTCAATATTTCTCAACTCTGACTAAAGCCTCCTTTTTCTACTGTAGCCTACTAGATATTTTCGAGTGGCTTTCTTCGCACAGTCTGAAACCTCACATCCCATTATTCAAAGATTTGTCTGCCCAAACCTCTATTTTCCATCACCCGTTCAGTAATTAGTACTTCTTTAATATTCTCTTGCACATGATTGAACCAATTCATTTCAGTTTCTCTGCTCAAGCAGAAATCAAATATTTTAGTTCGAAGTTACTGACAATTGAACAAACTGACAAATTTACTTAAACAGAATTTATTAATTTCGAATTCCTTTAATTGCTATCAGTTTATACTGAAGACTTCCGCAATGGCGGATATTGTGAGACACGAGCCGATATGGCCAAGTTAAAAATGAATGCTGCTGTGCAGAAGGGTCTCCATGGTCTAGTGGTTAAGGCGCCCGACCGGCAATTGGGAGGTCCGTGGTTCGATTCCCGGTGGTGACTGATATTTTTGTACAGTAGCATTCATCGATTTCCATCAGCTATTAAATACTGTTGTCAATATCCGCCATTGCGGAAGTCTTCAGTATAAACTGATAGCAATTAAAGGAATTCGAAATTAATAAACTCTGTTCAAATATTTGTTTCGCCAGCCTACTGTTACTCATTATGCTTATGTAAACCTCACATGAATATTCTCTCTATTATCCTCTATTTTCTGATCTTATCTATTTCATCTACGTGGCTGTATTATTTATACATTTTTCATTGACTTCTTTTTCATAAACTTATAGACAAAGTAGGCCCTATTGATGATTTATTATTACAGCAAATATTCTTCAAATTAATCTGATAGCAACAAGTCATATTCATAATTTATTGAATAGTGACTTGAGAAGTCAAGATCACCAATGACTTGTCTGACTGCCGAATTCGCCAGTTTATTCAGCGGTAAATTTAGCCGGGTGCACTTATCAACAATTAATTCATACCTCAGGAAACTAAAATACTTCTGTAAGAAAACTGAGAAACGATTTCTATTTTTAGTGCTTATACTCTCAACAAGGTACTATTAACTTTCGAGGCGACCTAGCTTCATTGAACGAGCTTTTCAATTTAATTGAGAAGATTTTTTATTGTGATCAGCAAAATGTCCTAGCAGCTCCTCTTTCAACTTTCCTCTTGCAACATCATTTTCATTTTGTGGCATGCCAAAGCTCCTGGGCAACCGAAGTGTAGTTTGAGGCATGCCACATGCTCCTTTTTTCCTTAAGCAACATGCACATGTCTTTTGACGACCAACATTTAAAGAGTGTAGACATAGCAACAAAAAAATAATTCAAACATACAGAACCCCGCAAATATTCATGCAATTCTCAAAATGTAGCTGAATTATTTCTTCACCGCTTGTGAGACAAAAAATGGACGATGCTCTTCTGGAGAGTGTGACTTGTGATGTTCTTGAACTCATGAAATTTTCAGCACAAATAAGAGGTATTCGCCATGAATGGGCATAAAGGGACCATTTCGTCTCTGACATGCATCATGCTGTCTCTACGTGTTCCACATTGAATATTACTTTTGCCTACTTTTAGCTTGTAAAAGAAGGTGAATGATTGATTGAAAAGGAATTTATGGGACTAAATTTATAAATAAAGATGTATTCCAATAGATTATTAATACAAATATAACGAGTAGTTTAATTTATCAGTGACCTTATCATTCGAATATAATATCAACTGATTATCTCAGAAATCACTTAAAAAAGGTCCTCACGCTCATAAAATACATAAGTATATATTATTTCTTGTGTTGTTTGAGTGTTTTGGGGTTGCGATATATCTCTCTTTTTTGTAGATTACGTCTTAGAGACTCCATTTAAGGAGTGTGAGCCAAATCAAATAATAACAATAATAACAGTAATAACAATTACTATGAATGATACATGGCTTCAAATCACCTTGAATTTTGAAAAGAAGTTGAATATATTATCATTTCATTACCAAATATTGTTTAAAGATCAATATTTTAGTTTTATTCATCTTGTACTTTCAAATTCTTCGGGTGCTTGCACAGTGGAGCATCCAATGCTCAGAGATAATCTGGAAGTGATAGCCGAGTGCCATAGCGGGTATCTGTTCAATCAGAGATAAGCTACGAAACTCCGGGGCGCACTTTGTAAGGGTGACCGATTGGATTGGGCAGAAAAAAAGACCGTGCTCTCTGCTGTAAAATCACTTCCCGGTGGTTCGGAACCCACCTAAAACTGAAGTTCCACTCGGCAATCACCATTATCCAATTCATTACCCAAACACAGGTCTCAGAGCTTTCATCCTCCAAAAAAAATATATAGACTACTTTTTTGTGAACTTTGTATAATTGGTGTGTACCGTTGGAATATGAATAAATTATTAAGGATGAATTACACCAGCCGGATAAATTGAAAAATCAGCTGATGGCTCCAAACAAAATGTGTTTACAGCCGAGCTTCGGCCACCATCTTGCAAAAACTGTAGAATTTTTAACGTCATTTTGGTATTTACAAAATTGGATCTAACTGAACGTAGGACAAAAGCTACTTCAGCCTTTTTTGAGAATGAAAAATTTGCAAGAGTTTAACAATAATTATCAATTGTACCCCTACCCCTGTATTTTGAGGTAAAATTTCTAAAAAATTTCATTTTGACTAATTCCCAATTATGACTGTTACTAAAACCATATTGATTATCATCTAACCATAGGTATGAACAGTGACTCTACATAAAATGCCTATCCAATCAAACATTACATGTACTTCTCTGTATTTCGAGGTAAAATTTTTCAAAATTTTGATTAAATTTTCATGAAATTAATAATTTTTTATTTTGACTCATTCCCAATTTTGATTGAATTCTGACTGTTTTCCAAACCGTATGAACGACATAAGCAATTAGAGACCAGTCACTTAATAAAAGAAAAAGACAGTGATGTTGTCAATACCACTTATATGTATACGATGTTAATATTAACAACATCACTGTCTTTTTCTTTTTTTATGGAGAAATATCACAACATCTTATCCCATACAATCAACAGTCATTTACTTAAAATGCCTATCCAATGAGACAGCATCCCTTTGTGATCAATGTGCGTTGATCCATAGAATTGCTTTCTGCCCCCTAATTGGACTTCTAGTTCTCTTGGTTTCAATAGATCTTGTGCATCAGGCTTGGTTCCCATTTAACAGGACTCCTTGTTCGCTTTAGAGGACCTTGTCTCTGTGACCAGTGTTCCCCAATGTATTGTTACAGCTACAGGCTGTTAACTACACTGATTTACCCTAAACACTGAGCCATTGTTTTGTGACATTCCACACATCAGTGAATTTCCTGGGAATTAATTGAAATGATTCAAATCCATATTGACCTCGAGCTATTTACGAAAATGTTACAACTTTCCTCGAGTCGGAATAATTGGGAATTTTTAGTATAATTGTCTACAAATTAATAATTCTGTTCAATATTGAAGTGATAGAAATAATTATAATAATTAGGAATTTTGAGTATAATTGTCCACAAATTAATAGTCCTTTTCATAGTGAAGTGATAGCCGCGAGCCGTAGCAGGTATCTGTTCAATCAGATGCGTTCTTGTTTGTAACGGTGACCGATTAGATTTGCCAGCAAAAAATACACGTTCTCCACTGTAAATTCACTTCCCGGTGGTTCGGAACCCACCTAAAACTGTAGGTCCAACTCATCACCCACGCACAGGTCTCAAATCTATGTTGGCTTAATCCTCCAAAAAAAAAATAAAAAAATACCATTAGGCTAGTAATTTTGGAGACAAAATGTTCAATTAATTTAGAAGTAAAGGAGTATATTTTGTACAGTACAGTATTCAGTAGTAGGATTAGTAGAGTACAGTAGGAGGAGGAGGAGGAGAAGGAGGAGCAGAAGGAGGAGTAGGAGGAGGAGGAAGTGGAAAAGGAAAAGGAGGAAAAGAGAAAAAGGAGAAGGAGAGGAAAAATAGGAAGAAGAAGGAAAAGAAGAAGATGATGATCAAGGGAAAACAAAGAAATGAGAAGAAGATGGAGAAGGAAGAGGAGGAGGAGGAGGAGGAGGAGGAGGAGGAGGAGGAGGAGGAGGAGGAGGAGGAGGAGGAGGCGGAAGAGGAGAAGGAAAAGGAGGAGAAAGAGGAGGGGGGAGGAGGAGTAGGAGTAGGAGCAGAAGGAGGAGCAGGAGGAGGAAGAGAAGGAGGTGGAGGAGGAGGAGGAAGAGGATGAGCAGGAGGAGAAGGAGGAGGATGAAGAAGAGGAAAAGAAAAGGAGTTGAAGAAGAAGAAGGAAAGGAAAAGGAGGAGTTGAAAAAGTAAAAAAAAGAGGAGAAAGAAGCAAAAGAAGAAGATGATGAAAAAGGTAAGACCAAAAAAAGTAAGAAGTAAGATCACTAATTAAATCACACATTTATTGGGATCCAAATTTCACTTCAACTCTGACTGGCTGTTACTCCTACGGTCACAGGTTCGATTTCCCTGATATTTTTCAGGCTGAGGTATTCATTTTTGTGTTCTCATTCTCCTGATTAGCCACGCACAAGTCTCAGATTCATGTGGGCGTCATCAGCAAAACAAAAAAAAAATATTTATTATCGACGAGTATTCCAAATAGATTCCAAAGTGATTCATTTCCTCAAGAAACTAAAAAACTCCATTGACTAAATTCCTGTTTCCCTGTCGGTTTCTGAAGAGCGCTAAAATAATTTCCTTCATATTTTCAAAAAACAGACTCATTTTTAAACCAGGCACTTAGGCTCTAACGCGATCGGTTCCGCCGAGACCCGGACTGTGGCATTTTCAGTATTGTTCGTTCGTTCCTGTTTACTTAGGGGGATTGAAAAACTTTTTCATTTCTCAAATATAAGATCTGAACGCACTTCCCTGTTCTTTTATTATTATTTTTAATATTAAATCGATTTCTGCTGATAGCACCCTCCACTCTATTCCATAGACGAACATGAATAAAAATTCAGTAAGTAATAATGGCGAATTTGATAACTAATAATTCAGATTTAGATGGCTTTATTTGTGTAAATTTACAATGTACATGAATGAAAAAAGTATTAATTAATATTAGCAACTCTCAGATCCCCGAGTTCAAGTGATGTACAGTGATTTTTGAAAAGTGAACATAATGTTTGAATAGCCTGAATAGAAAAGATTATATATACAACAAATATATATTTCAAGGTACTGTACAGCAGAAATAAATGATGTGATTGTTAAAGAAAAGAAAAAGAGAGCTTGGATCTGAGATATGAATTACACAAAGAGGCGAAGTCTTGGCTATTGAGGCCATTCTTACACTTAACCTTTTACCTCAACATGCCCTACTAGTTTACATTGATATGTATGAAACCATGTATACCATTGTATACTATGTATACCATATGTTAATAATGGTATATATCAAGTAATAATTGCAAATTTTATGAGTAAAAATAAGTATAAGTAGAAATTCAGGTTACTCAATGTAAATTTTCAGCTCTAAACCGATTACAGAGTGATTACTGTAGGCCGAACACTGGAAGTATAATAATATAAATCTATGTGGACTCAATTATTAGTCCAGTCAACCTGTGTCGAAGAACACCAGTTGAAGGAAAAAAATAGTATAAAGCTAATTTTTCCCCCATCAACTACTACCATTTAGACAAGTGTTTAGCCAAATGTCCCCGCCCCTAACCCTTTGCTTCCTCCACTGTGCCCCTCAAACATGAAAAGTGTAAGGGTTTCCTAAATCGTGTCTATCTCGATTACTGAACAATATATCGGATTGCATTTTTTTTATTCTCTTTACTATAATATTGTCGGCAATTAATGTCCAGTTGACTTTCGTCGTAACTTTTACCGTTTGTTTGTAATTCGTATGAGAAGGTAAAAATTTGTATATTTTTTGGCACGTAATTTTACTTTTTGTCACAGAACTTTTTACGCCGACATTTTATGGAAGAATGTTTCTTACAAAAGTTGTAGCTCCTATTATCACCTTTGAAATGATATGAAACAATACTTACTTTGTTGGGGATCCACCGAGATCCAGTCGGTGTTATGCAGAATGCGTACTCTGTCATGGCAGGTTTGGTCGAGGTGGGGCCGGCTGGCGTGGCGTTGCAATGCAAGTATTGTTGTATAGTGAGATTGTTTTATATCTTTGAGGTACACTATTTTTCTATAAAAAAACTAACCGAGTCTCAGTGGAACCTGAATTCCTCACCTTTTTAAATTTGTTTCAAATAATAATTTTAATAGTAAGTCCTTATATAGAGCTAAAATAGGTATTTTAAATAGTTTTTGGTTTAAAAATGCATGTAATATTTTTTTAAGATGTTATTTCAGAACAAAATAATTGCAGTATCTTAATTTGAAGTAGACATTATTACAAGCTCTTCTACAGAAAGTGAAATATCTGGAGTAATTGTCAGACTAGGCGGATTCCATCTACTAATGAGTTTCCTTGGTTGCCTAGGAAAGTGTATGAAAGGTAGTGGAATCGAAGGAATAAAAAACACAGGTTGACTGGACTATATACTTACTTACTTCATGACGCTATACATTCATAGTCATGTGGACTATAAATTTCAATATCGTACATTTATAAAATTACACTGTTGCACTACAGAAAAATATTAAATAATATGAAAACTTCATAATATTGTATAATACGAATCGGTTTGAGAGTTATTTATGATGAGGCTCTCTTACTTACTGCTACTCCTGTGATCAGTTTATGTGATCAGATAATGTTTAGCCTGTCGTATTCTGTATCATCACTCACACCCATGCGGGGTGCAGATTCATGTGAGCCTCATAAATAAAAGAATTATAAATAGAAACAGGATTTAAAAGTAGGAGAACCAATTTTCAGATCTTTTGTATGATTTGGTGAAATTTTTGTGTTTATTGATAGACTAATCGAGTTCAAAATAAAGGAATAAAAACAACAACTTGCAGTCAATTTCAATTGTAAATAAATAATATTTCTACTCACGTAGGCCAAAAGTTTTCGAATCGTGGAGATCCATTTTCAGAGGCGTCCTTCTTGATCGTCAATGAAGGGTTTTTTGTTACAAGAGTTATTGCGGTTTTTGTAGAATGTGATCGAAAAGCTTGTGATGTGATTTTGAACAAGTAATCCAAGAATAAAAACAATTGTTTACTCTTCTTCATCGCCCACACGCCCCTAAAATCTGATTCTACTATAGGTGGCAGTTTGGCCTGTGCACAAACCTTTAGATTCTAGATAATTCTGAATTCAGATGAAAGTAATGTCCCTATCTTTTAGAGAATTGAATTCTAGAGCATTCTAAATTTAAAGATCTTTCCAATAAAAGAGAATACTGGCAAGCCTCATTATTATCATAAGTTACAATTCAAAAGAAATAAAAAAAAGTGATGTGATGTCCGAGCTCCTACAGAATTGGATTCTAGAAAATTCTAGATTAGATAGAAATTATGTTTCTAGATTCGAGAGAATTCAAATGAGGAGAAAGAATACTGACAAGCTCTGTTATTAACATGAGATACAATTCAAAAGAAATGAAATACTAAGTGATGTGCTAGTTGTCCTAGCTTGTAGAGAATTAGATTATTGAAAATTCTAAATTTATATAAAGATTCTAGAGAATTTAGATGAGGAGAGAAAATACTGACAAGGTATGTTATTAACATGAGATACAATATAAAAGAAATAGAAAACAATGCAGGTTTTTAGATTAATCAAACTGACAAATACACACAATCTACAAATTCATTACAATCTATCAGATCCTAAACCTCGATTGCAACACTGGAGCGCTAAAATTTGAATACAAACTAAATTATTTGAGCTCACCTGACTAGTGCAAACAATAAAACGATGGCCTGCAAGTGATATGCACGCCTTTGTGGATGTCATCAACTTTACAAGTACTGCCAACTCACCACAAGCAGTAGTTTCAGAAATGGCCGCCGAAACAATCCAAAACTCCATCTTTCAATTAGCAATTCAAATTATAGATGCGTTGATATTCTTTTTCAATTAAGAACTGTCCACGCAGTGGTTTGTTTTGTTCAAAGCTCTAAAAAAAAAACAATGAGAGGTGTCGGCTCTCCACATGCAGTACTAAAAAATTTGTTTTTTTCGCTTCCCTAATTCACTTTCATTCACATTTCCACAACCTTTTCAGCCTCTTTTCACTCCTATACCTTTTTCATTTAGTTTTCTTCTCTTTAAAATTCCTTTGATTGTTTTGTACTTCTGAAACTCATATTGTTCTCTTTGTTGTCGTTTTTCTACTTCTTCTCCTTCTTCACCACCTTCAACTTATTCTCCTTCTTCTCCTTCTACTCTTTCTTTTCCTTCTCCACCTCCTTTATCTTCCCCTTCTTCTCCTCCTTCTCCTTCTTCACCCCTTCTTCTTCTCCTCCTTCACCTCCTTCTTCTTTTATTTCTTCTCCTTCTCCTCTTTGTTCTCATTCTTCTACTTCTTTACCTCCTCCTCTTTATACACACCCAGCTCCTTTTCCCGCTACTCCTCCTACTCACACTATTATTACTTTCTCTTCTCCTTCTACTTTCCATTGCTTCTCCTTTTCCCCCCTACTCCTCCTTCTCTACTTCTCTACCTTCTCCTCCAGTTTCTCCTCCACCCACATCCTTCCACCGCATCATTTTCTCTTCTTTCTCCTATTTTCACTCCTCTAGTTTTTGCTAAATTTTCCTTCTACTACCCTAATTCATCGCTTTTCTTATACTG
>OX418227.1:2014112-2069211 GCA_948455865.1 Conomelus anceps
GGTAAAAAGATGCGAAAAAGGCCTCAAGATGATTTTCACCGAAGTACAGTAGGGTCTAGAACAGTGGTTGTCAGCCTTGAACAACGCATGTTCTCAGTTTTCCAAATTAACCCATGAAAATATTGATGAAATGAAGCGGTATGTTCTTTCTCTTTCTTCCTGTAACCCAGATTCAGCACACTTTGAGTTCCATTTGTTTGATTCACTGAAATAGGTATTACGAGGGAAGAAATTTCAAGATAATGACGATATAAAGAAATTTATAGGAGAATGTCTCTGACACCAAGGCAAAGAGTTCTTTGCAGCCGGTGTAAAAGCGCTAGTTACCTGTTCATACAATTTTTTCGCTGATGATGGGTCTGGAGACTTGTGCGTGGGTAATGAATGATTGAGTGAATTATGAGCAACATTAATAGCTGAATGAGATTCTAATCCAAGGTTGCAGGAAACGAAGCCAACCAGAGCCTCGCCTTATCTCAGACAAGCGCTCCAACCAACTGTGCTACCAGAGCCGACATCTTTGTGTAATTGCATAGATGCTGAAAAGAATTGTATTGAATAGAGGGAAATTATTGGTTTGTAGAATTGAATGGTTTTATCTTCAAGCACTGAAAAGTGCTTTTTCTTAATCAGAGTCAGTTTGTCTCTTTCTTCAATAACGTAATGAGTTGAACTGGATATTTTTCTTGAGAAACGTATCGAACTTGGGAAACTAATTCTGGAGGTATTCACAGTATTTTGTATCGAGCACAAGAAAATTTTTCCATCAGTTCTCATTTTTTCACTGTGAAACAGTTTTAATCCCGCACTTATATCCCTTAAGTACAGATCAGTATTGACCTTCGTAAGCCGTGGCTAACAGGAATCGATGGGAAGTTAGTGGACGGGACCACTACTTACAGGGCTGACAGTGAGGACCCAGATGGGATAACGCCTTCTGAATAACAATGTAAGACATCTAAACGTTATTAACTGTGTGTTGGCAGGTCAACAAGCACTATCCTGCTCCTTGTGGTAAGATTAAAGTCCCTCTTTCAGCTCTTGATAAATACGAGAGACTTCTCATGAGAAGAAAAGGGTTGATGGAATAAAGTTGATAATATTGCATTCAATTTTATTTGATTTGTGGGTTCTATCGGGTTTCAAAGTTTGAAAGACGTGACTAGGTGAGAGTGTGGAAGAGATATAGATCATAATAGGGAAGTGATAGCCGTGAGCCGTAGTAGGTATCTGTTCAATTAAATAGGAATAAGCTGCGTTCTCCTAGGCACTCTTTGTAAGGGTGGCCGATTAGATTGACCAGCAAAAAATACACTCTTATCTGCTGTAAAATCACTTCCATGTGATTCGGAACCCACCTAAAACTTTAGGTCCAGCTCATCAATCACCATCATCCAACTCATTATCCACGCACAGGTCTCATACCTATGTGGGCTTCATTCTCCAAAAAAAGTGTTAGTGTTGAAATGTTTCTGTGAGGATATTTTTTCAATACCAATTATTGAGACTAACGAGATGTCAAACGTAGATAGAGATGTGTTCTTTCAAAAATCGTATTTTTCTCTGTGATGTTTCCATGACGAAATACTTGATGAACAATCTAATACCAAATCTGGCACTGTATTTCTATTTAATATAATTGATTAATATTTAATATATGATTTTCACTCACTTATAATGGAGATGCTGGAGGGATTCTTTTCACTTCTAAAGAGAGGCTGATGAAGCTTCTCTTTAGAAGTGAAATGCATATTTCCAGTATCTTCAGTGAAAGTGAGTGAAAATAATATATCAAATAGAAATATAAAGTGTTAGTTTTGATATTAGATTGTAAATTATTTTCTTTTTCATATTCGTCTTCTCCTTCTTCTACTTCTACCATCTATCGCTCTCTTTCTATACTCTGCTCTTATCCATCTTGACTGATTCTCCTTCTTTTCTTGATCCTCTCTCACTCATTCTGTCTCTCTCTCTCTCTCTTTTTTCCTATTTCTTTCGATCCTCCTTCTTTGTGTCCTTTACCTTTCCTTCGTCTCCTTCTCCCTTCCTTTCTCATCTCCTTTTTTCCTCAACTCTCTCTTTTTTCGTCTTTCTCCTTTTCTCATCTCTTGTTCTCTCTTGCAAAAACTCCTCTATTTTTCTTTTTTCTCTCTCTACTTATTTTTCCGTCTTTCTTCTCTTCCCTACTTTTTCGCATTCCCTTTTTTTATATTTTCTTTTTTTTCTTCTTCCTCATACCTTCCATGTCTCCTTAATTCTCCTGGTTTCTTCTTCTTATCTCTTCTTCACCTTTCCTCCTTCTTCACCTTTCATTTTTTTCGTCATTTCTCCTTCTCCTTCTACCCCTTCTCCTCCTCCTTTCCCTCCTTCTTCTCCTTATCCGTCTCCTCCTTCATCATTTCCTTATTCTCACTCTTCTCCCACCCCTTCTTCTCCTACTTCCCTTCCTTTTCCTTTTCTTCTTCCTTATTTCCCAAAAACGTTAATTCTTAATTCATTTTTTCAGAGATATAGGTCTTAAAAAATCTTACTCGTATCATAATAATTATTACAAAATTCCCACTTTACACAATAAACGTTTTACACATGGGCTTATCCCAGGACATGAATTTTAGAGTATTTTTTCAATTCAATTCATGAAAAAGGAATGAAATAAAATGGTTATTGTCAATAAAAAAGTAAGAGGTGCAAATGATTCCACCTTAGCTTCATTTTTTACGGCCATACATTGGGATTCTTATCGCTTATACGAAAGGCCCTTTCTCGCTCTTTCTCTTTTATTCCTTTTCTACTTCTCTCTCTCTCAAGAGACACATTATTTTCAGGATGAGTGCTTTTCCCACCTTATCTGCTGAGAATTCGTATAAATTCGCATTCTATAGCTTTCACTTTTCTATACCGTAAGAATTTATTGAAGGTTCCCTTTGGAATTCAGTTTGAAATCTTTCCGGAAGCTATTTTTCAGGAACGTATCTGTATTTATTACCCTATGTACGTGCTATCTGGTTTATCTACCTTATTTCATTACCAGAATTTGAATGCACAGTAAAAACAGCAAAAGTGTGTTTCCCTTTTTTGAAATTTATATTTTGAATGATAATTACTATTGTTTTATACTGTTACGGGTTCTATATCTAAAATAACGCTGGCAACACTTAAATTTATCACTCGCACTTTATTTACACAAATAATCACAACACTCACTGATCAGTAATGTCTTACAGAAAAATAAGCAATTAAAAACAGGTAACACGATATTGTTCAACTGATAATGAGTTTCCAATGAACTCTACACGAATCAATCACTAAAAGTTAAAAGGCCGATCTAATATTAAACAATAACTGTACAATAAACTGTCCAATAATATACAAAAAGAAACGTCGAAAAAGAACACTTAACTACGTAGCACTAGTCCGTAATACAACAAAAACTATTTAGCAGCTCACTGGTATGAATTAAACAGGAAAAAGAATTATCTCTATAGTCACTGAGAAAGAATTATCACTATATATAGACACAATATAGAACTGACACAATTTGTTTATCACGACGAATTTTCAAAGACAACTGAACTAATTTACACAAATGCGTTCGCCTAGGTTTTTCAAATATCGAGCAATTTCTACATTTTTCTATCATCTTCTAAATAAATAAATAAATAGAGAAACTAGAACTTTCTACAATATTCGAAAAGATTCCATTAATGTCTAATCAAACAACTAGAACATTCTACAAATAACCACTAGTAAACACTATAAAAGTGTCAAAAGCACAGTTATTAATTGCTTAAAAGTAAACATTTACATAGCAGATAACGCCAAGAACCACTGTGCCTTCTTCCTCTCTATTCACTCCAATTTCATATTCGCTACAATACTTTACTCAGGAAAGCAATGATCTGATCATTTTCCAATATCGTGAAACTATAATTCATGAGCTGATTGAGATTTTTTGCTCTATTTTTTTTTGTTTAAAATTGATTTTCCATATTATTTTTTTGAGCTGTCCACTATCAGCTACCGTCGCCCGCTTCACATTAAAATGGCAATAGAGAATAATATCCATCATATTTAATATTTTACTGTCTTTAATGAAATATCATGCCATACAATATAATAATAATAATCTTTATTTCCGCAAATACAATCAACCAAAAAAAATACACAGGAAAAAAATTATACATGATAAAAAATAATAATAATTATAAAACAATCAATTATTAGGAGAGAAATCAAGAAGTTACAAAGAAAAAAATACTTAGTTCAACTTAACTATCATGTACAAGAAATAAAATATCTGCAGAAATAATACTCTATGCAAATAATTTCATTGTGAAATTATGTCCACATACAGGAGCATCATAGGATCCAACAAAGATGCCATTTTAATACAAGTCTCACAAATCGACCAAGTATTATTCTACGTTTCATAAGAAATATAAACGGCTGAATAGTTGAGGATGGGAAAGACAGTGGTGGAATCGTTTGACTGACTCTGACTGACTGGTGCTCCTGCGGTCACGGGTTTGATTCCTTTCAGATTGGCTTATTTGGTGTAATAGTTCACCTTTAAGAACACTTGCCAGTAATTTGAAATTTCCTCCAGCCGGGTTACGAGCCCGGCGTGAAGTAAGACCAGTAGTGGGAACGCCACTTCAGAGCATCTGGACACCCTCTGGGTTTCATTCAGAGACCCACCTCCTAGGTTCCTCTGCCTCTTCCGCTGTTGGGAAATACATTATAGTTAGACAAGGCTGTCCATTATCACCCACGTTATTCAATATTTATCTTGAGTCTTGACGAGCTATCTTGACGACTTTATATTTATCTTGATGAGTAATTGGCAACAAAAAGTAGACTCGGGTGTCAAAATTGGGACAGGAATATTTCTCAACTCTCTCATGTTTGCAGATGACACTGTAATAATACAAGAGAGTGAAGACAAACTGCAACTGGCCATTCACAAATTACAGCTTGTCAGTAAAGACTTCAATATGAAAATTTCGGGTATGAAGTCGAAGGTTATGGCATTCTTAGGCAAGTGGCCCCTGCGTTCTAAAATAGTAATCGACAACGTCATTATAGAGCAGGTGAATAACTTCAAATATCTTGGTTGTAATGTGTCTTTTGATCAAGAATGTGTCATACCTCATAAGATAGCTAAATTCAATATGATTTGTGGCACTATTTATCGTGCTTTGAAAGGTAAAGCCAGAAAGGAAACAGAAATTAAATTTTACAAGACAATGACTATTCGTTTGCTAACTTATGGAAGTGAGGTATGGACAAAAACAAAAAATGATGATTCACGCATTCAAGCTGCAGAAATGAGATTCCTGCGCAGCGTACAAGGATATACACGACTGGATCACATACGAAATGAAGACATTAGGAGACAATGTAATGTTCAACCCTTGGCGGATGTGATCAAACAGTACCGAATGAAATGGACCAATCACCTGCTCCGTATGCCTCCAAATCGACTTCCATTTCAGACATGGGAATTAAAACAGGATGGAACAAGGGACGTTGGAAGACCGAGAAAGAGGTGGACACCGGAACAGGCCCCAGAAGCCTAGTCCATGATAGATGATGATGATGAGTTCACCTTTATAACCCAAGAACAGATCATCAACAAGGAAAGAATATAATGGAAACTGATCTTCCATCTGATAGAAACACGAGAACACTACGGATTAAATTCGTATGGAATATTCATTTCAATTTTTTTCATGTAAAATCGAATCATTATAAATAGGAATTGAACACTTATAGGAAAGCAAAATACGATAAAAGTGAGTTTGTACATGTAATTTTGAGGAAATGACTGTTGAATCAAAGCATGTTCCATAACAAGTCAATAATTAATAATAAGAGTTGCGAAAACTGGTTAAAAAATTAATTTTGCAGAGCTGCAAGTAAAGCGAGTACTTATATAGCTTATTAGCTTGTATTTTGTTGAGAATAGGCAGGCACCTTGTTTTCCCCTTTATTTATTCATTTATTTTTTTTGAGGATGAAGCCCACATAGGTCTGAGACCTGTGCGTGGGTAATGAGTTGGATAATGATGATTGATGAGTTGGACCTACAGTTTTAGGTGGGTTCCGAATCACCGGGAAGTGATTTTACAGCAGAGAGCAGTGTCTTTTTTGCTGGCCAATCTAATCGGTCACCGATACAAACAGGACCTACGAGAACGCAGCTTATCTCTCTGATTGACCAGATACCTGCTACGGCTCGCGGCTATCACTTCCCTATATTTTGACTATAGTGTCGTTGTTTTGACGTTATTGACGATAGTATTGTTGAATTTACTTTTAAATGTACATAAATATGTCAAATTCTTCTATTGTAATAAATCTGTCCTAGAGTATTTCTCTGCTTATCTTTCTTAGAGTATTTATCAGAGTTTTTCTTAGAGTGTTTTCTTTCTAGTTTAGTTGTGAATTTTCTTTTGATCTACAAAATATGTCAAAATTTTCTATGAATAACTATTTTCATCTAGACTATTCTTCTGCTAGTTTAATTGATACACCAGGAAGATTAAATGCCAATTATATTATTCTTCGAATATTCTGGAATGTTTTTGTTAGAGAAAATCAAGACATCTGTCCCCAACATGCGAGGTCACTATAATTCACAGAAATATTTTTTTCCAAAAATGCAACGCATGTATGGAGATGAGTGAATCTCTGTTAAGTCAGAATGCAAGTTTGACATTCAGAAGTAGAGATTTTTCACAGTTTTTTCTTCAGGATGATATCCTGGGAAACTGTCGAAGCAGACGGAAAATGGTGCAAGTTTAATGAAACGAACAGAGCGTATAGCAACAGATGGCTTTTCATCTGCAGACAGGTGTTGTATCGGAAAAGCCAGAGCGACCTCACACTAGGTCTTGTTTACTGAACATATTTCACTCTGAATATATCATCACTTCACTCTTCTACCTTCACACTTTATCTCTATCACATTTTCTCACTTCCTTTTTTCTCTTTCTCTCTCTTTTTTCTTTCTAACTCGCTATCTCACTCATTCTCTCTCATTCTCCATCACTCTCTCTCTTTCTCTCTCTCTCTCTCTCCCTCTCTCTCTCTCTCTCTTGAAGGCAGCTTGGTTATGGTTAGCGAGTGAACGCGTGTTGCTTCGACTCCCTCTTTAAAGCGCATTTTCGAAGGGTTTTTTCTACAATATTAACTAGTGACTTATATCAGCGCATTCAGTTTTTCGTGCAGCTTTGTAATTTATCATCACTTCTCAAATTTTCATCCGCGTTTTCAAATCAATCGAATAAATAATTTACAGCGACAGTTTCTATCAAATAGGTTAGAAATCACTCACAGGAAATAGGAACTGGTTTTCTGCAGGATGGTACGAGGCAAAAATAACTCTGTCATGTCAACTCCGAAACAACAGCAACCTCGACCTTCGAAGCAGGTACCTGGAACGCCTACAGAAGTATTGGCAGAAGAAATACTTCTAAAAATAAGAGCTGAAGTCAATGAGGCCGTAACCGAGGCTCTTCGAACCTTTCAAGCCGAAATCGACAGGCTGACGGCCGAAAATATACAGTTGAAGGAGAGGATGACGGTCATGCAGATGGAGTGTGAGCTGAAGGTCGATGACCTCGAGCAGTACGGGCGTCGAACTAGCCTGAGGGTCTTTGGAGTGAAAGAATCGGAAAACGAAAACACCGATAATATAGTGATGAAGATCTGCAAAGAGAAACTCAACATCAATTTGCAACTCGATGACATTCATCGCTCCCATCGTGTCGGTCGTTTGCCAGGATCAAAGGAGACCAAAGGATCCAAAGGAGACCGCCACCGACCGATCATCGTGCGATTCAGCAGCTACCGCATAAGACAACGGATCTTCAACGCAAAAAAATCTCTGAAAGGATCAGGTGTAACAATTAGAGAGGACCTGACAAAACACCGTTTGGCACTATTGAATGCGGCGGCGGACAAGTACGGCATCAGGAATACCTGGACCACCGACGGGAGAATCAAATTCGTTGTTGGACAAGGCCCATCTCGGCAGATCCGAACTGCCGAAAGATTAGCAGATCTCAACTAGAGACTCTTCTGAACTGCGTACTGGTCGCCGGTCTCTAATGATAGGGGTGAGTTCAAATTATCATTATTTATCTTACTTTGGTATTAAATTTATTGTCTTTTATGATCTAACTTCTTTATCTAATCAATCACTTATTAGCTGATAATTATGCCCTGTCTCGTATATAATCATTCATATCAAATTCATAATTGTAGATTTATAATTTAAAATATTATTGATCACTTATCAGCAATTAATCTACTGACAGTCTAGACCGATACAAAAAACACAGAAAAAAATTGTCTCATATTTTCAAAGATTTAATTGATGAACCCAATACTTTTTCTCCAGAACAAGATGTCTTTGTTTCAGTCAGACAATTCATATAATTTATCATAACTAATTAATTAGATAATGACTTATTAGCTTTCAGCTTATTGATATTTCGTCAATAACTCAATAATTAAATATAAAAAACGGGACCCAGTTCCCAGAGATGTTCAATCACTCTGCTCTAGAATAAATTACTTTGACATTCAATTTCTTGTCTTTTACATAACTTTATCTAATCAATCACTTATTAGCTGATAGTTATGTCCTGTATCAAATATGATCATTCATATTATATTCATAACGATAGATTTATAAATTTATCTTTCAATTGATCACTTATCAGCAATCACTCTACTCTGGACCGATACAAAAACCGCAGAAAAATTGTCTCTTATTTAAAGATTTAATTGATAAACTCAATACTTTTCTCTAGAATAAGATGTCTTGGTTTCATTCAGACGATTTATATAATTCTTCATAACCAATTCATTAAATTATCGCTATAATGATTTATTAGCTTTCAACTTATTTATCATTAACTCAATAATTTAATATCTAAAACAGGGCCCAGTTCAGAGAAATGTTCAATCATTCTGTTCTAGAATAAATTATTTTAATTTCATTCACTATAAACATTTGGTTATATTGGTTTTACGGTAAGGAATAACATAAATCTTATGTTATAACATAAATCCTAACTCAAACAGTTTAATAGATTAGAACTTTGATTTTCATAAAGACTTATACTAATAATAATATAATTGTTATTGCCACAACTTTATAACAAAACAAATTGAAGTTTTATTAACTTAATGTTAATAAACTAATACATGAAATAAAATAGCTACTTAGATGAATGTAAATAAATAATGTTTTTTTTTTTTTTTTTTTGGCACCAACCAGCAGAAGGAAAAAACCTTGTTCGCTGGTGGGAGTAATTCAGCTCAGTCCACATTATTTAGTTTCAAAACAGTCCTTCGCAGATTCAAACAATTCAGTATTATCAATAAAATTATTACAGATCATTTATTTCGAAGAAGTAATGTCTCATCAACCATGACCTTTGTTCCACATTCAGATTATACTTCCCACTATTCACAAGATACAGAAATTTCGGAGGCATCAGATTAATCAACTTGCTACTTTTATATCTTATTTGTTTTCGTACAGTCACCAAATCAGAATACTCAATTTTGCACTGTTTTATAGAATTATTTCTTAGGCCATACACATTATTTGCCACTTGAAAGTTGAAACTATCATACCCAGAATGTATACAGGACAAGATAACTTACATAATTATCAGTTACAGGTCTATAGAATACTAAATAAAGGGGTTTCATTTGATAAGTCATTCATTTTTTTACAATCTGTTGGTTAAGAATTTTTAAATTCAATTTTTTTTTCTAATATATCACTTAATTTATCTCATACTATGTTTTCACGCATACCTTCACCTTTCTTTCTCTGTGAATCTTTTCCACTCTCACACACTCTCTCTCTCTCTCGTGCCCCATCATACTCTTCTCTCTTCCTACTCCTTGGTTTCTTTCTCTTCTCTCTCCCCCGTCTTCTTCTTCAATTACCGCTCGCTGGATCTCTTTTTTTATATTTCTCTGCCGCTCTTTGGCTTCTCTTTTCTGTGGGCTCATCTTCGTCTATTCTCTCTCATCTCTGGAGCATACATTCATCAATTTACCTTTACTGCTAATTACTTCTCGATCTCAGCTAACTATAATAAATACCTCATGAAATGTCTATCACTCACGTAATATTCCATCTCCGTTCATGTTTAACTTTCATATCTTTTCCTCAACTGCCTATCATTTCTACTCCTGTCACTGTCATCGCTCACTTACCCTCTCTCATTAGCTCCCACACTTTGTTTTCCCTACTCACTCACTTATTCTCTCTCTCTCTCTCTCTCTCTCTCTCTCTCTCTCTCTCTCTCTCTCTCTCTTTCTCTTGCTACTCATGTTCACTCTTTAGCCCGATGTCATCCTCCCAGCACTCCTGTTAACCTTTTCAATTCGTCTAGTCGATGTAAATTTATCTTTCCACTATGCTCTACCAGATTCAATAATTATTGAATCCAGATTATCATAATGCATTTCTGTCAAAACTATTCGCCACGCTAGCTTTGTCTCCCTTTCTTTCACACACTCTTTTGCAATACACTCAATCATCCCTCCTAATCAATCCTCCTTTCTCTTGTCATGAGTTTTTCTATCCCTCTTTCGTGCTCTTATCTATTCAATTCATACATCTGTTTCCTACCATATGTTTCTTTAAACTTAATATCCTCTGTACTTGTATCTTTGCGGTCTGTTTCTGCTGGTTCTTTTCGTTATTGTTGCAGTTTAATGGCAACACTCGAACAGCCTGGCGTACTATATCCTCCTTGAAACGTTTCGTGGACTGCATACAACTTGGGCTGTTATACTGGGCATCTTATTTTCGGCTACGCTTGTTCTCCTCCCTTGAAACTGAACTCTGAATTATTTAATCTGTGAATCTTTATTGAGTGGAGTCGACTCGACTACTACTCTACGACCATGCGGACAAAAGACTTAAATTTTAACTTTTTTAGGTTAAGTTATTCTAGTGTTAATTTAGTATTAGTGATCGTGCTTTGCTTCTGGGTTGGGTTGATGCAGGTCGGCAGTCCTCTAGATGTCGCTTCCTAACACACCAGCTCACTCGGCCTCAACCTCTTCCATTCCTAACAGTTCAATCGGTACTGGGCTCATACTATCTAATGATCTTTTGCCTTATGATAAACATTGTTTTAGGGCTTGTCACTTGAACGCACAATCTCTACGATGTCACATAGACGAACTCAGAGCAATCTTCCAGTTCAACAACTTCGATGTAATAGGAATTTCTGAATCTTTTTTAAAACCAAGTATTTCATCATCTCAAGTAACTATATCAGGATATAATCTTTTCCGTAACGATAGGTTGAATAGAGCGTGTGGAGGCGTTGCAGTGTATGTTAAAGACGGTATCAAGACAAAAATACTTACTGTGTCCGAATCCTTACCAGGTGAAGCTAGGCCAGAATACATGTTATTGGAGTTAGCTTTGTCTAGGTCTGATAAATTGTTACTTGGTGTCTGTTATCGCCCTCCAAAGATTGGTTATTTTACTGACTTTGAAAATGCTTTACTGTCTTTCATGCCTAATTACAGTCGTATCCTACTAATGGGAGATATGAATACGGACCTGAACATGGCCCATCATAACTTCGACTATACCCAACTCACTACTATTTTTGAATGTCTCAATCTGACCATACTGCCACTAAATCCCACTCATCATACTAATGTATCTGACACTTTCATTGACTTATTAATTGTTAGCGACCCTGATGAGGTGATTCACAAGAACCAAATCTCAGTTCCAGCTATTTCTGGTCATGATCTGATTTACTGTGTACTCTCCTATAAAGCTCCCAAGCCTGTACCAAAATTTATAACTTTCAGAGATTTTAAACATATGGACGAAGAAGCATTTATGACTGACGTAGCTCAAACAGCATGGAACGAAATATTAGCTTTGTCTTCGGTTGATGCAATGGCAACTACTCTAGAAAACAAGATTTTGAATTTATATGACAAGCATGCACCAACTGTGACTAAACGAATTAATAGCAAACGACCTGTTAAATGGATAACTGATGAAATTTTGCAGCTCATGGCACAAAGGGACTCAGCTCATAGGAAGGCTAAAAGAACAGGTGACATTGACAACTGGACCACTTACAGACGCTTACGTAACAAAGTAAAACAAGAACTTCGTAACTCCAAGATTAGGTACATGAACTCTTTTTTAACTGAAAACCGACTCAATTCATCATCGTTATGGCGTGGTATCAAACAGTTTGGAATTGGGAAACAGAAATCACATACTCAAATCGACCTTTCGCTTGACGATATTAATGAACATTTTGTATCCCAATCTTCTCAACGTGATGAGACAGTAATTGAAAACCATCTAGAAAGTCTAATTGATCAAGTTTCCAACTCTCCTATTCCACCAGCCTCCCAGTTTCAATTTCGTCCAATTTCTGAGCATGAGGCTCTCAAAGCTATCCAGCATATTCACAGCAATGCAATGGGAGCAGATAAAATTCCTATCAAATTTATCAAGAGAATTCTCTTTGCAATTCTACCTGTAATAACTTACATATTTAATGCTTCCCTTCAAAGTGGTCTCTTTCCTAAAAATTGGAAATATGCTCATGTTCGCCCTCTTAACAAAGTTTCATGTCCAACTAAAGTCGAAGACTTCAGGCCTATAAGTATTTTGCCAGCAATTTCCAAAGCACTTGAAAGACTTGTTCATTCACAAATAGTCGAATTTCTTGAAAAGAATAGCAAACTTCATAACTTCCAGTCTGGTTTTAGAAAATTCCATTCCACAGAAACAGCTCTACTGCGTGTTACTGAAGATATCAGGTCGTCCATGGACCACAGAAAGTGTACCATACTGTGTCTGTTCGATTTTTCCAAAGCTTTTGATACTGTCGACCACCAGATCCTTCTCAACAAATTACTCCTCCTTGGTTTCAGTCACAAAGCTGTAAAATGGTTTCATTCTTATCTCATAGACAGAAAGCAATGTGTCACTGATGGTGAATTGCAATCAGAGTGGAAAAATGTAATTCATGGCGTCCCCCAAGGTTCAATTCTTGGCCCCCTTTTATTCACATTGTATGCAAATGATCTTTCTTCCATAATTAGGTTTTCAAAATTTCACACCTATGCTGATGATCTTCAAATTTATTCTAGTTGCTCTGTTAGAGACCTTCACCAAACCATTTATAATATGAATGAAGAAATAGTGAAAATCACTGAATGGACTAAAAAGAATGGCCTCAAACTTAATCCACTCAAAACTCAACCTATTATAATTGGCTGCTCTCGTTTAATCAATGGCATAGACTTCCAATCAATTCCAAAAATCACTGTCGATGGGACTAGTATTTCCTATTGCAAATCAGTAAAAAACTTGGGAATCATAATGAATACTACTCTTGACTGGACTGAACATGTTGTAGGCACCTGCAAAAGAGTTTTCTCTGCCATGCACTCTTTGAAGAAAATGCAAGACATCCTTCCCAGGCATATACGACTACTACTTGTCAAAACTCTCATTTTCCCATACTTCATGTACTGCAATTCAGTTATAAACGATATGACAGTAACACTCAATGAAAGGTTGCAGCGTAGTCAGAACTACTGCATGCGTTTTGTTTACTCCCTACAACGTCATGAGCATATAACCCAATCCTATATTCATAGTAACACCTTAAAATTAACTGATCAGAGGCTTATCAGAATACTTAAACTTCTAAAAAGCATTCTCAATAGTGGAACTCCTAAATATTTTAAAAATGATTTTAAGTTTGTGTCTGAAGGTAGGAGAAACAACGTTTCCCACACCAGAAATGGTAACAGAACTCTTAGGATGCCAAATCACCGGACAACACTTTATACTAAGTCTTTTGTTGTTAGTGCTTGTCGTGCTTGGAATATACTCCCACTTTCAATTAGGAATCATGAGAGCCGAGTGGGCTTCTCCCTGTCTCTGAGGAGACATCTATTGGAGAAAATGGCAGCGTCTGTCCGGCCTTGAGGCAACTGCATGATCAATAATACTATAATCCTTTAAGTTAGGTTAGGTTATTATCTATAATCTAAATTATTTATCTATTCATTTTTATAATACTTTTTTTTGAATCCACAAATTATTTTTAATATGCTTTCATTTTTTGTTTTAATGTATAAATGTATAATGTGAAACTTTTTAATTTTAATTTATCTCATTTGAATTGATTTATTGCATTTAGATAACCCATTTTAGAACATAAATCATACACATCAATGTAAACTAGTAGGACATGATGAGGTAAAAGGTTAAGTGTAAGAATGGCCTCAATGGCCAAGACTTCGCCTCTTTGTGTAATTCATCTCTCAGATCCAGGCTCTATTTTTGTTATGTTTTTTATTTTTTAAACAATCGCATCCATAGTTTGTAATTTACCTTAAAATAGTTAATATAGTTGTATTTATAATCTTTTCTACTCAAACTATTCAACCATTATAATTAATTTTCAAAAGCAACTGTACTTGACTTCAACTAGGGGATCTGAGAGTTGCTAATATTAATAATACTTCTATCATTCATTCATATACATTGTAAATTTACACAAATAAAGTCATCTGAATCTGAATCTGAATCTCTCTCTCTCTCTCTCTCTCTCTCTCTCTCTCTCTCTCTCTCTCTAGGTTAAGTTTAAGAGAGGGACATCTTCCCTAACTTCGCCTTTTCATGCAAATGCATCACCGAGTTTTTATAATCTCATTTTCAGTCGTAATTTCATGTTTTTATAAGAAGTGACTAATTAATAATATTCTATGTAATAATACTTGGCGATGCCTATATATTATATTTCATACTTGTAACTGTTGAATTATTATTTGTATGAATAAAGTAATCAATCAATCAATCAGTAAGAGGATACTTGCGAGTCTTAACTTCACCCAAATAAAGACATCTTATCTATCTATCTATCTCTCCTTCTCCTCCTCCTTCTCCTCCTCCTCCTTCTCCTTCTCCTCCTCCTTCTCCTACTCCTTCTCCTTCTCCTCCTACTTCTCCTCCTCCTTCTCCTACTCCTTATCCACCTCCTTCTCCTACTCCTTATCCTCCTCCATCTCATTATCCTTCTCCTCCTCCTTCTCCTTCTCCTCCTCCTTCTTCTACTCCTTCTCCTCCTCCTCCTCCTTCTCCTCCTCCTTCTTCTTCTCCTCCTTCTTCTTCCCTTTTCCTTCTCCTTCTCCTTCTCCTTCTCCTTCTCCTTCTCCTTCTCCTTCTCCTCCTCCTCCTTCTCCTTCTCCTTCTCCTCCTCCTTCTTCTCCTCCTTCTCCTCCTTCTCCTCCTCCTACTCCTCCACCTTCTTCTCCTCCTTCTCCTCCTCCTCCTCCTTCTCCTCCTCCTTCTCCTCCTCCTCGCACTCTCTCGCATTCTCTTACCCTCACTCTGTCTCTTTCTCTCTCGCTATTACCTCGATTACCCAATTATTTCTATTGTTGAACAATTTAATGAACGTTCAAAATCACATACTCACTATTACTCTCTCCACTTTGTATTCTACTAGTTCTTTCTCACCTCCTCTCTTTCTCTCTATCGCTCTCCCTTTCTCTTGCTCTCATTTTTGGGGCCATTTGTTGTCGGGACAGATAAGAGCCGAATTTGTTTGTTTAAAAAGACAGACAGCTGTTGCTATTGCTACTACCTGCCATCATTTAGCTGGCTCTAAATTCCACGCTAAACTCCACCTTTGTTAATGCTTTCATTCAATCTTTTGCCACTCCTCTTGTATTGCTATCGTGTGCGTAAAGTTCCAGCAAATTCCTCACATATCTTGGTTTTTCTAAAAAAAACAAATTACCAAGTACGGTAGTTATTCATTCTCAGAGTAATATATTTCCATTAGTAAACAATTCTGAATAACGCTAAATGAAGTTGACTCATATTTTTCAATTAGCCAATTTAAGAAAAAAAAACAATTTGTTATTAATCTATCCACTCAATAACAAAACGAAACAAGGCGGAGTTGAGTCTATAAAGTTAGTCTTCTCTACCACTAAACCTTAAATGCGATTTGATGAGAAAATTTATAAAACGTGCTTCACATAGTGATATTGTAGCCGCAAGAATAGTAATAGTAAACTATTATTAAATAAGAATAGAATAGTAAACTATTAATAAACAAGAATGAAATAGTAAACTAGTAATTTTTCGAGAAAATCATATGAACATTGATCCGGAAACGCTTTGTTTCAAAAATGAAGATGGCGGATGATTGGAGATATCCTTGTTGCTTTACTCAATCCTTTTTAAATTTTTCAATTTAATTTGTAACGTTGTAATGCATTCCGTTTGTTAATTACTGAGAGTATTCGGAACACTACACAAAAACCTTGTAAACGGTCTTTTTATCCAATTCATATAAGTTACCACCAAAAACAATATTCACTCAGTATTGTACAGAAATATCTCAGAATCCTCTTTCCTACATTAAAATGTTTTTAAATAATTTTGTATCTTCCATATGAACATGAACAAAGTTTGATCTACTTTGACAAGTTATTATCATCAATTATTGATAAGTGATTTTCAAACATTTCAAGGCTAGAGAAAGAACTTTCAATGGAATTTTTATCCAAGATTTGAATTATAACTAAAACTAACTTGAAAAATGGCGTTAAAACCATTAGAGTGCAAGTTAACGTTTTTTTCCAAAGGTATTCTTTTTTTTCTGAGGATGAAGCCCACATAGGTCTGAAACCTGTGCGTGGGTAATGAGTTGGATGATGGTGATTGATAGTTGGACCAACAGTTTAAGGTGGGTTCCGAACCACCGGGAAGTGATTTCACAGCAAAGAACAGTGTCTTTTTTGCTGGCCAATCTAATCGGTCACCGTTTTAAACAGACCTACTAGAACGCAGCTTACCTCTATCTGATTGAACAGATACCTGCTACGGCTCGCGGCTATCACTTGATGCTTTGAAACCATATTATAACAAACTGGCATAGCTGGTTGAAGTTTTGAATTGAAGTGACAATTCCTATTCACACTTTTTTAAAGGGTTTACTGGTTAAATATTTCTACGGTTTCACGTGATCCTGGTTTGCATTTCAAACCCATACTGGTACAAATTCATCCTAGAAGATCCAAGCTCAGAATCTCATCAGCTATTCACTGAATAAACCGATAGATGAGTAATGGCAAGTCTAAATCTGGATATCTGAACGGGCTTATACTAACTAATATTCCGGAATCCACTGAGACACGCAATGTCTTCCCCGGGTGATCGATCAAGATAGTGATGAACCAGTGATGGATCAAGAATATGAATAGGGCTCCAAAATCCCACTGGAATTCGATTAATTGGTGTTCGAGATAATTTCAGCGAAACTAAATCCAAATACGGATCTATTATTATGAATATAGAGCTCTCGCTGATTTATCCAAGCCTGTTTCACTCGGAAGAGTATCAACATTAGTATGAAGAAATGATATTTCCTACAATATTCGTGTTGTTGTTGACAGTTCCGATTAGAAATAGAGTTTTATTTCGAAATATCTACATCAGCTGACATGGATAGTGCATAACGTTTATTTGGACTCTTTTTTGAAGTAATCCTGTGTTCTGATTGGTCGAGACTCCTGTACAGTAGAAACAATTAGTCTGGGCGCACGGCCGTTTGGTAGTCAGCCATGGCGAGGGGAGTGTTTATCGCTCATTTCTAAAAACATGTGGCCCGTGCGACGCTGCAGATGTCTTCAAGGTCAACTAGTCAACTTGTACTGAAATGTGACAGTAGTGCTTTATTATGATACTACATTATTTATAAGTCGTGGATAAAGGAAGCTATAAGGACATCACTTTCTAGCCTATTTCATGTACTTTATAACGTAGTCTCAGATAAATACTGTAATGAATTAATAAAATGCCAATAAAATGCCTTAATAACAAGATAAATTTTGTAGATTAAAAGAATATATGGTTTTGCACACCATAAATTATATGTTTTTTCTTACCTCTACTTCTATATATACCTCCTATTTTGTTTCTAGCTATTCTATTATTTCTTTGTTTAGAGTTAACTAATTTTTGGGTTTAATTTTTTTTTATTTCATGCGATTTTCTAGCTATTTTGGTATTTCATTGTTTAAAAATAATTAATGTTGAGGATTATTTTTCATTATTCTGTTATTTCATGCCATTCTCTTGATGTATGTATTTTGACTTTATTTCTTAGCTTAGCGTTTCAATTTTTGTTTTGTGATTTCCTTGTTTGTTTTGTGACAATTTAATGTATTCAATGAGGTTTGTTTTGGTATTTGCTGTGAGCCTCTATTATTTGTAATTTTTATATAAGTGTTTGAAATAAACAAATATTGATTTCATAGTTCTCCAATCACAAAGTAAATCAGCAAAGGCTTAGCAGACTTATGTTAGGAGGCTTAGCAAAGGATAAGTTCTGTCTACTCTGAGCTCCGTCCATGAGTTGAAGAAAAACTACTCTATTAATTCTTTGGTCTTGTGGAAATGGGAAAGGAAATTATTCTATTATTCTCCTCTTATTCATGCTATAGTCTCATATGTTATCTCATTGCTCCATTGACGTTTTGTTTATTGTTATCAAACCAACCGTAATAATTACATTCTTTGATAACATCCAGCTAAAACTAAAATTCAGTGAGTTTGCTTCAGAGAGGTTTAAAATAAACTAAAGAAAGACCAAAGCAGTACGGTTGTAATTTCAGCGATGATTTCAATTGTGATCTCAATGTGCATTGAAAAAAGCACTACTGCTATGATCTACTATTTTTTTTCGGAGGATGAAGCCCTCATAGGTCTGAGACCTGTGCGTGGGTAATGAGTTGGATGATGGAGATTGATGAGTTGGACCTACAGTTTTAGGTGGATTCCGAACCACCGGGAAGTGATTTTACAGCAGAGAACTGAGTCTTTTTTGCTGGCCAATCTAATCGGTCACTCTTACAAAGAGCGCCCAGGAGTTTCGTAGCTTATCTCTAATTGAACAGATACGGCACTCGGCTATCACTTTCCCCAATTGAAATTCATATTTATAATAATTAAAAAATTGAAAATAATTCTTATTAATTTATTAACTAATGAAAACAGAATAAATTGAGTATGATTATCATATGATATTGCATGCTCCACGGTGCAAGCACCACAATTCATCCAGCACATCACCATCGGAAAATCAAACACATGCTATGCAATGGTGGTATTCACACTGCTCCCATCTGTGATACACCATCTCACAGCGTTTGTTTGATTTTGCGATGGGATTATTATTGAATACATGATGCTCCAATGTGCTAGCACCCTTATTCATTCTGTGTTATACTCTACCTTTAATTCGACTTTCACTTGGGATGCCTGTGGAATGTGTACAGGATTTGGCGTCAGATGATGGAATTTAACAAGAATAATATGATATGAAGAGAGAACACGATATATAAGAGATGAGAGAATGAATAGGTAGAAAAGAGAAGGGACCAAAAGCGATGTAATGCAAGACAAGACATCTTGATTTGTGCGAAATACAGAAATACATACGAAATTCAACAATGGAATAAATTTGACATCAGTGCACAGGAGAGATGTGATTTGAACTGAATTTCTCAGCGATTAGAGACTGCTAGGCAATCTCATGCCACTTCATTACACTGGCTGACGTTATCATTACAATAGACTGAACACTCTCTGGCGTGTTAATTTATTCGGATCTCTCTCTCATATCTCTCTCTGTCTCATTCACACACTATTTCTTTCTCTCTATATATATATATATATCTCACTCACTCTTTCTCTCTATTTCTCTCTCTTCCTTGTCCCAGAGTTGTGCTTGGGGATCATGTGCTGCCGTATGAGAGCTGTTTAAAGGTTCTGGACATACATTTAGATAAAACACTGAGTTGGTCTTCACAGGTCAATAAAGGGTCGATTACATTGGAATAGTTACTCGCTAAGTGAGTAGCGAGTAGGACGTTAGTGAACGACCGTGCTACAGTAGCTCAGCATACGAAGCCGAATTATATAAAAAATTAAATTTCCAGAGTTCCATACTATGGAATTTCAAAGACAATAAATAATATTGTGATTAAATGTTTGCTTTGGCCACAATAATATTGTATTTTGGTGTTGGCTACTCTGCCAGCAAGTACCAAATGTGACCAAATCCAAAGTAGATAGGCTCTCAACTTTGAATTTGGTCAAATTTGGTACTTGCTGGCAGAGTAGCCAACACCAAAATACAATATTATTGTGGCCAAAGCAAACATTTAATCACGCAGGCTGTCAACATAACAATTGAGATGAGATATATTGTATTTTCTGTGAACTGTTTTGATGGAATTTTATTGAATAGTTGTTGGTAAACTTCATATTTTAATATTGTGTTGCAATATTATTTATTGTCTTTGAAATTCAATAGTATGGTGGTAATTCTGGAAGTTTAAATTTTTATATAATTCGGCTTCGTTTGCTGAGCTGCTGTAGCACAGTCGGTCTGTAACGTTCCTACTCGCTACTCGCTTAGCGAGTAACTATCCCAATGTAATCAACCCATAAGATGACACAAAGGGTTTTTGCAATAATGCACCAATTGAAGAGACTCCAGAGATTTTTCCCAACCCATCTCCGCACAACTTTGGTGTCTAGTCTGATCATGCCTATCATTGACTATGGCAGCACTGTCTACAATAACATGTCGGAAGAATTAAGCATAAAACTTCAGCGGGCTTTGAATTATGCAGTTCTATTCATTTTTGATGCAAGAATGGATGATCACCTTAATCCTCAACGCCGGTTGAAGTTGAAAAGTAGAAGACAGTACTCCGTTTTATGAACTGCATATCATCTTACTTTTTTTTGTAGATTAAGTCTTGGAGACTCCAGTCAAGGACTATAAAACAAGTCAGATCAACAATTATACATTAGATACCATAATTACTATACCAATTAGTTGAGGCGAGGCTTAATTCTGATGTGAAAAGAACTCTTGTACACTATAAAAAGCTTTATCAACTAAATATTTTTTCATTTGTTTTTTAAAAATTTCTATATTTTCAAGACTCTTTAAAAACTGCGGTAGCTTGTTGTAGAGTTTCCTACCAATATAACTAGGTTTTTGTTTGAATAAGCTACTATTGTGACTGACCAAGTGATAAATCTCCTCGGCTTCTTGTATTATAATCGTGTACGGGTATTATAATCATGAATCGAGTGATGAAATGATGCTCGTCATTGCTCTTTCTTGTCATTGTGTGGCATGGTTGATGCGTTGATCCATCTCATAGTCTGTCATACATTTTGTATCATTTGAATCGTGATCTCACTTACATTTTAATTTATACTCATTATACTGTTATCCTTATTAATATTTATTGTGTATTATACTATTTCGGTATAATTGTTTTCAGTTTTTAGCAGTTTTTGTCTGTATCTACATGAGCTTTGTTTTTATGTAATTAGTTTTTATAATTTTTAAGACATTCGTGTTAACATGGCGCAATTGCAATTGCCTATAATAAATCTCTCTCTCTCTCTCTCTCTCTCTCACTTTCTCCCACTCTCTCTCTCTCTCTCTCTATTAATCTCTCTTCCTTTTACTCTTATTTCTTTCTCTCTCTTCTTTTTCTTACTCTCTTTTTTCTCTCTCTCTTATTTCTCTTGCTCTCTCTTTTTTTTCTCTTTTTCCCGCATTCACATTCTCTCTCTATCACTCTCTCTCTCTCCCCATCTCTTTCCTCTCCCTCTCTCTGGGAAGACATTAATCAATCAATCAACTTCTCTCTGCCGGCTAGTCATTCTATAGTTAAAATTTTCAGGGAATAACTGTAGGTATAGATTAACTGAATTATATACACTTTAACGATACCAGAGACATTAATACTAACATTTTTACTCTCTTTTTATGTTTCAGGGCTCCAAAATGCAAAGCACAGCCAGCCTGATCACCACCATTCTAGTTGTAATTCTGGCCACTGCACTCGGCGAAGAAGCATCGCAGCCAGCTCTCACACTAACCGATCATTCACAGGTAAAAAAACTACTCAAAATTATTGATTTATTAGCATTTCTTTGAACAAACTGCGATAAAAACTTGAAAGTTCGGAGGACACGTTAAGCCTGCCGGTCCCGGCTGCCTAAAAACATTCGTTGCGTCACGTCCAGGGCTTAATTTCAGCTGAAGTACACCGGAGCGGAGCTCTGGCTATCTAAATCGATAATAAAATCATTTATTTTAAACCAGATCTGAACTAGCATGTTATTTTGTATATTATGTAATATTATACCGGTATGTGCATTACTAACCCTGCTCAAATGCGTTTTAAATGCACCAATTCAAGTGTAATCTTCAAACCTTTTCCCAGGGAGGGTTCCCGGACCCCCCGGTAAGTCACAGCTCCGGTACTTATAAATTTAGATATTAAGCACTGGTGACGTCAGAGGCCCTGAACCTATTTAGGATTGACCTAAGAGCTCTTATACCAGACCTGCATTCCAATATTAGTTCAAATGATAAAATTTATCCAGTACAACTAACTTTGTTTCATCATAATTCTGGCCTACTCTTGGCAATTTCGTCTTATTATTCATTACTCTTGAACAACTACTCTTGTACCCTTTCTTTTTTTTCTCGGTTGACCTTGACTTCATTTCACTTTCTTTGTAGTGGTGATATTGTGGAAGATATCCATAATGAATGATGAGACGAAATTGTCACAACCACATTTATTAAAAGTATGGAGATACTAGTTTCGGATGTTCCTCCACTATCAATCTCAGACAAACTCAAGTTTTGATAACTGAACTGAGATTGATAATGGAGTAACATCCAAAACTGGTATCTAAATATTTAAAAAAAATTTGGTTGTGACAACTTCGTCTTATTATTCATTTTGACTTCATTTCATTTAGCTTCATTTTTCATTTTATTTTAATTGTTTAATTCTAGCCTAGTTGTGTATTGTTCTTGTTTGTTACTTTTTGGTTCTTGATTTTTTCACTGATTATGCCTTGTTGCTCCTCCCACCAATGGGCGTGACTTGTTAGGGACTCCAGCCAATCACAGACCTTCAATGAAAGTCAGGCTATGAGAGGCACTTTCACCCTCAGCCAATAGTATCCTTGTGTGTTAAGTGAGCTACTCTGTACTTTAGTTTTGTTTGTTTGAGATTGATGATGGTGTAACAACCGAAACTAGTATCCCACGGTTTTCAATAAATGTGGTTGTGACAACTTCATGCCTTATTATTCATTATGAATATCTTCCATAATATCACCTTTGCCACTACAAAAGAAAATTCTTTAAGTCTTATTATCCATTACAAGAGTTCCTTTCAGATCAAAATTAAGCCTTACCTCAACTAATTTTTTTTTTTTTTTTTAGGATGAAGCCCAACTAATTGAAATTGTAATTATCGGGTAAACAGTTTATAAGATAGCTAATATTTTACGTACATAATTGTCGATCTAACTCATCCAGAGTCTTCTATACGTTATCTCGAAAAATAAAAATTCCAATTCTGTCCCCTTACAACGAATGGTTGAATCCTTATATATATCTTTCGACACATAAAATTAGTATATTTGAGCCAAAAAAAATTTCCCACTGATGATGCCCACATGAATCAGAGACTTGTGCGTGGGTAATGAGGTGAATGATTACACATAAATGCCTGACGGTGGAGCGGGATTCGAACCCACGACCGCTTAAACGACAGCAGGCTGAGGTTGCGACGCTCCAACCAACTGCGCTAAGCGACCCGCCAATTCAGTCTTATCATAAGCAAAAATGTTTCAGTCTAAACACAGTGTTATTTCAAGAATACATTTTTTATTCATAACTCTTTTAAGAGGTTTGAAAAATCCTTTTTCAACACAATATTGAACATCAATAGAGTGTGACCCGAAATGAATGAGCTGAGTGATAAATTTACGACAAGCAGCGTGTAACTTTTGTAACCAGGTCACAGTAGCACTTTTTCAGATCAGCTGAGTGTCATTTTTGAAATTTGAAATTATTGGACCAGCAATAGTAGTTGGGAAAACTCGATCTCCCATTGGTTCTCCCGCTGAATCACGTGACCAAACATGAATAACGGTTTTCAGCATTGCGGACTGCTGGCATTCGATCGTAAATTTGAATTCAAACACTGCAAATCAAAATCGAATATTGTTGATGGCTGGCTCGTAGATAGGATGTCTGGGGCTTGTTGGATAACAGCTTATCCTACAGAGTGTTTAAAAAAGAACTCCCCAGTTTTAGGTTTAAATGAATTGGTGGAATTAATGAAAAACTACATCAATGATTACATACAATGAAAGAGAGTGCCTTCAAGTTTTGTTCAAATGTTAGTAGACTTCAAAGTGGGATCCATTTGTTGCCCTACTCACGTTGCGACGATATTCAATAAAATGAATAAATAATTTATTTCCATCTTGTTACTAACACTACACTACATGCTAGTACAAAGTGATATCGAGAATAGATAATCGAAGCCTGTAATATACAGAATGTTTGAAAAAGAATTCCCTAGTTTCAAGTATAGATGAATTGGTAAATTTAGTGAAAAACTTCATCAATTATTACGTACAACGATAGAGAATACCTTCAATTCTTGTTTGAATGTTAGTAGACTTCAACGTGGGATCCATTTGTTGCCCTGTACACGTCGAGACAATATTTCACTTCTCGCCACGTATTCACCAACATATCAGCACGCACATGGTTACTGTAATGAGGTGGGGCGCCATCTTGTTGGAAAAACACAAGCCCTTTTCCGCCTCAATATCTTTCAATTGGGGAGAGACATACTTTGTCAACATGTCGTAATAAATGTCCCCATACAGGTTATATGACACATTAAAACTAGGGAGATCTTTTTCAAACACTCTGTATTTATTCTACAAACTAGCTATTGTACCCATCCTTCGTATGGATTATGTTTAGAAATAAGACTAAATATGTTTCGGTTTTTTTTATAGCAACGATCATGAAGTTGTTAGCAGCTTAGTAAACAACTTAGAACGTAAACAATTCAGTGACAGTTATCAGAGAGAATATTTGAGAACAGCTGATTGATATATCATGATAAATTACGTGATTTGTTCTTATGTGGTAATAAAACTTAGAAGAAATGTATAAAAAATCGCACAGGACTTGGTATTTAAACGTTTATTATTCTGTTAAAAAAAAGTTTATTTAGTTTTTTATAGCTAAATACATTGTCAAAAAGGTTTTCAATACTGATAAATAACTTTAATCCCCATTGATGCTCTCGTTTTTTAGGAGAAGGCCGCGTAAATTGCCTTCGGGGCCGTGACAGACAGACAGACAGACAGACAGACAGAAATTCAGATAAGACTTGTTTCAGCTTCTTTAATGTATAAAACGTAAAAATAACCAAAAAATATATAACTCTGATAAATGTACAGACAAAACTCTGATTTTATTTATATAGATAATAACTTCTATACGAATTTACAGAAGCTACAAAATACAAATACTAATAAAACAGATGTTGTACAGCAGGTCCTGATTTTCAAGATGCATCACTCTGATACTGTATTTTGATGCGGAAAATGAATTCCAAATCTGAACGCTAATCAAAGAAATTCTCATAATTATGCAATTTTCTCTAATTCACTCATTCAATCCCATAGATTCTTCAATCTAGAACCACAGCTGAGACGGAAAAAATCATGAATTACAGAAAAATAAATTGAGGTGATCGATTACAAATCAGATAGTTTTTTGCATAATTCTTTTGAGAATACAAAACACTATTTAATCACAGAAAACTAATTTTATCAGATAAATAGGATCAATTAGATTAAATAAATGAATCAGATAAAATTTCAGCTGTGAATTTCAAATTTAAATGTTGTTATATATACTTTTTGAAAAAACAAAGCGGTTCTGGGCTCAGTTAAAAAATTGTAAAACAATATTCTTCAGTCTCTAAACAATGAAAAGTACTTCAAATTTCAACCCAGGACCTAGATTAACTATAACTGCATTAGAAAAGCCTTTATCAAATGAATATTCAGCCATTCAAACTTATTGAGACAAAATCAATCACAGTTTTCTCTATCAATGGACATCATTGTTTCTCAGGATTCTACTGAATTTCACTTTCCTTGAGCGCACAATGGATGTTATCAATTAACCATTAAGTCTGCTAGTGAAGGATGAATATGAATCTGTTGACAAACACAATGTCAGTCATTGTGACAAACTAATAACTGAGTGAATAGTGGATGTATACTAAATTTCTGATAATCAATACACTCAAATTCTATACAGCAAATTCCTGCTGTTTTCCTTCTATTTGCTGAATATTTTATGTAATAAGCCAATTTTCGTTGCATTGTGTCCTACCTTCTGAATTAGCACCAGTGTGCTTGTACTTTTATGATTAAACTACTCGATTCACTGGATTATTTGATAGTCTAGTTTACTCTTACCGCTGGCCAATTATTATTATTATTATTATTACTATTACTATTACTATTATTACTATTGCAATGCTAACTCGCTGCTCTTTCCCCCTTTTTTTCTTGCCAGTATTGCCTCATTTTTTGACTGAATGCTTGTTTCCTTTCATCAGACCATTTGGGTCAGTATTGTTTTGGTTTGTCTGGCTTCGCTTCAACCTCCCATTTGTTTACCTTGCTTCTGAAAATGTTTCTGTTTAGAATTTATTATTATTTTTATTATTGTTATTATTATTATTATTATTATTATTATTATTTATTTAACAATTTAATCAACAACACCCCAATATAAGCTAAATTTAGCTTCATGGGGTAGCCACTGTAAAATCGAAATGGAATTCTTCCAATAATATCTCACTTTATTAATGATTATGAAATGAATTAATGATATAGGAATTGCAAAATATATCAATTTTATTGTAATTTGAGATTGTGAATTAATAAAAAAAAATTATTATTATTATTATTTTTATTATTATTATTATTATTATTATTAATTGGAGTCAATCAATAATTGGAGTTGGAAGTCAAGAATCAGTTGCTGTATTTCCAACTAAGGGCGTTAAACAAGGTTCATGTCTTTCACCAACTCTATTCAAAATTTACCTTGGTAGTGCTCTAAGACAGTGGATTAGAAAATGTAGCCCCATGGGAATACAAACGGGAAACAGGCCCATATATACGATCCTATTTGCAGATGACCAAATAGTATTAGCAGAAGACCAGCAGGATATGCTATATATGCTTAACAAGCTGATAGAGGATTTTCAGGATTGGGGACTGGAAGTTAACATGGATAAAACAAATTATTTAAACATTGGAGGCATGGCCCAGGACATTCAGACAGAGTTTGGTGTTATAAAAGGTGTTAAGCAATATAATTACCTGGGCGTTACAATAAATGAGGATGGCAGAGACAATGTAGATATTTTGAAAAAAATAGGAAAGGGAAAAACATAATCAGGGCACTGCATCCAATTCTGTGGAATAAAACACTAACGAAAAAAACCAAAACAAACATATATCAAGCTATGATAGAACCAATGTTGACGTATGGATCAGAAGTGTGGGTCATGGATCGCAGGCATTCTTCAAAATTGCTTGCTGCGGAGAAGATGTATTGGAGAAGATGCTCAGGCTTGTCATTATTGGATAAAGTAAGAAATGAAGTAATAAGAGAGCAAATGAATGTGAAGGAAACAATACTGAGTAGCATAGGAAAAAACCAGGTAAAATGGTACGGCCACCTTCGCCGAATGAATATGGAAAGAATACCGCTGAAAGTCTTTGAATGGACTCCGAACCAACATCAGAAGCGAGGTAGGCCAAGGAAAATATGGATGGCAAATGTTCGGCAGGAAATGGACTGGAGAGATAAGGAGCGATGGCGGAAGGGATGCGAGAAGCGACTCTTAAGTTGCAAAACTTGCTTAAAAAAAAAAAAAAAATTATTATTATTATCATTAAACTCAATTAGGTGCACCTTACAGCACGATTCCTGATTATCTTTTTAAATTTTTCAAAATTTATGTTCAAATTTTACTTATGAACACTCTTTACTGTTCTAAAATGAAAATGTGTTTACAGTCATGCAGGATGCTCATACAACAGCTGATACATATGGTACATCACTATGATGCAAATAAGCTTCGAGTCACAAGCCATAGTAACACATTTGTTCCAATATTCCAGCCCCTAATTCCTTTACTTAAAATTGTATTGATATTGAAAATCCGTGTATCACATGTTTAATTTAAAAAATACACCTCAAATCTCATTGCAAAGCACAGGTGAGCCACTAGTTGATAATAAAACAAAACTAACATCCAGTTCAATTTATCTGTGAGGGCAACGTTTATTTGATTCAATAGAATGGACAAACTTCAAAGCAGACATGCACGAAATTCAATCAGATTTTGTCCCGATTCCATAAAGGTGGAGAGTAGAAAAGATTGGAAAGGTTTTATTTTGTTTTAAAGCGGTAAATGGTACATGTAAATGACAGGCGCGAGCGCTATGCATGCTGGTCTCAAAATGCAATGCATGCTGGTCTACAAACACAGGGCATTCTGGTCCATAAACGCAGAGCATGCTGGTCTTCATACCCACACACAGGTGGTTGGGCGCGTGGTTTAAATAGAATATTCCAGGTTGCAGTCTGTGGTTCGGCGAATAAACGGCTGAATAATTGCAAACGGACTTGCCGATTTCAATTTCAGTGTGAATATTCTGTAAACGCTCAGCCCTGAAAAGCTCTACATTATTACTGCTCTCGATGGTTTTACAAATAGGATTTGAAGTGGTGTTATTTCATTTATCAAAAACCTCAACTAGAGACCTGCGTTATTGAATTGATCAAAAACTGCTTCTGTTACGATCTGCACACATTGGATCATCTGGCTTTCGTTGATAATAGTTGAAAAAATTCTTTCATTGGCAATGAGCATTGAATCCATCTAATCGATACAAATGATGTCCTTATTGTCAGATTATAATTAAGAGACCGCCTATAAAATGAACCTTGATAATATGAGAGTACTTACTGATACTGATTAGTAGTTTAATATAGTTATTTATGTATTAAGAGCATGAAGCGCGACTTTATCGCTCGAGCCAAAACATTTACTGCGCGACGCATAGCAGAGCGCAGTAATTTTGCGAGAGCGATAAAGAAGCTTTAAGCGCAAATTACATACAATATTTTTCCTAAAACTGCAGTTCTGGATTCCAACACAATAAAAGCTTGCAGTTTGTAACATCACAGACCATGCACGGATTTGGTTAGCGTTCGCCATAGTTGAGGTTATGTGAATTTCACGGATTCCATGATCCACGAATGAGAAGGCATCAAAATCAAAACAGAAGTGTAAAGAAAACAGCTGGCGAGTGTCAAGTACTTTACCGCTTGTGGAGCAGTAAATAGGTATTTTACAATTAGTTTTCAGTATGTAAAGAACTACTTCACGAGCAGTTGTAGGAAAAATATTTTATGATTTAGGATGTTGGAATTTAATCCATGACAGGCTTCAATTTCTCAAACTACTTTTTTCTTTTTTCTTTTTTTCGGAGAATGAAGCCCACATGGGTCTGAGACCTGTGTGTGGGTAATGAATTGGATGATGGTGATTGATGAATTGGACCTACAGTTTTAGGTGGGCTCCAATTTATTTTTGTGGCAGTATTATTTGTTATGAAATGTGGAGTGTATGTGAAATGAATGTGCAAATGAATCAAACAAATGTTTTTTTTTTTATTCTTAGTAACAATTTTTCATTTGTTATTTCGTGGTGTTAGTATTGGTTATTTTGTGGTATAAGTATTTGTTATAGAACAGAAGTGAAGTAAAATTAAATTGAAAATAAATCAAACAAATGTTTATTCCTGTTTCCAGGTTCAATCATCGCTACCACAAACATTTGAGGAGGACGAAGAAGAAAAACGAGCATGGAGAGACCTGCAGTCATCATGGGGCAAACGAGGTTGGCAAGATATGCCATCTTCAGGATGGGGTAAACGAGGCTGGCAGGATATGCCTTCATCAGGATGGGGTAAACGAGGATGGCAGGATATGCCTTCTTCAGGATGGGGCAAAAGAGGGTGGCAGGATATGCCTTCTTCAGGATGGGGTAAACGGGGCTGGCAGGATATGCCTTCATCAGGATGGGGTAAACGGGGCTGGCAGGATATGCCATCTTCAGGATGGGGCAAGAGAGGATGGAAAGACATGCCGTCTTCAGGATGGGGAAAGCGTGGATGGCAAGATCTTCAGGTAAGTTGGATGTTTTGTTTGAAAAAACATTATTTTTACCATTGTATTTAATCTCATAAAGCATTTTATTTTCTGATTGTAATTGTAATTTTTGTGAATTTTGCAACATTTGCAATATTGACAGTACTTACGGTCGTAAGGAGATGCATAATACAAAATGATAAGGCTTCTGTTTATTCTTGTGGGTAGCTCCCCCTCGCCGTTTAAGCTACGGTATGGGAAAACTACTATTTTAGGTGGATTCCGTACCACCAGGTGAGTGATTATGATGATGATTACATCAGGTTATAGCAGCTTACATCAAGAAGTTGTAAAAAAAAGAAGAGAAGGAAAAAGAAGAGGAGGAAAAGAAGAAGCAGGATTATGAGAAAGAGGAGGAAGAAGAGAAAAAAGAAAGAAACCATGGAAGAGTGGGAGGAGGAGAAAAAGATCATGGGAGAGAATGGAGAAGAAGAGAGAAGACAGATAGACAAAAGAAAGGAGGAGAAACAGAAAGAGAAGTAGTAGAGGAGGAATAAGAACAAGTAAAGGAGATTTTGGTGATGTGGAGGAGAAAGAGAAAATACAAAAAAGAAAGGAGGGGAAAAAGAAAGAGAGGAAGAAGGTGGGAGAAGGAGCAAAAGAGGAGGAGGAGGAGGTGGTGGTTGAGGAGAAAGAGAAGGTGGAGAAGTTGAAGGAGAAGGCGGAGAATGTAAAAAGGAGAAATAAAAAGAAATATGGTGGAGAAAAAGAAAAATAAGATGGATAAGATAAATATACTATTAAATGTGTAAAAGAGTTGTCACGTTCTATGAACCATCATTCAATTGAATCGGGCAACCTGTCAGTCTAAAATATCTGTCTCTAAGATTAAGTCGAATGGACGAATTTTTGTCCAAACTTCACCTTTTCATGAAAATGCATCACTTAAGAACTCCATTTTATTAGCTCTACCCATTAGATCAATGTTAATATTTCCAACACATTGTAAATATTATCAATCAGGTCTACTTCCTATGTGATGTTAAAATATTTTATGTGACACACATTTGAAAAAAATTATTGTTAATTTTCATGAATAAGTAATCTAATCCAATCTTAATTGAATTTTCTATTATTTGCTATTTTTTCTAAGTACAAAAATCGATAACTAGACCTCAGATGAGACTATTGACCAATATAACCAAGCTTTGCAACAATTGAGTAAAAACTGCGAGTTTGCAGAGGTTGATGCTGAAACTCATCGGAAAACATATATTCGTGATTCATTTATTCGGGGCCTCAGTTCTCAACAGATAAGGTTGAGACTATTGGAGTTCAATAATCTAACTCTTGATGAGGCTGTTGAAAAAGCTCGTGCTTTGGAATCTGCCAAGAGCCAATCAGCTTCTTATTCTTCTGAGCTAACTCTTAATGCTTCAAGCTTCATCTATTTCTCAGAAAAATGCGCTGTGAATTTCATTTAATTAGCTCTACCCATTAGATCACTTAATATTTCCAACAAAATTAAAATAGTATCAACCAGGTCTACTTTCTATGTGATTTTAAAATATTGTATGTAAACACACATTTGAAAAAAAATTTAATTTATCATAAATAAAGTAATCTAATATAATGTAATTTGAATAACATTTGCTATTTGGCTAATTACAGAAATCGATAACTATATATCTAATCCAATGTGAACAAAATTTAGGATAGCTGTGCCAACATCATTGGGAAGTAAAGATTTTGCAGCTTCTCGAACAAACATAACGTCTCTTTAATGAAACGTATTTTCTCTCTTGAGGAATGAGAATCTTTAAGTAGAGGTTCTAAGAAACAGAAGCATCCAGTCATTCAATCAAGAAAATCTTTGCACTTATCTGCAGCAACGAGCTCTCACTACTTCGAGTTTGTTTATCGAAGAAATTCCAAGCTTGCGTTTGGTGAAGTTGCTGAAAGTTTTCAACTCTTTCTCACAAACAAGCCCTGGAGGCGGCAAGCTAAGAAACATCTACTTCTTAATCAGAGCACTTTGTTTCTTTCTACAAAATTCTAGAAAGAGACCTGATGATTCAATTTAATAGCTAACTATATATGAAATATAATATTTCAATTGAGAAATTAGATAGATTCTCTGATATTTTTATTAACTTTTCATAGTTTTGAAGTGACGGAATATTTTTGTGACTTTTTATACGGTATTATTGAAGTTCCTAATCCGAACGATGGGATACATCAACTTTATAAATGATCAAGCCCTGAGAATTTTATAAAAAATAAAGTAATTGATACCTGAATCAAAATATGTATTAATAATTGTTATAATATTAATTCAGCAGTATAAATTCTAAGTTTATAACATCTTTATTGATTTGCAACATTTTTCTATCCTCTTCAAATTATTTTCCTTCTCTTTTATATTTCAAAACGTTGCATTAGAGAGGCTTTTTGTTTTACATGAATTATCAATAGTGTTCACTCTCTGATGATATCCTCTGTCTCCTTTCATTTTCACTTTCTATTGATCTTATTCCCCTTTTTGATTATATTCGAATTTTCCTTTTTTCTTTCTTCAAGATCACTGTTCAGATAATTTCTTCCAGTTTATCTTTGCAACTCCAATATCGTTTTACTGAACAGATTCATCCATTTCTTCATATCATCCTCTCTTCACATTTTTTATTGTCTTTTTCTTACACTTCTAGTAAAGTGAATTCAATTACTAGAATACATTTTATTTTTATTTTCTAAATTGGACATTCATTTTATATAATTATCTGGTTGATTAGATTGATTTTTGTTTGTTAACTTATCTCTAAATATTTTGTTCTATTTGTATTGTTTTGTTCTCGACGTGGTTGAGTGGAAATTACTGTCCAAACTTCGCCGTGTCAACAAATCAAAAAGTCAATTTCAATCAAATCAAATAATTTTTATTTTTTATCGAGAATACACTCATACAAATAGAAGTTGTTATACGCATTACAATAAAAACTTTACAAAAGAGAGTATACAGGAAATTAGAAAAACGAGTATTAACTAGCATTGAACGATATAACATTAACAAGAATTTATCAATATAGAAAATAATTATAACAATATAAAAATATAATTTATAAAATTAATATAACAATATGTAAATATGACGATATTGGCAATCATAAAATTTTGAATAGTACAATAGTATAACGATGTAGAAATATAACAATATGTAAATATGACTGTATTCGCAATCATAAAAATTTGATTAGTAGCCTACAGTTTGTATTATCACCAATCCACTATCGCATCTTTATTTATACTTATATTCATCTTCAACTATACTTCCTACTTAAAAAATTGTCATGAATCATAAATCCATGAACATAGACCTTGAAAACAAATCATTTCTCACGTATATTAAAAAGTCAATCAATTCTATTCTTTTCATTATTGATTCAGTAATATCTAAGGATTATTTCCACCATCAATAAGGTATATGCGATATTCAGCAAAAAGCAACAATGTTTGAACTTTGAAAAGTTACTTAAGTTGGCAACACTGTCTAATCCCTTCTCGCCCCGATGACAACAAAAACAAAAAGCAATTTGAGCGGCGGGTAACTTGTTGAGAAGAACGTGAAAAGTGACAAGAAAACCGAACTTCCCAAATCACGAAAACGTAGTTCAAAATAATGACAACAGATTCTCGCTCAGTGAATGGTCACTCAAGAAAGTAAACAGCAGTATCGGGAATTAAAGTTTATTTATCTAGCGATCGCTAGACGTGTACACCACTCCACTATTCCCTGAGAGTACTTGGGGCTATTCTCAAGGGCCGCGCTGAAGCATCTGCTGAATGGTCCGGCCACCCTTCCGCAAATATCGGCTGTCAGAGCAGCCATGTCACAACAACACAATCTCTTTCTCACTCTCAAGACGCTGTCTCCAAAGTATTCTGTCTTTCTTCTTCTTCTTCTTCTGACGTCCACGGTATAGGCATGACTGCCTGTTCCGGTCTTTCAGATAGCTTAGTTTAAAACTATTCAAATATTTTGTGCCCATCTTTTCCTAGGCCGCCCAACATCTCTCCTTCCTGTTGGGGCATATTTCAGAGCGTGGACAGGAATTCTACTATACGGCATTCTTCTAAGGTGTTCTTTCCAGCTGTTTCTATAATTAACTATCATCCCATTTAATGACTCCACCTTCAGCTCAGTTCGAATATCTTCATTCCGCAAGAGATCCAGTCTGGTACATCCTTTGACACTCCTAAGGAAGCGCATTTCTGCCGCTTGGATCCTGCTAACTGCTTTCTTATCAAGAACCCACGCTTCGCTTCCATAAGTCAATACTGGAATAGCCATAGCCTTGTAAAATTTTAGTTTTGTGCCTCTCCTCACTTGTTTTTCAGGCTCCTATGAATTGTCCCACAAATAGACTGGAATTTACTAATTTTTTTTTAAATATCCAAGTCTTTCTCATAGGTGAGAGTACAGCCCAAGTAGGTAAAGGCAGATACTTGTTCCAAGACTGAACCTCCGACAACAATCTTTGTTCGAACCGGCCATTTTCCTTTGAAAGCCATAACCTTTGTTTTTGCAGCTGAAATTCGGAGATCATAATTTCCACATATTTTTGAGAGCTGGAATATAGAGTATTGCAGGTTGTCTTCTGTTTCCTGAATAAGGATTTGGTCATCTGCGAATAATAGTGTATTTATAAAACACTCACGTCCAATCATTATTCCTGCATTATCCTTCTCCTTCCACTCTTTTAAAACTTCATCTACATATAAGTTGTACAGTGTCGGGGAGAGGCTACATCCTTGTCTCAATCCTTTATTTATCCAAATTTCATTATTTATCTGTCTTTCTCTAAAAAAAATTCTCTGCAAAACGTATTTTAAAGATAATGGGGAATAGGGAAGCTCGCTTCCCAACCAGCGAACTATTCATAGAAAACAGAGTACTTAGTGTTCGGCAATTGTATTTTTTTTTGCCAATTACTTAATATATTGTAAAGCACATGTCAAGACGAAAAGGGAAGTACTAGGAATCAAATTCAGGAAAATGTATTGGCTGCTGGGAAGAGGATCCAAGCTGTCAACAAAATTCTTCTGTACAAACAGCTACTGAAGCCTGTATGGACCTATAGTATTCAACTTTAGGGCTGTTGTACAGTAGAAACAATTAGTCTGGGCGCACGGCCGTTTGGTAGTCAGCCATGGCGAGGGGAGTGTTTATCGCTCATTTCTAAAAACATGTGGCCCGTGCGACGCTGCAGATGTCTTCAAGGTCAACTAGTCTACAGGACGTCTAGTAGTGAAAACAGAGCCACGCGCCCAGACTAATTATTGTTCCTACTGTACCAAACCATCTAATATACAAATAATTCAAGGTTTTCAAAACAAAGTACTGAGGAATATAGTAAATGGTCCATGGTACATGAGGAATGCTGATCTTCTCCGTGATCTTCAAGTGGAGACAGTCACTACAGTGATAGAGAGGTTTGCGGCTAAGCATGAAGAGAGACTCCACCAACATGACAACATTGAGGCAATCCAGCTGCTTGACGTTTGTGATCTGGTCCGGAGGCTCAACAGAATAGAACCACATGAGCTAGTGAAGTAAAGTTTGTTTATGTGTTTAGTGTACAAGAGTAGGTGATAGTGTAAATTTTAAGCCTTGAAACATAATCGAATAGAACCAAACCTAATTATTATATAAGTTTGGTAATGTCTCTCTACTTGGTAAAATTAGAATAGAAAAAATAGCTTATTAGTTTCTAACTATTACTTATATTAAAAAAATGAAAATGAAAATAATATCATAACTCATAGCCACAATACTAGAATAAGAAGCCAGGATCAATCATCAGGATGTACCCAGAATGAGCACAGCATTTGGACAAAGATCAATAGGATATTTAGGGCCAACAATTTTCAATAGAATTCCACTGAAAATAAAAGGAGAAAGCAATATTAATAGAATGTATTAATTTCGAATTCCTTTAAGTGCTATTAATTATTTATACGGGAGACTTCCGCAATGGCGGATATTGACAACAGCATTGAATAGCGGATGGAAATCGATGAATGCTACTGTACAAAAATATCAGCTGAAATGAATAAATTATGTTGCTGTATGTGAAGTATGTTGCTGTATGTTGCTGTATGTTGCATATAAATTATGTCAGTCTGTTAAATTATCAGTCACTTCAAACTAAAATATTCACAGCATATTACAGAATAAAATATTTTTGGATTCCTTTTTCCATAACGATCTGCGTTGTTGATATTAACTTTTTATTGTAAATTCAACGACTTGCAGTCAGTTTTAATTCTGAATAAATAATATTTCTACTCACTTTTGGCCAAACCTTTTTCGTGTCATAGAGACTTATCTTCAAAGGCCTTTGAAGGTGAGTCTCCATGACTCAAAAACGTTTGGCCAAAAGTGAGTAAAAATATTATTTATTCACAATTAAAATTGACTACAAGTCATTCAATTCACAATAAAAAGGAAAGTATAAATCTCTTCTCAGATGCAATTCTCTTAGCTTATTTTCTTATCTAGGTTGAATTTGAAAATATAATATCAATTATTTTATCAAACAACATACAGTGCATGCTATGTTATGAATTAAATATTCTTAGAAGAATGCAGAAAGAGTTTAATGTGGGGAAAAATTTCTTCGATCGTGTAAATACCGTATCAGTTCTTGACATGCAGAATATGAATATTATCGTATTAATGATTGGATACCTGTCTAAATCAGTTGAAGAACTGACGAATTGCGTGGAAATGGGGGAAGAAATTTTATAATGGAATTATTGACATCGTACGGTATAATTTATAGCAATGACGCAATTCTCACCTCAGCTCACTCACACTTTTTTACTTTGTTTCTTTCTCTTTCTTTCCCACACACTCTTCCACTTTCTCTTTCTCCTTTTTTCATATTTTTTTCACCCAATCTTCTTCACTAACTCATTACAATTGAAAAAATATTTAGTTGAAGCTTTTTATAGTGTACAAGAGTTCCTTTCACATCAAAATTCAGCCTCACCTCAACTAATACTGATATAGTAATAATCTATATATTAATGACATATATATAATAGTATAATATAGTATATATAACTAGTGTATAAAATAGTATAATTGTTCATCTGACTTGTCTTATACTCCTTAACTGGAGTCTCCAAGACGTAATCTACAAAAAAAATGTTATATTCTCTTCTTCACTCACCGAGATGCGTTTTGGAATATTTAATTGTAGCCTATGACGTAATAAAGTATAGGCATCTATAGTAGAATAGGCATTATAGGGTAGAATTGGGTTGATAACCTATATGTTGTGATAAACTTAAAAAACGCACAAGAGAACAGAATGTTCCTTTGTTCCATGAGAAAAAGTAAGTTAGAATAAATTAAAGTGAAGAACAAGTATATATAGTATTTAGAACGAGTATTTACATATATTTATTTGAAAACTTATCTCGTGGTTACCTTGCCTCAAGGTACACTTGAAAAGCCTTTTAAATGAGTAGTTTTCAAATCCTCCTTAAATCTAGGAAACCTGTATCTAGTCTTTTTTTTTAGATTACGTCTTGGAGACTCCAGTTAAGGAGTATAAGACAAGTCAGATCAACAATATTATATACTAGATACCATAATTACTTCAATTAGTTGAGGTGAGGCTTAATTTTGATGTGAAAGGAACTCTTGTACACTATAAAAAGCTTTATCAACTAAATATTTCTTCAATTGTTTTTAAATATTTCTATATTTTCAAGACTCTTCAAAAACTGCGGTAGCTTGTTGTAGAATTTCCTACCAATATAACTAGGTTTTTGTTTGAATAAGCTACTATTGTGACTCACCAAGTGATAATCTCCTCGGCTTCTTGTATTATAATCATGTACATCAAGATTTTGGTTAATATCATTCGTTTTTACATATAAAGTAGCTTCATACACATATAAGCAGGGTACAGTTAGGAGACCAAGTCTCTTGAACAACGGCATACATGAATCTAATCTATTTACTCTTTCTATACACCTAACCGCTTTCTTTTGTATCTTAAACACCCTATCAAGATTTTGTTTTGATGAATTACTAGGGCCCATTTCTAGGGCCCATTTTTACGGGCATTACTTGTGGCATCCTTAACTTCCTGAAGGGTGACTTGAAAAGTTTTCAAAGTAAATGATTTTCAAGGTAACTCATGAAATGGAAGATTCTCAAGGTGATACGGGCCTAAAAGATAAGATAAGATAAAGATAAGATAAAATTCCATTCTTTTGAAGATGGAGAAAAGCTGCAAAAGGACACGAAAAAATTGTGTTTTTCCAAATTAATTACCTATACTCCCTCACTACCAAAAAAATGTTGGAAATTTATCTAAAAACGATTTGTTTATTTTTTTCGTAGATTACGTCTTGGAGACTCCAGTTATGGAGTATAAGACAAGTCAGATTAACAATTATACTATCTTATACACTAGCTTCCATAATTACTATATTATTTAATTCAGGTAATGCTTAAATTTGATTTGAAAGGAACTCTTGTACACTATTAAAAGCTTTATCAACTATAAAGCTTTATCAGCTTTATCACTATTTAAAGTTTTGTTCAGTTGTTTTTCAAATATTTCTATATTTTCAAGACTCTTTAAAAACTGCGGTAGCTTGTTGTAGAGTTTATTCAAGGTACGAAAGTTTCTCCCCGTACAAAATTGTTTTAAAGATGTAAACATCTTTCTTTTCACTTTCCCAATTGCGAAAAAAATCCTTCACCATCTCCCAACAAATTATCCCTTCTAATAGACTGTTATGTACAGACAAAAACTTATCTTAATCAGGTTCGCTACCATATAGGTGAAAAGCGAAAGACATTACACCCCATTTGCATATTGAAAGCAACGAATTTGCATATAAAGTACTAGAGTACATGCTGCGAAAAATTCTCGTCTAGACAATCCACAGGTTATTACGTTGTAAAGAGAAAGGATAGAAAGAAAAAGAGATAAAAAATGAAGGTAAAGACAAAACTGTGCTAAGGACTGCTGCGTAACGAGAATGACAGAAATTATAAAATGGAGACTTGAAGAAGACAGAAGGGCTTTTAGCCTTCACCTCATAACCTTTCAGTTTTTTATTTTTCCTTTTTTTACACTTCCAGGTTTTCTGAATGAAAAGTAAGACATGTCTTGAGCAAGCATCCCACACTTCTACCATTTATTTGATGCTTTTTAGAGCTTCCTGAATAAATTGGAATGCCCATGGATAACAATGGAATCGTTTTCTCCTTTTACTAAAGACATCCTACCTGACTCATTTATATTTTTTAATGTTATAGCACCTTGCAAAAATTGAGAAAAAGTAAAATAGTGCAGGATTCAGCTGTTTTGCGTACCGTAGTATAATGAGTGCATAGATAGCCACTTTGTAGGGTAACTGTAGGAAAAACATTTTTTTAGAAATAAACATAGCAGAAGATTTAAAAATTCTTTAAGGTTCTTGAATGTCAACTTTTGATAGTAAATTCAACGACTTTCAGTCAATTTTAATTGTGAATAAATAATATTTTTACTCACTTTTGGCCAAACGTTTTCGATGAGTCTCCATGACACGAAAACGTTTTGCCAAAAAGTGAGTAGGAATATTATTTATTTACAATTGAAATTGACTGAAAGTCGTTGACTAAGTCAGTATTGATTTATTTATCAAGCTATTTTATTTATCTATTTATTTATTTACAAGTTAATGATTTCCACTGGGTCTGATGAGACCCGTAGTGGTACAAAACAAATTAAATAATACTATACTAGTCTACAGAATATATATCAATATCTAATTAATATATCAATATTAGAGAGGAAAGTAAGAAAGAAAAAAATAATAACCTAGAGAAAAAGAACCATGCAATTAATAAATGAGGTATAGGTAATTCATTATCCTTATGATTAACCTTATTGGAGAAGAGACAAAAATAAAATAAAATATGAAGAAAGACAACTCCTCCTTGTTCCTATGGGAAAAAACTTGTCTCCTCGCACTATAAAAACAGGCAAAAAGGCATGTTAATAACATTTGAAAAAAAGTAGAAAATAAAGAGAAGAGGGTGCATATTAGGAATAATAGAGGTTCAATAGAGGAATAATAGTAGACTTCGAAAACGTTTAAGCCTACGGGAGTAAATATTTATTTATTCACTAGTAAAATTGACTGCAAGCCGTTAAATGTACAATAAAAAGTTAATATCAACAACGCAGATTGTTATGGAACAAGAAATGCAAGAGTTCTTGAATGTGTTTCTCAAAATCGAGTTTTGCCAAAAATCGTACTGCGCGTTTCTGTAGAATAAATATTTTGTATTTCCAAGAAATGTACTTTCTCAAAGCTCAACACAGTAATTTTGAAATGCAAGTTGAGTGGTTGAATCTTGTTGCAGAGCTCCTGGGGCAAACGTGGCCTGGCCGATCTGGACCAGGATGAGCTGACTCCGGAGCTGGATGAGGACAAGAGGGCCTGGAGCTCACTGAGGGGCACATGGGGCAAACGGGCCGCCGACTGGGGCAGCTTCAGAGGTGGTACTTATCGCTTTTCTGCTTAAATGGCGTTGAGCCACCCGGCTCCCTTCACTTTCATCTGTCAGCTTCTTCGTCTTGGTGTCGTTTTATGCGCTTTCGTTGTGCAAATCGCAAAAATCTAGACGATTTTCATGGGTATTCACATGAAATTATAATAAATAATCTGTGGCTGGTAAAAAACGCAAGCTTGACAAGATTTTATCGACGAACCAGTAGCTAGAGGTATTTTTTTGACAAATGACATTACACAGACACTAAAATATAATCTTTTTGTGATAAATCCAACGACTTGCAGTCAATTTTAATTGAGAATAAATGATATTTTTGCTCACTTCAGGCCAAACGTTTTCGAGTCATGGAGACTCATCTTCAAAGGCAAGGCGTCATCTGACTCTCCATGCTTCGAAAACGTTTGGCCTGAAGTGAGTGAAAATATCATTTATTCTCAATTAAATTTGTCTGCAAGTTGTTTATATTAACAACGCAGATCGTTATGGAACAAGAAATCCAGAAATATAATCATTCACAGTAAATGTCTTTAAATCGGTAAGAAATATAGTAACTGACTGTTATCCATTTTTATTCGTGTTATTTATGATTATGGTGGTTAATTAAAAGTTGAATACTTTGCAAGATCTCATAAGAAAGATTTGCAAAAACTCATGAACAAGACAGGACTTAGAAGGTATTTATTTGGAAAACGACATTACACAAGCACATTAATGTAACTTTGAATGCACATTTATGATATAAGAATAGCCTATATTTACATTAGAAAATTATTAATCATATAGGACTCTCATTAGCTAAAAGACTCATAGGCAAGTCAAAAGCCAGATAGTGTACAAGCTTGGCAAAATAGATAACACATCATTCATTAAATTTTTTTTTTAATAATTTTTTGTATTCTTCTACAAGCGCTTTAAGAAATGAGATCTTTCAGTTAGGAGCCTCAATAAATAAATAAATAAATTAAAAAATTCTTTATTGCCAAACTCTTGTAAATAACAATCAATCACACACAATTAATACATTTTTTTTTTTTTTGGCGCCATCAGCAAAGCATAGCTTGTTCGCTAACGACGAGTTCTCCTTCATTACAAATGAAAATTTTTCCTCTTTACTACCCAAAATTACACTGGAATGTTCATCAATAATTCACTAAATCAAGCATCCAACCAATAAAAAAAAAAAAAAAATAGTCCAAAACAAAAAACAGTAGAACAAAAAAGAAAATCTATCATCACTATCTTTAGCAAAACAACAATAGAACGAAAAAAAAAAGCTTATCAAATACAATAAATAGGCAACTATTACTCAACCTAAACGTTACTATAACTTAAAATATATGTTACTTTTGACCCATTCCTCCACATTTCTCAATAGAGTTTGTGTAAACCTTTGTGTTAAAAAGTGTGCAGAAACCTTGTTTATTAATAGGTGATAGATTTCATATACAAGCCAAAAGGTAATTATTTAACAAAAGACTAACACATACATATTTATAGATATAATCATTCAAAACATTGACACGTATTTCTATACAACATTCATGAATATGATCGATCACATAGGACCCTCAACAGGTGAAAGTTGAGCCTAACACTTGACAATACACAGTAGATATATCATAATTAGCCATTTATTTTATTTTTCTTATATCATAATATATATTTATATCAAAGTGAACAACAAGACCCTGTATTTTTATTCTTGAAGATTAAATCTTGAATATATCATGCATGAAGTAAAAGATTAGTCGATTTAAAGAATTTTTAACATGCTTTAACATCCACTTTTTCGTATCTAAAGTTGCTACAAGCTACAGGCTGCAATCATTTTTTAATTTGATATTCAAACAAGTGCAACCTGAAGAAGTATTTAAGGAGAACCCAGGCAAGAGCACAATCGGATAGGTAGGTCTCAAATATTGTAATTTAAAAAAACACATCTTACTGTGTTGATACGGTACTGGTAGGTAGATGACAGCCTCTTAAAAATGCTTCTGGAAGGTACAATTCATTGTAAGTATCATGGTAAAGGTTCAATAATTTATCAGTCTCATGGTGAGGGTAAAACAAGGAAATTGAGTATTTGAAACACCCACACCAGGGGTTCAAGAAATGGAGGACTGAGTTCTTTGTGACCAAGCAAAATAGAATTGAATGGTTTCTTAATAAATTTATTTTACAAATTCTGACATTACATCAAATTCAAACTGAAATATGAATAAATGATTAAGTCTAAGAAAACATATAATTTTTTCAAGTGGTGGCACCCACGATTTAAATATATTATGTCTATTCATTTCCTAGGAAAGTAAAGTTAGGGCACTACCCTTTTTTACCCTTTTTAACCATTTAGAAATGACTAAGTGTTATGGTTACTCTTAATTTGTCAATAAAGAGGAGTTTATGATAACAATTTTGTCTTTTCAAGACAAAATTAATGAACAAGATAAATTAATTTCTAAAAAGTGAGTTATTCATTTTCTGTGGTGTTTATTCAAATTGCATTTCCACTTTGTTGTTCATATGCAAGTAGAACTATACATTTTATAACACATAATTATACCACTTCTATAATCTGACAAAACTGTTGCAGTTAAATATTAGTTATGGAGAAATACAGGATAAATAATAATTTATTTCTCCTGTACACAATTACTAAGAGTAATGCATGAAATGCCTATACTAGAACACACCCTTAATTCGGCTTACAAGTTTTTAGCTCAGAATTGAAATTGAATCAGAGCTGATGGTTTTTAACTTTTTAGCTACAAAAAGGCAAAATCTCAATTTTGTTTTGAATATATTGGTTTCTTCTTTAATAGTATGTTGATTGGAGTTTTGGTGTTTTGAATGTTTGTTTTTATGTGGGCTTTCCTGATGTTTAATTGAGTAGTACACTAATATCGAACATTATTATATTAAAATATTATTAGTGCCTGTACTATATACGTAATAAGAGTACCCCATTAGAATAGGATAGAAACTGCACAAGTAATGAGAGATTATGATTACAACAAAGTAGTCATCTGGAAAATGAAATAATAATTTAAAAAAACATAAATTTGATAATGAAAGAGTGATGAACCAATTATTATGTAATTTTAAAACTAGAATGGAAATTGATTTATAGAGTATGTAACCATCATCCAATTCATTACCCACGCACAGGTCTCAGACCTATGTGGGCTTCATCTTCCTAAAAACGAAGAAAAAAGAGTGAATAGACACTATCATATTTGTGTATGATGACCGTTTCTTTCCAATGCAAGAGCATCTTCAGACAATGTCAATGTCATTCTAGTTTAATGTTATTTTACCCCTAGTAAATAAATTTGTGTATGACGACCGTTTCTTACCAATGCACGAGCTTCTTCAGACAACGTCAATGTTAATGTCATTCTAGTCTAATTATTATACCACTATAAATACCATGGAACCACATCAATGAGAATATGAATATAATACCTTCTTATTGGATTTCATTTAAATGATTCACTCGCGTTCTAGACTCTAGAGATTTCTCTTTTCAATTGATCTATTCCACTCTTTCAAATCTCAATCCAATTTTTTTTTAAATTATTGTAAATAATAATTATGGAATGTATAATACGTACAGAAAAAAACAAGTTGAAACATATTAATTTATACAATTCATTCCAATATTCTCTCAAATGTGTTATAAGTGTGAATTAGTGTTAATTAGAGCAATTGGTACAAGCAGCTTTTAAAACGACTTTAGGAAATAATATTATGCTTTTAGTGTAACAGCTTTCAATTTTTGATGTTGCTTCAACAATATTCAAGTCTGCGATTGACAACCTTTCAAAGCGCTTTCCAGCATTGATGTTTTTCATTCTTGATGTTTACAAATAATGCTTTGTCGAATTGTTTGTAGAAGCTATGTTAGGAATATGTTGTGAAATATCACATATTGGCTTTAAGATCCTTCACATATACATCCTTTACCCTCGAAGTATATTATGAGAATTAAGAGGAATCATTTGGTAGCTTCAAAACTTTTATCAACTCATCATTGGAAGTAGCGACAAAAAGTTTTCTTTAGAAAATCAATCTAGAATTTAGTTTGAATTATGAGCATAAATTGGCGCATGCGCGTCTCCTTTGTTGATTTATTAATCTTGAATTAGTTTTTCTACTCCTTTTATTGTTGAACTTTTTGAAGATGAATTTATTAATCTATTCCAAATTATATCCCATCCATAACTTCAACCGCAAGATAAAATCGTGGTCTTTACAGACAACTACGTACAATACAGACTAATCTTAGTAATAGATGAAGCTGTCTCAGGAGTGTGGGGAATATCATAGGGGTCATAATAACCCCTCCTCAAATCGGACGTTTTCTGGGGAAGGGTTGGAAGGAGAGGCATTCTTGCAAAAAAAACGTCAACAAAATCCCATTTGTGACCCCCCAAACTTCTGAGCTGGGACCGCTCCTGAAATGAAATATCAATATTTATGTTTTGCATTTTTAAAGTTCTAAACAAATTAATCTAGAGCCTTACAGCTTCAGCATGGGAAAAATAATATTGTATATTCAACATACTTAATGTAAATTGTTAACTTCATGATCAATCTACAAGTATTTTTTATTTTATTTATATCTGAAGCTACTTGAATCATTAGTAAATACACAATAAAGACAGAAAATCTACTCACTTTCTTATAATTGATAACTAAACATTTATCATCTCTGACCATTGTCGTATTAAGTGAAGTTTCATAACACGAGAACCATCTTTCATAGATTTCATCATGAATTCATGAACTTATTGTGCGGTAGCCTACTTGTTAGTCGCTTGTAGACCTACGAGAATAATGGAAAAGAAATTCAAATATCTACATCCCCAATTTATTTCTAGAAAATTAAGGCTATCCTGCATTATTCACTGATTTTAACTTTTTAGATATATTTATTTATTTTTTATTTTCAGACTACCAGCAGCCCTTCATAAATGTTTTAAAAAAGTAAAAATTTTAAAATTATAAAAACATCTTGGGTAACTTGAAGAGTTGGTTTGAATACTCACAGACTTGTTGAGAGAAAATGAAGCTCAAAAAATCGGGCCTAGATATAACATTATAATTGCATAGAAGAGAAGGCAGACATATTGAAAATAATTGACATCCTTGAGGGCTTTGGCATCACATACCACTTATCATGGAAAAAATAAATCACATGTATATATGTAGGAAATTCATTGACATTATTTTATTCCTTGAATTCACAAAAGCATTATTTATTTTTCCTACCTTTACAACACGCTTACACAACGAGGCTATATAATTGACTAAATCCACAAGCATTTCACAGTTTGTTATTTTTTTCATATTCTAATTCAACATATGTCCTTTTCCTACATATATTATGTTATATTGGCATAAGAGTAGGCATTCAGAATAAGCTTTTCCAAATATTATATTCCCCGGGAAATAGGGTGAATCCAAGATATATGAATCCTTACAGCATCCGAAACCAAACCTATTAACGTTACCCATCCGATAGCAGGGATTCGCAGGTTATCTGAGGACGAGTTTGTTCTTTATGTGTATAGGATTGCATGTTCGCTGTGTTTTTCACCGGAAAATCGAAGATAAGCTTCCGCTTTGCTGTTTTTTCTACTAACGCATGCTTGTCAAAAATCTGATCTGTTTGATGTTTGAAAAAGCAGTAGGCAATGTTCGATGTTTTTCTCGGAACAGTCACCTGCATAAAATTTACTCCCTTTGGATGTCGAGTTATATACACGGTTCCCTGTGTGGCTTTCTTTGCTTTTTAATTCCCGTTTTTGCATTAATTCTCTCAAAAACAAAAAAAGACTGTCTGCCAACAAAATATGTCCTTTTCTTCCTATTCAGGTTCGTGGGGAAAGCGTGACCCAGCCTGGCAAAACCTTAAGGGCTTATGGGGCAAACGATCAACGTCCGATATCCTAGCGACGAATACAGGTGGGTCATTATACACCAGCACGACATTTCAATTACACTTTCTTTCCAACCGCCATTAGTTGAGTAATGCCTTTTTTGCACTCGTTCAGTAAATCACTCAGTAGCTATATTTTTTCTGTAGATTACATGTTGGAGACCCGAGTTAAGGAGTATAAGACAAGTCAAATCAACAGTCTTATATACTAGTTAGCATAACTATTACTATATCAATTAGTTGAGGTGAGGCTTGATTTTGATGCGAAAGGAACTCTTGTACACTATAAAAAGCGTTATCAACTAAATATTTTTTAAGTGTTTTTTCAAATATTTCTATACTTTCAAGACTCTTTAAAATCTGTGGTAGCTTGTTGTAGAGTTTCCTACCAATATAACTAGGTTTTTGTTTGAATAAGCTACTATTGTGACTCACCAAGTGATAATCTCCTCGGCTTCTTGTATTATAATCGTGTACGTCAAGATTTTGTTAATATCATTCGTTTTTATTATATAAAGTAGCTTCATACACATATAAGCAGGGTACAGCTAGCTATTGATTCAATAGCAACCGTAAGTGTTGTTTCACACATAACCGGCTGTAGTGTAACCTTATTCTGACTTTCACATCAAAATTAAGCCTCACCTCAACTAATTGATATAGTAATTATGGTAACTAGTGTATAAGATGTATAATTGTTGATCTGAATTGTCTTATAATCCATAACTGGAGTCTGCAAGATGTAATCTACAAAAAAACCTTGAGTTATTATTCACCGGCATAATTACATTGTATCATATGATATCAAAAATAGGGTTAGTGTGAATCGCTCCATATAATACAATGTCTCTATGGCCGGGTAAACGACACCAGTTAACCGACTGCGGCTTATGTGTCTATGTGAAGTGGCCTTAGAGCCACTATTAAATCAATAACTACTGAATGATTTACTGAATGACTGAGAAACCAGGCATTAACGTAATAATTCTTCTATTGCTGTCCCTGTTTGGTGCCCTTTGTGTTGTCTTGCTTTGGGTCCTTTTTCTTTAAAATTCATTCTCACCTAGGTATTTCGCATTTTTTGTTCCTCTACTCTGTTTCACCCTTTTTGTGCTGTCTAGCTTTGGGTCCTTATACCAGTTCTTTAAAGTATCACATCCTCACCATCACTCCAAATCAAATCACTCCCACAGCATTCAGGTATTGCCATTTTCTTGCTCCTAATATACTGTTGTTAGCTTATTTGTACCCTTTGTTCTTAGCAGCTTCAAGTCCTTTCGCCATTTCTATAAAGTGCATTCTCACTTTATCTAGTTTTTCTCATTATGTACTTCTACACCCTTTTTTTTTTTTTAACCATTTGTGATGTCTGACTTCAGGTGCTTTTGTCATTTCTTTGAAGTACATCCTCCACTTATTTAAATCTCTATACTCTATACCCACTTCAATACTCTTATTTTTAACGTTTTATGGTAAATTCATTTTTGACCAAATGTTTTCAAGTCATGGAGACTCATCTTCAAAGGCCTTTGACCCATATAGCACACTAAGTATTTGAAACGTTTTAGGTACATATTAATGGAACCTAAAAAGTACGTTCCATGAGATATGTGTCATAAATGTTTCTGATATGTATTGTTCAAGCATCAAATGATACGTATCTCTAGGTAGGTTTCGGAAATGTATTAAATACATTATCGTGAAACATACCCACAATGCTGTGCAATTGTGCTTTTGCGCATGCGCTGATGCGCCCGTTTGCTCATTCTTACATTCTGAACTCATCAACTGGATCTGGATGATGAAGCCATATTGGAATAAGCAACACGTGTCGATCACCGTGGTAATTAGCATACTGCATTAATTTGATCTGATGTAGAATTTATTTATTTATTTTTCTTACATGCAACCCAAAACTGTTCTCTCCCAAATTTCAATAGATAACACAGTCCAAACAAGGTTATGTTTTCACTCCAATTAACACAAAAGTTTTCAGTCCAAAATACAAGATACTAAAATTTTTAAATTTTGAGAGATTATTTAATAGACCAAAATGAAATAAAATGCACTTGAAAATCAATTATATAATCGATAATTGTTATATATTTGATATGTATCATTTATATATTTGAATTGTTGCGCTAGTTGTTTATAGTTACATATTGGAAATATATTTGAGACGTACATTTGTTATATATTCGATACATATCATTCATATTTCAATGGAACGTTTCACAAAAACGGACATTTTCACCTTTCAGAAATGTTTCAGGGAGGTCTCAGATATATTTTGAAACGTATCTGAAACATATTGTAAGTTTCAATGAAACATATTTAAGACATTTATGGAATGTTCCTGTGCTGTATGGGAAGATGGGTCTCCATGACTCGAAAACGTTCGGCCTGAAGTGAGTTGAAATATCAGTTATTCTCAATTAAAATTGACTGCAAGTCGTTGAATTCACCATAAAAAGTTAATATTAACAACGCAGGTCGTTATGGAACAAGAAGTTCAGGAACTCTTATTTTTGTAAATTCGGGTGTTTTTTAATCACTTCACTCACTGTTTCAAATCATTCTCATCACCAACCTTACCGTACCTTATTCAGGTCTTGTTTTCATGTTTTCTATAACGAAATACTTGATGAACAATCTGATATCAAAACTGTCACTGTTTTCCTATTTGAATCAAAGGTTTTACTCACTAACTCTGGTTAGTACAATTTCACAAGAAAGTAGAACTCAAAATCTATCTTTAATTGGAGGATATTTCTTCCACTTCTGAGAAGAAGCTTCTCATGCTGATGAAGCTGCTTCTCAGAAGCGAGATATGCATCCCTTCACTTAAAGTGTGTTAGAATCATAATTCAAATGGTAATACCGAGTAAATTTTATTAGATTGAGTAAATTATCTACACCTTTTTCAGAGACATATTTTATCTCCATTTTGCTGGTACAAATTCTAGTTATAATTTCCTTTATTTTTCCTTCTTGCTGTTCTTCTGAACCATTGAATTTTTTTTTCATTATTTTTGCTTTCAATGTGATCACCAATCATTCTCAAATATTTCTCTCTCATAGATATTTTGTTTTTTGCTAAAATTGATTTTTCAATTTGAACTCATTAACGTAGTTTTTAATCATATCTGGTGCACCTAGATCAACTAAATTCTCACATGTCTACAGGGGCTACGCCCGATTCCCTCCGAGGACCTCAGGCAGGTAAAATTCCTAGCCTGATTCTCTCCCGGACGTGAACAGGTCTATAAAAATCATAGCCCGATTCCCTACCGTTGGTGAAATGATCTTATCCCGATTGCCTCCCGAAATATCACTGAAATTAAAGTACTTAAAATAAATTCTAGATTTTCGTTTCAAATATATGTTAAATTCTTGGTTGTTTATATTAAAGCTGCGTCAATATTGTATTTACAATAAATTCCACATTTCTGCTGTCTATCAGCTGTGTCAATTATATGCATTTCATTTTTATACTGAAAACAAAAATTTTTGTAGCACACTCGCTTTAAATATTCCATTCTTGTAATGATTCCAGATTTATATTTTTTAATTTCTCTCTGTACGAATTTCTTTTTTTCGGTAATCTTCTGTTTTCTTTGTCTATTTGAAGAGTTCATTTCAATTTTGGACGTGGAAGGGTGGGCGGAGCCAGTGAGAATAGAGCAGAGGCTTTGAGGGAATCGGGCTATGTTCAACTTTCTACCTGGGGGAAAACCGAGGGAAACCCTTTCACCTGGGAGGGAATCGGTCTACACCCGTCTACAGAAATAAGTCACCTTTCTTTTCCATACATTACTGATCCACATTGACTATATTAGATCATTTTTTCTTGATCTTTCCTATATAATTCTACAATACCCAGAGAGCAAATTATTATTTAATTTTATTTACCACAGGTACCACTTACATACTTTACATAGCGGAACACTTTGAAAATGGGGGATTTTTAGGATTTCAAATACAAGCTCTTGAAAACTTTTATCTGGGATGGTGCCCTGGAACTTACCAAACCAAGTATTTTAATATGTCCCTTTTCTGTTCAACCTATAGATTTTCTGTAATGTTTTCCATGGAGAAATACTTGATGAAAAATCTTATATCAAAACTGACACTGTATTTCTATTTAATATATGATTTTCACTCATTTATACTGGAGATACTGGAGGGATGCATTTCACTTCTAGAGAGAAGCTTCATCCTCTCTTTAGAAGTGAAATGCTACCCTCCAGTATATAAGTGAGTGAAAATCATATTTATATTAAATAGGAATACAGTGTCAATGTTTATATTAGACTACGGTATATATTTTGTCTCTCTGTGATGTTTTCCATGACGAAATACTTAATGAACAATCTAATATTAAAACTGACACTGTATTTCACTTTTATATATTGTTTTACTCACTTATATTGGAGATGCTAGAGGGATGCATTCCACTTTTGACAGGCTGACGAAGCTTCTTTTCAGAAGTGAAATGCATCTCTCAAGCATCCCCAATATAAGTGAGTAAAACAATATATAAAAGTGAAATACAGGGTCAGTTTTAATATTAGATTATACATTTTGTCTAAGTGGGGTTTGTAGTAATCTACTTTAATTTAGCGCTACTTATCAATCCACCAAATTATTATCACCGTACTTCTTTGTAGCACCAAATCTTGGTACTCTCCAGCACGTTATTATCTGTAGCGTTAGCGCTCTGCCACCAAATATATCGTATTTTCTACCGTACACTTCTTCTTGTACCGATATTGGCAACTCTACACTAATATCTTCTTAGGCATGGATCTATCGTAATGTCGAGTAGAAAGTAAAATTATAGACGAATCTTTTGAAATAGTGTCTCTTCTTTTATACTATCATTAATTTGATATTTGTAACAAGTCACAAGTTGTACAAATTAATAGGTGATACTGTAGTTTTAATAATGTAGTTTTTATAAATAATCATTAATGAAACACTCTACTTTTTCCATAAACATTTTTGAAAGTAAATAAGTTATTAATGCATGAATTTTCATTTATTTTCAGATAGTTAAATACTTCTCCATATCTCAGTAGCTTTATTATTCAACAGTTTAAACTGAGAACTTAGAAAGATAATGTCGTACAAGCATTACAATTTAATTGTCATATTTTTACAAGAAGTATTATTATTATTCATGATATTTAGAAAGTTTAGCTAAAAATCATAAATAAATAACTAGTGGAGAAAATGAAATAAGTAACATCTGAAGATATTAGAATATATCAAATCCAGTAGCAACACTGGACTTTGACATGCTTTCGGACTCCCTTGAATCCATTGTGAACAGTCCGAAAGCATATGATTTTTAGTCCAGTCCTTCATTAATTTCTCATATAGGCCTTCATGATCAATTATGCCTGCAAGTCGTTAATCACATATGTGGTTGGGAACCCACCTAAAACTGAAGGTTCAACTCATCAATCATCATTTTTCAGCTCATCAATCATCATATTTCAACTCATTTTTAACGGGCAGGTATCAGATCTATGTGGGCTTCATCCTCAGAAAAAAATAAGTTTTGTACGGTAGCATTCATCGATTTCCATTAGCTATTCAATACTGTTGTCAATATCCGCCATTGCGGAAGTCTTCAGTATAAACTAATAGCAATTAAAGGAATTCGAAATTAATAAATTCTGTTTATGTATATTTGTCAGTTTATTCAATTGTCAGTCACTTCAAACTAACTTGAAAAATAAGTCCTTAGCATTAGTAAGAAAAGAGCTAATTTTCCCTTAATGTTTAAACATCAAAACATCTGCACATTACAGAGATGTGACGCAACATTAGACAGGACCATTGTTGACATATTCCAACATTATCCATGCAACAATATGTTAGCCAAGATGTTGTGTGTCACTTCCTTGACACATTTCACGGAAGGTTAACCAGAATGGAGTTATTGTTTCATGAAATTTCCCTCTTAACTTGGTTAAAGGGGCTGCACTGGTTCAACATCAGCCCTCCTTAGTTGAAAGGACTCTGAAGGGCTGAGGGAAGGGTTTTGTCCCTAGTAGAAGGAAGTATATAGGGAGTTTGTGATAAGGAGTGAGGAAATAGGGAGTGAGGGAATAGGAGATTGTCATCCTTAATTTATTTCCTTAGTATCCTCGTATCATTTAACATCTCCGAACCACGACTTTGTCCTAAGTCTCTGCAAAGCTCTATCTCTGGCTTGAGCAAACAGTATTTAAGTCTGTGCTGTATTTACTCAACAGCTCAACACGGCTCATGAATTTCTGAGCCTCAGGTTTTGTCAATGCTATAATTATTATACACTGTGCAAATAAGTTGATTACAAGAGTTTAAAAGACATAAAGTGAGATTATGTTGAACAATTTGCTAGATCATTAAATTTTCTTCAACGGTATCTAATTAATCTTCACAAAATCTGACACAGTTTCTTTTGAACCTGCTCAATTTTAATCAGTTGTATCAGCAATACAGGAATGGATTTTCGCGTTGGAAGAGAACCTTTAGTCTCAATAAACAAATTGTTAATTTCAAGTCGTTAATCACTTATGTGGTTAGGAACCCACCTAAAAATGAAGTTTTCTACCCCTAAACTTTAAAACAATTCAACATCGAGGTAGTAAACAAATTAATTTATTTTAATTATTAGATTAATTTTCCCGAAAATTTAGGATTTTAACTTTTTTATTTTAATTTTAACTTTTCAAGTGAATTCAACGACTTGCAGTCAAATTTTTATTAAAAATAAGTACCGTAGTATTTCACTTACTTAGTAGGCCAAACGTTTTCGAGTTGTTGAAGCCCATCTTCAAGACCTTGAATATGGGTTTCAAAAACTCGAAAACGTTTGGCCTACAAAGTAAGTGAAATACTACTTATTTTTAATAAGAATTTGACTGCAAGTCGTTGAATTCACTTGAAAAGTTAATATTAACAACGCAGTTCGTCATGGAACAAGAAATCCAGGAATTATTTGAATTGTTTAAAAACGTTATATTATTATACAATTACAGTAGGTACCTATTTTATTCCTTTCCAAATTTGGATGATGGTTTTGAGTAACTACGGAATATTTTTATAGTAGACTGTATTAAATATTTATAATACTTGATAGTCTAACATTCAATATTACTATTTTCTATTGAACCAGATGTCTAACTGATGGAATATAATTATGTTGAATGAGGTTTTCTAATTGAGATGGATGTCACTTTTTCATGCAAAGTGATAAAGTTATTTGTTGCATAAGACTTCACTTTTCGTTTCGTTAAAATTATGTAACAAAACACTGTTATATAACTCAACTAGAATGTACAACATTTCACAAAGGAATGCAGTTTTAAAATCCAAAGTGTTGCAATCCAAAGGTTTTATATTGTGATGAATGACATTTTTATTAAGAAATAGAAAAAAAATTTTTTCGTACATACTTTCTCTTTATTCAAGTTTTTATTACACTTCTATTTTTTAAGTCACTTATGAAAGATTGTTGTATGAAAGATGACGGGAATAGGATCGCTATAGTGGCACGTTCAATTGAATTGTTTGAATGTTTTAGTTCTTGGGTATATAATAACGTGTCACTAATCTATGTTGTGAAGGTTGAAGCTTTTTTCCGTCGTTGAAGGATACGAATAGGCTACAAAAATAAATATTTGATTACATTTTTGGTCCGGGAGTCGACATTGAAGAACCAGTGTAAGGGTTTCGTTGTCTGGTGTGTGGTTCGAAGTGTAACAACCCAAGATTTTCGGGGACTTAATAAAGACTTTCACAGGCTGGGAAATTTTATTCTTTATTAAGTTGTCAAAATTTTGAGTAATAGCCAGAATCTTGCTAGGCGAAAATACATATTACAATGTATTATTAATTATTATTAATTTTTTACAATGCAAGCGTTGACATTTAATTTTCGATTGTGTTGAAATCTTTTCTTAAATTATTTTAAATCGTCTAATTGAAAAAAAAACAGGGACAATATTGAGTCATGATATATTATGTGACCTATTGTACAAGAAACAAGTTGAAAATACACATTGGGAATTATTTAAAAAAAAACAAGCTACCACAGTTTTTAAAGAGTCTTGAAAATATAGAAATATTTAAAAACCAATTGAAAAAATATTTAGTTGATAAAGCTTTTTATAGTGTTCCTTTCACATCAAAATTAAGCCTCGCCTCAACTAATTGATATAGTAATTATGGTAACTAGTATATAATTGTATTAATCTGACTTGTCTTATACTCCTTAACTGGAGTCTCCAAGACGTAATCTACAAAAAAATATTTATACAATATATATTT
>OX418227.1:2669411-2965861 GCA_948455865.1 Conomelus anceps
CCAGAGACTTTGTTAATTTGCTTCGTCAATTTGACTTCTACTGTCATAACATGAAACCCACACGCAAACTGGCTTGTTTGGACAATGTATTTTCCAATGCTCATGGAGAGGATACCAATACTGATGTAATTCCATTCCTTTTTTCAGACCATGATGCTGTGAGGTTTAAGTTGAGGGAATCGCCAGCAGTGCCCAGCTTGAAAGGTATTGGGAATAACCAATACCAGACTTGCAGATGTCTTTCTACTGGCAACATCAGCCACTTTAAATACTGCTTATCCAACATTGATTGGAAATTAGAGTTGGGCCTGACACAGGATCATAGTGCGAGCCCTTTACAGAACCTCTCTGCTACCAGTGTCTTTGAGAGATTTTTCACTACCTTACAACATCATTTTGAGGTTACTTGTCCAAGAAAGCGTTCCAGAGTACCTAACCCTAAACCTGGTAGAAAGAATAAGAACTTGTGGTTTAGTATGGAGCTTGCTGCAATGCGTGAAAATGTAATGTCAGCCTATGATTCATATAAGCTGCTGGGTACTGATTGTGCTAACGTTAGGTATAGGATTTTGAAGCAGAAGTATAGAGAGGCTATAAAGGCAGCAAAAGTGAATTTCAGCTGCAGGGTTATTGATGGCTCAACAAACAAATGTAAAGCAGCATGGTCCATAATAAATAAGATGAGACCAGGGAATGGCAAAGGCAAAGAAATAAAAATTCCTATTGGCCCAAATATATTTGCTGAGTTCTTCAAGAAATCAGTGGAGGAGATAAGAAAGGGGATTGTCAAGGGTACTGTTTTGTCTGAAGACTTGTTGAGAAACTTTCCAGCTGTCAGTGGGAACTTCCAATGGAAATTCATCACTCCAAAAGATGTTCGTAGAGTGATTGATGATCTAAAGCCATCAAGTTCTAGGGATTACTATGATTTGTCCAATTCTCTGGTGAAGGAAATTAGTGAATGGATAGTTGAGCCACTTGCTGCTTGCATCAATGCTTGCTTAAGAGAGGGAGTTTTTCCGGATTTTCTTAAGATCTCCCGTGTCTGTCCAGTATTCAAGAGGGGGAATAGACTTGATCCAGCAGACTATCGTCCAATATCTCTTATTCCTATACTGGCTAAGGTTTTTGAGTGTATTATCTCAGAACAGTTGAGTTTCTTTTTTGAAAGTTCAGGATTTTTCACATGCTCTCAGTTTGGTTTTCGCAGGGGCAGCTCAACCATGGGAGCCATAAATGCACTGATTACGGATATACTCAATGCTTTTGAGAGGAGGGAGTTTGCTTGGGGAACCTTTTGTGACCTGAGTCGAGCATTTGACTGTGTTGACCATAAAACTTTACTTCACAAATTGAGCTATTATGGCATCTGTGGTTCATCTCTGAATTTATTCAAGTCTTATCTGGCAAATAGAAGGCAGATTGTTGGAGTCAATGGCGAATGGTCACCTGTTGTAAGTGTGAATTGTGGTGTTCCTCAAGGCTCTATTTTGGGTCCCCTACTTTTTTTGGTATCAATCAATGATTTGCCAAATAGTGTTGATGCTAGTGCATATATTTATGCAGATGACACCACATTAATCAATACTGGGCATGATTTTGTGTCTGTGGGTGTGAGGGCTAGAGACTCAGTTGTCCAGGCATCAGGATGGTTTTCTGCTAACAGCTTTCTTCTTAACTGTGACAAGACTCAATCAGTTGTTTTCAGTTTGAGACCACATGCTGGAGTGATCAATACTGTTGATCATGCTAAGTTTTTGGGTGTGATTCTTGATCAAAGTCTGTCTTGGGTTCCACACATAGAGGCTGTTGTGACTAAGTTGTCTCGAGTAAATTTTTTGCTTCTGCGCTTGAGGTCATGTGTTCCATTTCATTGTGTAAGAACTACGTATTTTGCCTTATTCCAGTCGGTTATGGGTTATGGTCTGATTTTCTGGGGTAATTCTGTCAAAACACAGGATGTCTTACTGTTGCAGAAGAAGGCAGTCAGGATTATGTATGGAGCAGAGAGAAATGCACCCTGTAGACGGTTATTCAAGGAGCTTGGAGTGTTGACAGTGGTTAACTTATATATATATAATATTTTGATTTTCACCTTCAAGTCTCTTAAGGGTTTTCAGTGTAGATTGGATGTCCATGATTTTGGCACAAGACATAGGCATGATCTTGAGGTTCCTTTTGTTAGGCTGGAAAAGTTGCGGTCCAGTCATATTATAATGGGTATACGTTTATTTAACAGGTTGCCAAATAATTTAAGGGATCTGAACCTGTATGACTTCAAAAGGAAGATATCCAAATGGCTTGTTTTAAATCCTTTTTATCATGTAAAGGAGTATCTATGTATACCCACTTCTGACATAGACTAGTTTGTTTGGCGCCCTTGTCATGAAGCCTCATCCTATGTCAGACAGGGTTTTTTTTTGTGTTTTGCCTGTGTTTTGCTTGTGAGTGAGTAGTTAAGGAAGTAGCTTATTGACGCGATCATATGCATAGGAATGCCCACAGATCAAGTTTATATCTATCTATCTATCTATCTATCTATCTATCTATCTATCTATCTATCTATCTATCTATCTATCTATGTTGCAGCAAGGACCGGAAGCTCTCTTGGTCCTCCTGTGCGAACTCTTCAGAGCAAGTCTGGCTTATGGGTATATCCCTCAAGCCTGGCGCCTCAGTAGGGTGGTCTTCATTCCCAAGAGAGGAAGAGCAGACTACTCAACTCCAAAATCATTTCGCCCCATCAATCTCACATCGTTTCTCTTGAAGATGCTGGAGAGACTGGTGGAGAGACATCTAAGAAAGGGAGTGCTTTCAGGTACTCCTCTTCATCGGAATCAGCATGCCTATCAGCCTGGTAAGTCCTGTGAAACAGCCCTGCATCAGCTTGTGAGCAGGGTGGAGGACAGCCTTGCTGCCAAGGAGATTGCTCTATGCGCCTTCATGGACATTGAGGGCGCTTTTGACAATGTAACTTACACAGCCATGGTCCGGGCAGTGCATGAGCGTGGTCTTGAGTCTGCTATATATAGGTGGATTGAGGCCATGCTCCGCTCCAGGCGGATCAGGGCTGATCTTCAAGACAAATCGATGGTGATCATACCTGCGAAAGGTTGTCCGCAGGGAGGTGTGCTTTCTCCTCTTCTGTGGAACCTTGTGGTGGATGGTCTCCTTTGTGAACTCACTAGTAGAGGCGTCCTTGTCCAGGGCTATGCAGACAACATAGTCCTCATGGTACAGGGAAGGTTCACAAATATTGTTGCTGATGTCATGAATGTCAACCTTCAGTTTGTTAATGACTGGTGTCTTGGAGAGGGACTAAGTATAAATCCCTCAAAGACTGTAGTTGTTCCATTTACAAGGAAAAAGAACCTGGAGTCTCTCTCCCAGTTGAAACTTGGACCAACACAGCTCAAAGTATCAGGTACAGTCAAATACCTAGGGCTGACTATCGATTCCAAGCTGACTTGGAACAATCATTTGAACAATATACTGCATAAAGCAAAATGGGCACTTATGACGTCCAGGAGATTTGCAGGCTCCATGTGGGGGATCAAGCCTCACATAGCGCTGTGGCTGTACAAGGCAGTAATAAGGCCTCAAGTCACATATGGATCACTAGTCTGGTGGACAAAGGTGAACCAGATTACAGCCACAGCCAAACTCACAAGTTTACAAAGGATGGGCACACTCCTAGTCACTGGAGCTTTCAGGAGCAGCCCATCAGCAACTCTTGAAGTTGCTCTTGGCTTACTGCCCTTGGGTATTTTAATCAAGGCAGAAGCACGAAAATCAGCCTATCGATTGAAAGTCACAGGCCAATGGAGGGAAGGCCTGTCTGGAACAGGCCATTGCACAATCACCAAAGCTGTTGCTCACAGCCCTGTGCTTGAAATGACTTCAGATGTCATGAGTATGGAGATGGTTTTCACTAAACCTTTTTCTGTTAAATTCTGCTCTAGAGAAGAGTGGAGGTCTGAGGAAGGGCCCTATATCAGGAGAGGCAGCCTTGTCTGGTATACAGACGGCTCTCTCATTGAAGGAAAATCTGGCTATGGGGTGTACAGTGAATCACCCAGAACAGAAATCTGTGCAAGTCTGGGACAATACTGTACTATCTTTCAAGCAGAAATTTGGGGCATCATGGCTTGTGCCAATATAGGCATTGCCAGACGCTATTGTGACAAGCATATAGTAATCTTGTCAGATTGTCAGGCAGCCCTCAAGGCTCTTGACTCTAATGAAATCAAGTCAAAATTGGTGTGGGAGTGTCACAAAACACTCAGCGAGCTCGCAACACGCAACTCTGTGCATCTTGGTTGGGTACCTGGCCATGTAGGCATAGGTGGCAATGAGTGTGCAGATGGGCTTGCTAAGCAGGGTTCCAGTATGTCATTCTTTGGTCCAGAGCCAAGCTGTGGCATAAGCAAAACAACTGCCTTTCACACAATAAACAAATGGTCCAGGGACTTACACCACCAGCAATGGCAAGGTCACTTAGGTCAAGCACTTGGCAAAAGGCTGCTAGCAGACACAAGCTCCTACTTCACCAACTGGCTGGTGAGGCTGGGTAGAGGTCAGGTCAAGCAGTTGATTGCTCTGATAACTGGACATGGCCACTTCAGGAAACATCTCCACACAATTGGACTCAGAAATGAAAGTCAGATGTGTAGGCTTTGCAATCAGTCTGAAGAGACTGCCAAGCATATCATACTGGATTGCGAGAGACTCGGGGCAAGGAGAAGGGCTCTGTTTGGCTGCAAACAACCGGGTGATGAATGGGACGTTAGCATAGGGAAAAAACTCCTGGATCTTGTATAGGGCACAGGTATTGGTTTGCCCAACTAACGTACTAGGGACACACAATAAGCTTCGGTTGACGTGTGAGGATCTTTGAATCTTTGGATCTTTGAATCCGTCCCTTCATAACATAACATAACATAACATCATTGTGGAAAAACGTGTCACAGAGGAATAAATTAAAGTTATATAACCACATTAGGAAAACCTACTATTGGCCTTCAATGCTTCAAGATAAATTACAGACAACATCAATAAATGTCAGATATATTTGGAAGTGAAATATGATAGGAACCCCATTCAAGTGGAATATAGGATCGCCCCTACGTCACAAAAACCTTTTGAAAAGCTACAAATGGATACGTTTCAGAGCAGAACTGAAATGTTAAATAAAAATCAAGAAAAATATATTGAAATCCCTGAAAACGCCTACATAAAGTGACATTCAACAAGAAAAATAAACCGAAATTCTTTCAAGTGAACTACAATCAAGATACAAATCAAGTGACGAATCTGAAAGCAATTCAAAAACGCCCCTTCAAAGTACATCCAAATTGCGACAAAAGAACACGAAAAGTAGTTAAAACTAAGTAATCTGTTTCAGGACAAGATGCTCCTCATCCTTCTAACGATAATCCACAACCTAGTACCAGCAAAGGCCGACTGTCTTGAGAGAAAAATCACGAATAATCCCGATTAGGATTCAAGATGCCTTCATTGTGGTAGGTTGAGTGGTAGAGGGGACTCTTAAGTCCCAACTCCGCCTAATAAAGCATATTTTCATTTCATTGTCAATGGAACCTACACGTGTACGTACACCACATCAACACAACATCTCTACAATCATAGTGAGTTGATGAAACTTGAACACTCAGTGAATCTACTGAATACTAAAGAAAAGGACAAGAACAAAACTAGGTTACTTAAATTACATTTGGAATATGCTTGAATTGTGTGATATCAACCAAAATACCTGTAAGGAATTTAGTAAGATTTTTTTTAAATTAAGATTATCTCATCACTTTTCTGTTTTTACAAAGCTTGAATTGTTTATGTGCTATGTTTCCATATGTGAGCCGTTTTGGGTGTATCCCGTGGCTTATTGTACTATATAATTTGTACTTTGTATAATTTATTGAATAAATAATTGTAAATATAACAAAATATAATTTCGAATGACTGCATGTACTTCCATTAATCTTTGTACCAAGCCATAATACTCACATTAGAAATAACTACAACACATTCCAACATTCTCCATTGTGAGAATAAATTGCATTAGACTGGTTTGTATTGCATTACTCGCCTCTCTTATTTCTCACAGCAATTATTATAAATCTAGAAAGCAGTATATTGATTAGATAATTTAATATTAAAAACACTAATTCATTATTTAGTTATTGGTAGACTCAGAAATAATAATGGTTATAACTGTACAATAATATGTTAGTAACCTATTCAGTCTTACATTTTTTTAGGATAATTTTTAGCCAAAGTAATCATTATCACAAAGCTGTAGCATATCACAGATAAATAAATTATTACAAAATTTCGAATGATTTGTGACTGAAATAGCATTCTTACAAAAGCACATAACTCATATACATAATTACTATTTTCTTAACATTTGAAAATGATTAAACAAGATCCACTAAATAAACTATATGTTTTTTTCAGAATTATGCCTTCAAGTATCCACTGAACCTTACACATTTATTCAGATATTTTCAAACGTTTTATAAGTACACTATATAAAATAATATATGACTTGAAAAGATGGCCACTCACATAGTTTATTTATCAACTAAAGTATAAAGTTTATCAACTATATATAGTAATATATCAACTCAAAGTTTAATTGTTGAATATCGGTGGGTATTTCACACATTAATTATCACAATATGTTCAATTACAACAGATATTACATCAAAATTTTATTTAAAAGTGTCATTATGAAATAAAATTTTGAATTACAGCATGCTCTTTCAGTTGAATATTGATTTTTGTTTGAATCAATTACGGATACACTTAGGTTACTTGGAGATCATGATTAAAAAATAGTTTTTCAAGACAGATATTACTATGTTATCATACATACCGATGATAATGAAAACGATTTACAGCTATGAACATTAAATTTTTTTTCTGTAATATAATAGATAAAATGTACAACAAATAGATAAAATTTAATTCTTTTGGTTCCCTTAACTAAATTATATTAAAATGAATTAAAAATGAAAGTATAAATGAGACAAAGAGAAATGAATGATACATATACATTTTTTTGGGGGCCACCACTGATGAAAATGAAAACAATTTACAGCTATGAACATCTATTTTTTTCTGTAATATAATAGATAAAATGTAGCCTACAACAGATATAAATTCAATTTTTTTGGTTCCCTAAAATGAATGATATTAAAAGAAATTGAAAATGAAAGTATAAATGAGTAAAAGAGAAATGGATGATACATATACATTTTTTTGGGGGCCACCACCGATGAAAATGAAAATGATTTACAGCTATGAACATCTATTTTTTTCTGTAATATAATAGATAAAATGTAGCCTACAACAAATAAAAAATTCAATTTTTTTGGTTCCCTAAACTAAATGATATTAAAAGAAACTAAATGATATTGAAAGAAATTGAAAATGAAAGTATAAATGAGTAAAAGAGAAATGAATGATACATATACATTTTTTTGGGGGCCACCTCCGATGAAAATGAAAACAATTAACATCTAACTTTTTTGGTTCCTGTAATATAATAGATGAAATGTACAACAAATAGAAAAATTCAATTTTTTGGTTCTTTAAGCTAAATTATATTAAAAGAAATTGAAAATGAAAGTATAAATGAGTAAAAGAGAAATGAATGATACATATACATTTTTTTGGGGGCCACCACTGATGAAAATGAAAACAATTAACAGCTATTAACATCTAATTTTTTTGGTTCCTGTAATATAATAGATGAAATGTACAACAGATAGAAGAATTCAATTTTTTTGGTTCCTTAAGCTAAATGATATTAGAAGAAATTGAAAATGAAAGTATAAATGAGTAAAAGAGAAATGAATGATACATATACATTTTTTTGGGGGCCACCACCGATGAAAATGAAAACAATTAACAGCTATTAACATCTAATTTTTTTGGTTCTTGTAATATAATAGATGAAATGTACAACAAATAGATAAATTTAATTTTTTTGGTTCCCTAAACTAAATGATATTAAAAGAAACTAAATGATATTGAATGAAATTGAAAATGAAAGTATAAATGAGTAAAAGAGAAATGAATGATACATATACATTTTTTTGGGGGCCACCACCGATGAAAATGAAAACAATTAACAGCTATTAACATCTAATTTTTTTGGTTCCTGTAATATAATAGATAAAATGTACAACAAATTGATAAATTTAATTTTTTTGGTTCCCTAAACTAAATGATATTAAAAGAAACTAAAAGATATTGAAAGAAATTGAAAATGAAAGTATAAATGAGTAAAAGAGAAATGAATGATACATATACATTTTTTTGGGGGCCACCACCGATGAAAATGAAAACAATTAACAGCTATTAACATCTAATTTTTTTGGTTCCTGTAATATAATAGATAAAATGTACAACAAATAGAAAAATTTAATTTTTTTGATTCCCTAAACTAAATGATATTAAAAGAAACTAAAAGATATTGGAAGAAATTGAAAATGAAAGTATAAATGAGTAAAAGAGAAATGAATGATACATATACATTTTTTTGGGGGCCACCACCGATGAAAATGAAAACAATTAGCAGCTATTAACATCTAATTTTTTTGGTTCCTGTAATATAATAGATGAAATGTACAACAAATAGAAAAATTTAATTTTTTTGGTTCCCTAAACTAAATGATATTGAAAGAAACTAAAAGATATTGAAAGAAATTGAAAATGAAAGTATAAATGAGTAAAAGAGAAATGAATGATACATATACATTTTTTTGGGGGCCACCACCGATGAAAATGGAAACAATTAACAGCTATTAACATCTAATTTTTTTGGTTCCTGTAATATCATAGATAAAATGAATAACAAATAGAAAAATTTTATTTTTTTTGGTTCCCTAAACTAAATGATATTGAAAGAAATTGAAAATGAAAGTATAAATGAGTAAAAGAGAAATGAATGATAAATATACATTTTTTTGGGGGCCACCACCGATGAAAATGAAAACAATTAACAGCTATTAACATCTAATTTTTTTGGTTCCTGTAATATAATAGATAAAATGTACAACAAATAGATAAATTTAATTTTTTTGGTTCCCTAAACTAAATGATATTAAAAGAAACTAAATGATATTGAAAGAAATTGAATATAAAAGTATAAATGAGTGAATGAGAAATGAATGATACATATACATTTTTTTGGGGGCCACCACCGATGAAAATGAAAACAATTAACAGCTATTAACATCTAATTTTTTTGGTTCCTGTAATATAATAGATAAAATGTACAACAAATTGATAAATTTAATTTTTTTGGTTCCCTAAACTAAATGATTTCAAAAGAAACTAAAAGATATTGAAAGAAATTGAAAATGAAAGTATAAATGAGTAAAAGAGAAATGAATGATACATATACATTTTTTTGGGGGCCACCACCGATGAAAATGAAAACAATTAACAGCTATTAACATCTAATTTTTTTGGTTCCTGTAATATAATAGATAAAATGTACAACAAATAGAAAAATTTAATTTTTTTGATTCCCTAAACTAAATGATATTAAAAGAAACTAAAAGATATTGGAAGAAATTGAAAATGAAAGTATAAATGAGTAAAAGAGAAATGAATGATACATATACATTTTTTTGGGGGCCACCACCGATGAAAATGAAAACAATTAGCAGCTATTAACATCTAATTTTTTTGGTTCCTGTAATATAATAGATGAAATGTACAACAATTAGAAAAATTCAATTTTTTTGGTTCCTTAAGCTAAATGATATTAAAAGAAATTGAAAATGAATGTATAAATGAGTAAAAGAGAAATGAATGATACATATACATTTTTTTGGGGGCCACCACCAATGAAAATGGAAACAATTAACAGCTATTAACATCTAATTTTTTTGGTTCCTGTAATATAATAGATAAAATGTACAACAAATAGATAAATTTTATTTTTTTGGTTCCCTAAACTAAATGATATTAAAAGAAACTAAATGATATTGAATGAAATTGAAAATGAAAGTATAAATGAGTAAAAGAGAAATGAATGATACATATACATTTTTTTGGGGGCCACCACCGATGAAAATGAAAACAATTAACAGCTATTAACATCTAATTTTTTTGGTTCCTGTAATATAATAGATAAAATGAACAACAAATAGAAAATTTTTATTTTTTTTGGTTCCCTCAACTAAATGATATTGAATGAAATTGAAAATGAAAGTATAAATGAGTGAAAGAGAAATGAATGATACATATACATTTTTTTGGGGGCCACCACCGATGAAAATGGAAACAATTAACAGCTATTAACATCTAATTTTTATGGTTCCTGTAATATCATAGATAAAATGAATAACAAATAGAAAAATTTTATTTTTTTTTGGTTCCCTAAACTAAATGATATTGAAAGAAATTGAAAATGAAAGTATAAATGAGTAAAAGAGAAATGAATGATAAATATACATTTTTTTGGGGGCCACCACCGATGAAAATGAAAACAATTAACAGCTATTAACATCTAATTTTTTTGGTTCCTGTAATATAATAGATAAAATGTACAACAAATAGATAAATTTAATTTTTTTGGTTCCCTAAACTAAATGATATTAAAAGAAACTAAATGATATTGAAAGTAATTGAATATAAAAGTATAAATGAGTGAATGAGAAATGAATGATACATATACATTTTTTTGGGGGCCACCACCGATGAAAATGAAAACAATTAACAGCTATTAACATCTAATTTTTTTGGTTCCTGTAATATAATAGATGAAATGTACAACAAATAGAAAAATTCAATTTTTTTGGTTCCCTAAACTAAATGATATTAAAAGAAACTAAATGATATTGAAAGAAATTGAAAATAAAAGTATAAATGAGTGAATGAGAAATGAATGATACATATACATTTTTTTGGGGGCCACCACCGATGAAAATGAAAACAATTAACAGCTATTAACATCTAATTTTTTTGGTTCCTGTAATATAATAGATAAAATGAACAACAAATAGAAAATTTTTATTTTTTTTGGTTCCCTAAACTAAATGATATTGAAAGAAATTGAAAATGGAAGTATAAATGAGTAAAAGAGAAATGAATGATACATATACATTTTTTTGGGGGCCACCACCGATGAAAATCAAAACAATTAACAGCTATTAACATCTAATTTTTTTGATTCCTGTAATATAATAGATAAAATGTACAACAGATAGATAAATTTAATTTTTTTGGTTCCCTAAACTAAATGATATTAAAAGAAACTAAATGATATTAAAAGAAATTGAAAATGAAAGTATAAATGAGTAAAAGAGAAATGAATGATACATATACATTTTTATGGGGGCCACCACCGATGAAAATGAAAACAATTAACAGCTATTAACATCTAATTTTTTTGGTTCCTGTAATATAATAGATAAAATGTACAACAAATAGATAAATTTAATTTTTTTGGTTCCCTAAACTAAATGATATTAAAAGAAACTAAATGATATTGAAAGAAATTGAAAATAAAAGTATAAATGAGTGAATGAGAAATGAATGATACATATACATTTTTTTGGGGGCCACCACCGATGAAAATGAAAACAATTAACAGGTATTAACATCTAATTTTTTTGGTTCCCTAAACTAAACGATATTAAATGAAACTAAATGATATTGAAAGAAATTGAAAATAAAAGTATAAATGAGTGAATGAGAAATGAAAGATACATATACATTTTTTTGGGGGCCACCACCGATGAAAATGAAAACAATTAACAGCTATTAACATCTAATTTTTTTGGTTCCTGTAATATAATAGATAAAATGAACAACAAATAGAAAATTTTAATTTTTTTTGGTTCCCTAAACTAAATGATATTGAAAGAAATTGAAAATGAAAGTATAAATGAGTAAAAGAGAAATGAATGATACATATACATTTTTTTGGGGGCCACCACCGATGAAAATCAAAACAATTAACAGCTATTAACATCTAATTTTTTTGGTTCCTGTAATATAATAGATAAAATGTACAACAGATAGATAAATTTAATTTTTTTGGTTCCCTAAACTAAATGATATTAAAAGAAACTAAATGATATTGAAAGAAATTGAAAATAAAAGTATAAATGAGTGAATGAGAAATGAATGATACATATACATTTTTTTGGGGGCCACCACCGATGAAAATGAAAACAATTAACAGCTATTAACATCTAATTTTTTTGGTTCTTGTAATATAATAGATGAAATGTACAACAATTAGAAAAATTCAATTTTTTTGGTTCCTTAAGCTAAATGATATTAAAAGAAATTGAAAATGAATGTATAAATGAGTAAAAGAGAAATGAATGATACATATACTTTTTTTTGGGGGCCACCACCGATGAAAATGAAAACAATTAACAGCTATTAACATCTAATTTTTTTGGTTCCTGTAATATAATAGATAAAATGTACAACAAATAGAAAAATTTAATTTTTTTGTTTCCACAAACTAAATGATATTAAAAGAAACTAAAAGATATTGAAAGAAATTGAAAATAAAAGTATAAATGAGTGAATGAGAAATGAATGATACATATACATTTTTTTGGGGGCCACCACCGATGAAAATGAAAACAATTAACAGCTATTAACATCTAATTTTTTTGGTTCCTGTAATATAATAGATAAAATGAACAACAAATAGAAAATTTTTATTTTTTTTGGTTCCCTAAACTAAATGATATTGAATGAAATTGAAAATGAAAGTATAAATGAGTGAAAGAGAAATGAATGATACATATACATTTTTTTGGGGGCCACCACCGATGAAAATCAAAACAATTAACAGCTATTAACATCTAATTTTTTTGGTTCCTGTAATATAATAGATAAAATGTACAACAGATAGATAAATTTAATTTTTTTGGTTCCCTAAACTAAATGATATTAAAAGAAACTAAATGATATTGAAAGAAATTGAAAATAAAAGTATAAATGAGTGAATGAGAAATGAATGATACATATACATTTTTTTGGGGGCCACCACCGATGAAAATGAAAACAATTAACAGCTATTAACATCTAATTTTTTTGGTTCTTGTAATATAATAGATGAAATGTACAACAATTAGAAAAATTCAATTTTTTTGGGTCCTTAAGCTAAATGATATTAAAAGAAATTGAAAATGAATGTATAAATGAGTAAAAGAGAAATGAATGATACATATACTTTTTTTTGGGGGCCACCACCGATGAAAATGAAAACAATTAACAGCTATTAACATCTAATTTTTTTGGTTCCTGTAATATAATAGATAAAATGTACAACAAATAGAAAAATTTAATTTTTTTGTTTCCACAAACTAAATGATATTAAAAGAAACTAAAAGATATTGAAAGAAATTGAAAATAAAAGTATAAATGAGTGAATGAGAAATGAATGATACATATACATTTTTTTGGGGGCCACCACCGATGAAAATGAAAACAATTAACAGCTATTAACATCTAATTTTTTTGGTTCCTGTAATATAATAGATAAAATGAACAACAAATAGAAAATTTTTATTTTTTTTGGTTCCCTAAACTAAATGATATTGAATGAAATTGAAAATGAAAGTATAAATGAGTAAAAGAGAAATGAATGATACATATACATTTTTTTGGGGGCCACCACCGATGAAAATCAAAACAATTAACAGCTATTAACATCTAATTTTTTTGGTTCCTGTAATATAATAGATAAAATGTACAACAGATAGATAAATTTAATTTTTTTGGTTCCCTAAACTAAATGATATTAAAAGAAACTAAATGATATTGAAAGAAATTGAAAATGAAAGTATAAATGAGTAAAAGAGAAATGAATGATACTGTTATGAATTTACGTAAATAAAACAGTCAGAGGCGTTTTAAACATGGATTTTATTAAAGAATAACTTTTAGCAAATTAACACTTGAACTGCTTAACACGAACTCAACTATTTATCTTTCTATTGGAAAACCTTCTCGAGCTTTCAAACATTGCAAACATTATATTTGCTATTACCAGCTGATTTTTACATAAACAACTTGTCACCTGGCCGTAGCACTGCTCCCTCCTTAAGACTGTTCTGTCCCAGAACAGTTTCAGGCCTGCAGATTGGGGGTGGCCTTACTGGATACAACTGACTAGCTGCCCATGGAGCAAACATGCAAACTGAGATGGTAATCCCAGTTTCTTTGAAGATTGTTTCAATCATTGGCCTCACGATTTTCCAGTCCAACCCATCATAGCCACAACCTAATCGGGGAATTCCAAGCTGCTTCACTCCCAGAGTTTGAAGACAATTCCGCAGATGATTTAGGCTCTCCCACAAGGCTTGATAGGTGGACTCCTGCTGAGGTTGATCTTTTGTCACCAAGCAGAAGAGCTGTTTTCCTTGCCTCTGAAGGTGTAGTGTTCTTCCAACAGCTGGTCTCTGAAGTTCCAGATCATTCAGTCCTCCAAACTTTTTCCTAAATACTGTAGCAATACCCCGAGAAGCTCCAAGAGTTTTAGCTACACAGTGAGCCAGAGCATAGTCTTTTGGTAGGGTGAACAAATCTTGATAACAGACTTTTGTAACCTCAGCTTTCTGGAACATGTCCAAATTGGCCATAAATTCTTCAAAGTTGGGATCAACTGGTTGAATAGTTCTCACATCTTGGGCATTACCTACAGTATTGTCTCCCTGGAATGGTGCCAGTCGATTGAAGTGGACAACTCTTGGTTTTCCTCTAGGTTTCTTGATCCGGTAGACTACATCATTGATTCTAGTAACCACTTCAAAAGGTCCATCCCAGGAAGTCTGTAATTTGGGGGAGTACCCTTGACGTCGCTGTGGGTTGTAGAACCAAACTAAGTCTCCAGGCTGGTATCCACCATGATCTGCCTTGATATCATAGCGTTCTTTCATCTTGTCACTGGTTCCTTGGATGTTGGTTCGAACAATCTCATGAATCTCATCCATCTGTTTCCGAAACTGGGTGACATAGTCCTCTCCTACCAAATCCTCTCCAGGTGTACATCCAAACTTTAAGTCACAAGGCAGTCTAATATCTCGCCCAAACACTACCTTGGCTGGTGAAAGTTTTGTAGACTCATTGACAGAGCTTCGGTATGCCATCAGGAATAGGTGAAGATATTGATCCCAGTCTCGTTGATGCTTGGATACAACTTTTGACAGGTATTTTCCCATGGTCCTGTTCATACGCTCCACCATTCCATCTGACTGAGGGTGAAGGGGTGTAGTCCTTGTCTTATGGATTCCCAGCACCTCACATATACGGGAAAACACTGAAGACTCAAAGTTCCTTCCTTGATCAGAATGTAACTCTAATGGGACACCAAACCGACTGACAAATTCCTTGATTATTACATCAGCAACACTGACTGCTTCTTGATTTGGCAAGGCATAGGCTTCGACCCATTTGCTGAAATAATCCATCACTACCAGGATATACTTATTCCCACTGTCAGACAATGGAAATGGTCCAGCTATGTCAATGGCTATTCGCTCAAAAGGTGCTCCAACATTGTATTGTTTCATGGGGGCCTTCTTTCTATGCAAGGGGCCATTTGCAGATGCACAAACAGTGCAATTGCGACACCAGTTCTTGACATCTTTGCTTGAATTTGGCCAGTAAAACCTCTCTCGTACTTTCTCCAGTGTCTTATGAACTCCAAAATGGCCCCCAGAGACTCCATCATGTATTTGTCTCAGCACTTCAGGAATCCTTTTCCTGGGAACAATAATTTGCAGCTTATGCTGATCACCAGCTGCATTCTCTAGCTTCCTTTTCAGGATTCCTCTGTCTTCCACAATAGAGTCCCATTGTGCCCAGAGGGACTTGACATGTGGTGGAAAAGGTGCTATTTCTTGCCAACTAGGTCGTCTTGCAGAACGTTTCCACAACCAAAGGTGCTTCAGATCAGGGTCTTCTTCCTGATCCTTAAGTAACTCAGCACCTTGCCAGTGGTCATTGGCAATAGTTGTCCTATGTACCAAAACTTCCTTCCCATCCTGGCGTGAGCAGTGTTTGCAGTCCTCCTCACAGGGTCTTCGAGAAAGGGCATCAGCATTCAGGTGACTATTTCCAGCTCGGTGTACAAATTTAAAGTCATATTCTTGTAAGTGCTGGATCCATCTTGCCACTTGTCCTTCAGGAGACTTGAACCGGAGAAGCCATGTCAAGGATGCATGATCAGTTCTCAGCAGGAATTGACGTCCATATAAGTATTTGTGGAAGTGGCTGATTGATTTCACTACTGCTAGCAGTTCTCTTCTAGTAACACAGTAGTTACGCTCAGGTTTTGACAGCACCTTGTTAAAATATCCAATGACCTTTTCCTCCCCATCTTGCTCTTGAGAAAGTACTCCACCAATTGCTGTGTTGCTGGCATCAGTGTCAAGAATGAACTTGCCTTCAACTCTTGGGTAAGCCAATATAGGTGCTTGGCAAAGTGTCTCCTTTAGTCTGTTGAAGGCCTGCTGGCAATTTTTGTCCCAGAGAAAACTCTGTTTCTCCTCTGTCAGCTTGATGAGGGGTTTTGCTATACCAGAGAATCCCATCACAAACCGTCAATAATATGTGCAAAGGCCAAGGAAACTCCGCACTTCTGATTTGTCTTTGGGCACTGGCCACTTGGTTATGGCTGTTACCTTCTCAGGATCCATAGACACACCTTTATCAGATACCACATGCCCTAGGTAATTAACCTGTCTTTTAAACAGATGGCACTTCTTTGGGTTGAGCTTCAGGTTAGCTTGTCTTAGTCTTTCAAATACTTGCTTCAAGTTTTCCAGCTGATGTTGGAAAGACTTTCCCAATACAATGATGTCATCCAGGTAGACCAGGCAAGTTTCCCATGACAGTCCCCTCAACACATTCTCCATTAATCTTTCAAAGGTTGCTGGAGCATTACACAAGCCAAATGGCATCACAGTGAATTGCCAAAGACCTTCTCCGATTGAAAATGCAGTCTTTTCTTTGTCCTTAGGTTCAAGTCCAACTTGCCAGTATCCACTTTTCAGGTCCAGAGTCGAAAACAACTTGCAACCTTCCAGGCTATCCAGTGTGTCATCAATTCGAGGTAGAGGGTAACTGTCTTTTTTGGTGATGTCATTCAGAAGACGATAGTCCACACAGAACCGGAGTGTATTATCCTTTTTTTTTACAAGCACCACTGGTGAAATCCAAGGGCTATTGGATGGTTCAATTATACCTTCATTTTCCATTTCCTTAATTATTTTTCTAGCTTCCTCTCTTTTAGCCAGAGGTAACCTTCTAGGGTTCTGGCGGATGGGTTTGGCATTTCCAGTATCTATTGCATGCTCAACTATGTTGGTTCTGCCTTTTGGGCCCTCTCCTATATCAAAAATATCCTGATAATTAGTTATGAGGTCCCTTACTTCATTTTGTTGTTCTTTGACTAGATCTTGACAGGATACTTCAACAAAGGCCTTCAGCTTCTCTGGGAGACACTTCTTCTGTGGTTGAGTTGTCTGCATTTGTTGTATGACAGATGTGACTGGTGAGCAATGTCCCAAAGTACTACTTCTCTTCAAAGTAACTTCATAATCATTCACATTCATCAAGAGGACAGGGAATTCTTGGCTAGTAAGAAAAAGTGTCCTAGCCACTAGGACACCATGACCAAGCTCCTCCTCATGGATTTCTGGCTCTAGCAACACATTAATCCCCACAGGGACATCCTCCTTTGTCGTAGCATGAGTCACAATCTGGCTCCTTGCTGGTATTGTGATTTCTTTCAGCAGTTGTATTTGGGCTGTACAGTCTTTTCCAGAGTGTAGAACAACTTCATCTCCACCAATGGTCAATGTCTTCCTTCTAAGATCCAACTCTAGGCCAAAAGTAGAAAGAAAATCCAAGCCTAGTATGACTTCTTCACTAATCTCTGCCACAAGTACACAATGTTTAAAACAGGCCTTACCAATCTTGAAGGTGGCAATCATCTCTCCACAGACACTCACAGGCCCACCTGTAGCAGTTTTCAGCTTCCAGGTTGTTGGTGAGATATCTTGCTGGTTAGCTACTGTTTTGGAGTTTATTATTGTCTTAGTGGCTCCAGTATCTATAAGTAATTTATAGGAGCTTCCATTCACCATTCCATTAATGTAAAGACTGTGGGGTTTATCAGATAACATTGCAATGACTGGTTTTGTACATGGGGAGAGGGTCTTCTGTCTACAGGTTGATGGTTGCCCCTTTACATCAACCCTCTTTAGTTTTCCTGATTCTTCTCAGTGGTTGATTTATTTGGGCACTTATTACGCAGGTGCCCTCTCTCTCCACAGCGCCAGCAACGTATCTCCCTCCTTCCTGTTCTTAACTTTTCTATGACTTTCTTCACCAATTCTTCCAGAGACTCATCACTACTATCCTTTGCTTCAACAGCCCGGACTCGGGCATTACCCTTCACTGAATGTCGTACTGCTTCGAATTCCAAAGCATGGGTGAGGGCCTCACTGAGTGTCTGAGGGCGAGCCAATTTAATAGCTTGTTGAGTTTCAGGTTCCCAAAGACCATCCAGGAACCTCTCAATGGCTAGAATCTCATATACTCTATCATCCACAGATGGGTAGGCTTTTCTTACCAGGTGGGCAATATCACTTTCGAACTCTTGGAGTGATTCGTTTGGCTTCTGGATCCTATTCTTGAGTTGTGAACGGTAAAGTTGATCCATGTGTTGATGGCCAAACCTCATTTCTATGTGTCTCAGAAGCACATCGAAGTTCTGCCTATCAGCCATAGGGATTGTTTGGAGAACTGCTAATGCATCTCCACGGAGTGACAGGCTAAGCATTGCAGCTTTCACTGCAGGTGTCCAGCCATGTATGTCAGCAGCTGTCTCAAGCAAGGAACGGTAATCTTCCCATGGCATCTTTCCATCAAAAGTGGGTAGCCCAATTGGATGACTTGGCAGGATGATAGGTGCTTTTTGATAACTTACAGAAGTGTCTTCTCTAATTTGATTAACAGAGGCAACATCAACCATAGAGATTGATCTTTCAATGCCATTATTGTGTTCCTGTAGTTTTTCAAACTTCTTTTCAAATTTATCTTCCATGTTTTTCATTTTCTCTTCCATGTCTTTCATTTCATTTCTTACAAAATTATGATTTTTCTCAAATTTATCTTCCATGTTTTTTATTTCATTTCTTAAGAAATTATGATTTTCCTGCAATTTTTCCTCAAATATATCTCTGTTCTCTTCTAATTTTCTTTCCAAAGCTGACTTTAACTCACCATATGGGGTTTCAAAGAGGAATATGTCCGGATCCAAACCTTCCTCAACCAATGCCACACGAAGTCGTTCTTGCAGAATAGCTTTATTACCACTTATTTCAAGATCTCGTTCTTCTAATTCTTGTTTTAATTCACTCACTTTCAAACATGAAAGTTTTAAACCTTTTCCAGCCATTTTAAATCTCAAACCAGTATAACTGTTAAAAGTAAACACAAAAAAATGGATGAACAAATGAATAGTTGAAAAACACTAATAAAATCACTTTTCGAATAGATAAACCCACCTCAAATGCACTTATCCCACTTCTGACACCAATTGTTATGAATTTACGTAAATAAAACAGTCAGAGGCGTTTTAAACATGGATTTTATTAAAGAATAACTTTTAGCAAATTAACACTTGAACTGCTTAACACGAACTCAACTATTTATCTTTCTATTGGAAAACCTTCTCGAGCTTTCAAACATTGCAAACATTATATTTGCTATTACCAGCTGATTTTTACATAAACAACTTGTCACCTGGCCGTAGCACTACATATACATTTTTTTGGGGGCCACCACCGATGAAAATGAAAACAATTAACAGCTATTAACATCTTATTTTTTTGGTTCCTGTAATATAATAGATAAAATGTACAACAAATAGATAAATTTAATTTTTTTGGTTCCCTAAACTAAATGATATTAAAAGAAACTAAATGATATTGAAAGAAATTGAAAATAAAAGTATAAATGAGTGAATGAGAAATGAATGATACATATACATTTTTTTGGGGGCCACCACCGATGAAAATGAAAACAATTAACAGCTATTAACATCTAATTTTTTTGGTTCCTGTAATATAATAGATAAAATGTACAACAAATGGATAAATTTAATTTTTTTGGTTCCCTAAACTAAATGATATTGAAAGAAATTGAAAATGAAAGTATAAATGAGTAAAAGAGAAATGAATGATACATATACATTTTTTTGGGGGCCACCACCGATGAAAATGAAAACAATTAACAGCTATTAACATCTTATTTTTTTGGTTCCTGTAATATAATAGATAAAATGTACAACAAATAGATAAATTTAATTTTTTTGGTTCCCTAAACTAAATGATATTAAAAGAAACTAAATGATATTGAAAGAAAATGAAAATAAAAGTATAAATGAGTGAATGAGAAATGAATGATACATATACATTTTTTTGGGGGCCACCACCGATGAAAATGAAAACAATTAACAGCTATTAACATCTAATTTTTTTGGTTCCTGTAATATAATAGATAAAATGTACAACAAATGGATAAATTTAATTTTTTTGGTTCCCTAAACTAAATGATATTGAAAGAAATTGAAAATGAAAGTATAAATGAGTAAAAGAGAAATGAATGATACATATACATTTTTTTGGGGGCCACCACCGATGAAAATGAAAACAATTAACAGCTATTAACATCTTATTTTTTTGGTTCCTGTAATATAATAGATAAAATGTACAATAAATGGATAAATTTAATTTTTTTGGTTCCCTAAACTAAATGATATTAAAAGAAACTAAATGATATTGAAAGAAATTGAAAATAAAAGTATAAATGAGTGAATGAGAAATGAATGATACATATACATTTTTTTGGGGGCCACCACCGATGAAAATGAAAACAATTAACAGCTATTAACATCTAATTTTTTTGGTTCCTGTAATATAATAGATAAAATGAACAACAAATAGAAAAATTTTATTTTTTTTGGTTCCCTAAACTAAATGATATTGAAAGAAATTGAAAATGAAAGTATAAATGAGTAAAAGAGAAATGAATGATACATACACATTTTTTTGGGGGCCACCACCGATGAAAATGAAAACAATTAACAGCTATTAACATCTAATTTTTTTGGTTCCTGTAATATAATAGATAAAATGTACAACAAATAGATAAATTTAATTTTTTTGGTTCCCTAAACTAAATGATATTGAAAGAAATTGAAAATAAAAGTATAAATGAGTGAATGAGAAATGAATGATACATATACATTTTTTTGGGGGCCACCACCGATGAAAATGAAAACAATTAACAGCTATTAACATCTAATTTTTTTGGTTCCTGTAATATAATAGATAAAATGTACAATAAATGGATAAATTTAATTTTTTTGGTTCCCTAAACTAAATGATATTAAAAGAAACTAAATGATATTGAAAGAAATTGAAAATAAAAGTATAAATGAGTGAATGAGAAATGAATGATACATATACATTTTTTTGGGGGCCACCACCGATGAAAATGAAAACAATTAACAGCTATTAACATCTAATTTTTTTGGTTCCTGTAATATAATAGATAAAATGAACAACAAATAGAAAAATTTTATTTTTTTTGGTTCCCTAAACTAAATGATATTGAAAGAAATTGAAAATGAAAGTATAAATGAGTAAAAGAGAAATGAATGATACATACACATTTTTTTGGGGGCCACCACCGATGAAAATGAAAACAATTAACAGCTATTAACATCTAATTTTTTTGGTTCCTGTAATATAATAGATAAAATGTACAACAAATAGATAAATTTAATTTTTTTGGTTCCCTAAACTAAATGATATTGAAAGAAATTGAAAATAAAAGTATAAATGAGTGAATGAGAAATGAATGATACATATACATTTTTTTGGGGGCCACCACCGATGAAAATGAAAACAATTAACAGCTATTAACATCTAATTTTTTTGGTTCCTGTAATATAATAGATAAAATGTACAACAAATGGATAAATTTAATTTTTTTGGTTCCCTAAACTAAATGATATTGAAAGAAATTGAAAATGAAAGTATAAATGAGTAAAAGAGAAATGAATGATACATATACATTTTTTTGGGGGCCACCACCGATGATAATGAAAACAATTAACAGCTATTAACATCTTATTTTTTTGGTTCCTGTAATATAATAGATAAAATGTACAATAAATGGATAAATTTAATTTTTTTGGTTCCCTAAACTAAATGATATTAAAAGAAACTAAATGATATTGAAAGAAATTGAAAATAAAAGTATAAATGAGTGAATGAGAAATGAATGATACATATACATTTTTTTGGGGGCCACCACCGATGAAAATGAAAACAATTAACAGCTATTAACATCTAATTTTTTTGGTTCCTGTAATATAATAGATAAAATGAACAACAAATAGAAAAATTTTATTTTTTTTGGTTCCCTAAACTAAATGATATTGAAAGAAATTGAAAATGAAAGTATAAATGAGTAAAAGAGAAATGAATGATACATACACATTTTTTTGGGGGCCACCACCGATGAAAATGAAAACAATTAACAGCTATTAACATCTAATTTTTTTGGTTCCTGTAATATAATAGATAAAATGTACAACAAATAGATAAATTTTATTTTTTTGGTTCCCTAAACTAAATGATATTAAAAGAAACTAAATGATATTGAAAGAAATTGAAAATAAAAGTATAAATGAGTGAATGAGAAATGAATGATACATATACATTTTTTTGGGGGCCACCACCGATGAAAATGAAAACAATTAACAGCTATTAACATCTAGTTTTTTTGGTTCCTGTAATATAATAGATAAAATGTACAACAAATAGATAAATTTAATTTTTTTGGTTCCCTAAACTAAATGATATTGAAAGAAATTGAAAATAAAAGTATAAATGAGTGAATGAGAAATGAATGATACATATACATTTTTTTGGGGGCCACCACCGATGAGAATGAGTATGATTTAGATGAATACATATGCTCAAACTTATAATCATACTAAAATTTGAATTATGAACAGTTTAATAATATACAGCAAATCATGTTCGATAATTTGGTTCAGTAGATAAGGATTTTGTTCGTTTATTTATATATTTTTCATACTTTTTCAACTTCCATACCTTTTTTCTCCTTTCATTTTCTCATGTAGTACCCCCTCCCACTTGACAGCGATGCTCCAAACTCAATTCTACTAAGCTCAAAACAAACACTTCTCAACCAACTGAAATTAGCTCTTTTTTGAAAGATTGACAGAACAACGGTTCTATCCAGAGTAGGCTATTTGAGAATATAAAATTGATTTTTTAGAAAGATAGATGGAGCAACGGTTTTATCCAGAGGAGGCTATTTGAGAGTATAAAATAGATTTTTTTTCACAGTATTTTTCTTTTAATAATCATAGAGATTAACATCTGATCAAATATTTACTATTAAAATGAATAAAGAATGAACGTAGTGAATAGAAATGGATGATAAAATATCGTTTTTTTGGTGGGGGGGGGGGGGGGGGCACGGAAATGAAAACCTTGAATTTAATAATTAATGATCATAGAAAATGATTTTATGAATGAGAGAATGAATACATATAATTTTTTTGGGGGCCACCACCGATGAGAATGAAAATGATAACAACTAAAATGTTAATTTTTTTGGGTCCTATAAGTAGTAATTGATATTAAAATTTAAAAAAATGATTGTATATTGATGATTGAGTGGATGATAACATATAATTTTTTTTGGGGGCCATCACCGATGAAAATGAAAACGATTAACAACTAAAACATTAAATTTTTTTGGGTCCCATAAGTAGTAATTGATTAAAATTTAAAAAATGATTGTATATTAATGATTGAGTGGATGATAACATATAATTTTTTTTGGGGGCCATCACCGATGAAAATGAAAACGATTAACAACTAAAACATTAAATTTTTTTGGGTCCTATAAGTAGTAATTGATATTAAAATTTTAAATAAATGATTGTATATTGATGATTGAGTGGATGATAACATATAATTTTTTTTGGGGGCCATCACCGATGAGAATGAAAACGATTAACAACTAAAACATTAAATTTTTTTGGGTCCTATAAGTAGTAATTGATATTAAAATAAGAAAAAATGATTGTATATTAATGATTGAGTGGATGATAACATATAATTTTTTTTGGGGGCCATCACCGATGAAAATGAAAACGATTAACAACTGAAACATTAAATTTTTTTGGGTCCTATAAGTAGTAATTGATATTAAAATAAGAAAAAATGATTGTATATTAATGATTGAGTGGATGATAACATATAATTTTTTTTGGGGGCCATCACCGATGAAAATGAAAATGATTAACAACTAAAACATTAAATTTTTCTGGGTCCTATAAGTAGTAATTGATATTAAAATTTAAAAAAATGATTGTATATTTATGATTGAGTGGATGATAACATATAATTTTTTTTGGGGGCCATCACCAATGAAAATGAAAACGATCAAAAACTAGAAACATTAAATTTTTTGGGTCCTTTAATAATAATAAAATAAATAAAAAATGGAAGTATAAATGGGTGAATGGAAAATGAATGAATACAAGATATATTTTTTTCTGGGAGCCACTACCATTGAAGATGATCACGATTCAGAGAATGAATACATGAGCTAAAATTGATACACTTTTCGATATTTTTTAATATTTTGAGGTAATTTCTTGTATCTTTCTCCTCGTTTCTTGTCATCGCCTACTCTGGACAACCGTGCTACATATGGATAACTGTACAATACCGTATCACTAATTGCTGTACAACTGAATAAGAAACAGTAGTAATAATACATCAAGACACAACTGACACTCAAAACACTATAAGGAGCACAAGATTCAAGTTAATGTGAGAAAAGATTCTGGAATAGATAACACTTCATCTGAAAAAAATGCATCATAACAGGTGATTCCTGAAAGATAATTGAATATTGATCATAAATTTAATGGAAATTATTGCAGATTGTTCCATTTAAAGCCGGGTTTCCCCACTTCCGTACTTTTTGCAGAGTGCACTCTGCACCAGTGTTGCCACATGCAAGGCAAAGAAATGTGGGGGATTTGTTTCGAAATATCGTACATTCTAAGTTACATACAGTAATAACCATACGTTTAATTTATTGTTACATACAGCAAAATTCCCCACAAGTCTTTATCTTTAGTCTGGAAACACTGGTGCGCAATGCACTCCACAAAAAGGGCGGAGCTAGGAAAACCCAGCTTCATGGCTTGGAACAGAAAATAGAGATGAACTATTTTGATAGCTGAAATTCGAGTAACTTTCATTTCTTTAGAACTCATCATTAGCCACCAAAAGCTTTGCTTTGCTGATAGCGCCAAATAAACCAGTGAGAATTTAAGTTATGGTCATAATTTTGGCGCCCATTTTTGCAATGGATTCTGTCAATTCATTAATTGAGTGAATGTACATTAGATGTCTAATGTTGCATGTAATGATTCTTTGAATATTTCATTCTCTGTAAGCAACAATGAGCTTCTATTCATTGACCAACTACACCTGCTATTCTAAATGAATGGGGAGCTCTGTACTGCTTTGCACTGGTTCATGAAAAATAATCTACCATTAATTAAATTTATCGTATTTAATTGACTATGATAAATTGTTTCATCCCAATATAGTTGTTTACTTTAGCAACGAGATTGTATTTTTGGCTTGAAAGTTTCCATCAGAATTTGATATTATTTACGGTTTTCAGTGTTTCAGTTATGAGTGAACTTTCAAATTAATTGGTTAAAAATTGAAAAGGAATCATTTTATTATTTCGAGTGGAGTATTTTGGTAAATAATTTTTTTCAACTGTTTTGAGTGTTTCATTTCAAGTGAACTTTTCAATTAATGCTGGTTAAGTAAGATAACTCATGTTGTTCTTTTTCGAGTGAACGTTTTTAGCAAATCTTAAATTCATAGTCTGTGTTAACCTCAATGTTTTAGCGCCTTAACATTCATTGTATTTTCCACAATAAATAAATAATTCATTCAAAAATTGCTGGGAATCTGAATATAAAAATTCTATTACTTCAGAGCTCACTGCAAACTTATGGGGCTAGCTTTAGCAAGCAATGACCTCAAAAGTAATGGAATTAATCAATTGAGAGTTCTTCCCGGCCGGGTTTTGACCAGGAATATCCTGACAATCAATGTAATTTATTCATTCTACGACTGTGGAATCTGTGGAATTAAAATCAAAATATTGTGGAGTGATAATTATGTTGTGTGTTTTATAAGTATTGTGATATCCAGTATATTTGAGACGCATATACCAATGATTTGCAATAATCAGTTCCGAATAGGTGTAAATATTACTTAGTATGCTGATGACATAATATTCATTCAATTAACATCAATTGGTTGGTGAACCAATTTTAATTATTAATTTATTATAGCCAATGTTCAACTACCGTAAATAATCTGAAAGTGAATCCAATAATTGTAAAGATTTCACTCTGCAATAGAATACCTATGAATGAAGAGAAGTAAATCCAATACGATTTCAAACATTTGAACCATTTTTAATTTTTAATTGTGAATCCCATTCGATTTCAAACCTTCGAACAATTTTCAATTTTTAATTGTGAATCCCATTCGATTTCAAACCTTCAAACCATTTTTAATTTGTAATTGTGAATCCAATTCTATTTCAAACCTTTGAACCATTTTTAATTTTCAATTGTGAATCCCATTCGATTTCAAACCTTTGAACAATTTTTAATTGTGAATCCAATTCGATTTCAAACCTTTGAACCAGTTTTCACTTTCAATTAGCATTGTACAATGTACACCAAATATAATATTTATAACAGAAGCGAATATTCTGATATTCTGGGGTTGGTAATCAACAAAGAACTTTCCTGGAATACCAAAGTTACCAGGCAGGACAACCGTATTTAAAGTAATCTATTCATCTAGTGGAGAACCCTAGCGATTGCCCTTATTCACCCCCATATTGCAAAAGGGATACAACATTGGGGAAGTACGTACTTTCAAGACAATCAAACTAAACTTAATGTAGGGGCCTATAGTTTAAAAACAAAAACTAAAACTTTCCAATGTTGTAGTTCCATATTACTTTTTCAATTGATTAATTAACTTAAATAATTGTTAAAAATATTTCACTGGTGAATATAACACTTACTTATTCGTGCGACAGCTATTTTGCATTGTTGTAATGCTTCCTCAGACACGGTTGGTGGTCTAGCTCTTGCTCTTGAGTAGACCTCCAACTGTGTCTGAGGAAGAATTTCAACAACGCGAAACAGCTATCACACGAATAAGTATTAAGTGTTAAATTCACCAGTGAAGTATTTTCAACAATTTATTGTTTTTACATTTTCGCCATGACAAATGGGGTCGGTGAACAGTGGAATCGGAATTGGTTTCTACTCAACCTCTAAGACAACCTCTCTCTTAGCCAACAGGCTGGGGGGGGGGGGGGTGCAACCAGTTCAATTTTAATTATCCAGAATAAATCAAGTTTCAAACTTGGACCAATATGTTTAAAATTGATAAGTTTATTGTTCTAATTTAGCCACAAGCCAGACGCACACTGCGTTCGCCAAGCGTCATGAATAAATGACTGTCATCAACTGTTGCGGCTCAACTAATCACAATCATAATTTTTATTCATAACGCTTGATGCCTGTGACGTTTGGTAAACGCTTCAGTATGTGGACTGCTATACTTTGATGAGAGCTAATCCTCTACTTCATGAAAAGCGTTTAATGAAGCTCTCACTACTATAAGTTATTGGGAAAATATCAATAGTCTGACACTGTACATTTAAAAAAATTAATATTATGAATAAATATGGGGGTTTCCTCCACAATTGAATAAGGTGATTTTAAAAATGTTGAAAATTTATGACTTTCCAGTAAATTTGATTCAATAAAGTGCAGAAAATGTAAAAGGAATTATTATTGTCAATTACCGGTGCTGTATCTATTTGGGTTTTTGTGAAGTTTCCAAGTTTTTTAAGGCGTGTGTTTAGTTTAAAATTCGCATATAGTTGCAGTTTTTACTGATGATATTGTATTCAAATATAACCTTAATTTGAAGATTAAAAATGTCTCATATTAAAAATACGAACAGAACTAGTATTCGCTTGTTTGGAAGCAGGAAAATGTTTTAAAAAACTGAAAATGGAAATTTCTTTTTTATGGGGATGAACTAATTATATTAATTTTAATTTAAGAGAGAAAAGTTATTCATTTTGTTGATTCTCATTGCCATCTTAGCACAATAGTAAATTAATAACGCTTTGCTAGGTTGACTAACTGAACATGCTGTGCTCATATAATGTTAGGCCTAAGTGTTGTTGTTCATTTGACTGAATTGATTTTATATTTCTACCTATTGCAGTATACTTTTACTTTGTATGATCTGTTGTAGACTATATTAAATTTGACATAATATTATATTTTTTAGTGATTGTACTTTGTAATTCACTTTGTACTTATTGACTTGGCCGATTCATGTATTGTTTTTATGGGTCAATAAATTGATTTGATTTGAAAATGACGAAATTGAATCTCACTAAAATCAATGAATTTAGAGACAAAAAGGAGAAATAATAATATGCTGATAACAAACAACTATAGGCTAGTTTCATTTCAAGGACGTTTTTGTGAACTGAATTTTTTCTTCAATTCAGTTTTCGATTACAAAATAATAGTGATTATTGTTCGAACTTTTTTCTTGCAGTTTGAACGAAGATTTATTTGATTATCTAAAATTGCAATAATTTAAAAGAGTATAATTTTAAATTTTAAGCTTTGATATTCAATCAAATGTTTAGTATTTTAAAATTGCACTGGGGAATATTCTTGCACATTATGGAAAAGCTATCTTATCACAAATTGTGAATTATATTATTTTATTGGAGTGATTAGGTAAAATTCTATGGATTTGATAAGTAAATGCAATCATCGGAAAGAGAAAAGGAAGATCTGATCTTGATTACTTGATTTCAAATTTTATTGAAATGAAATATCTTGAAATATCAATTTTATTAAGACAGAAAACTGTGCAAGACTAAAATTAAGAATATGATTAAATTTGTTTATTTCCACCTATATTAGAACTTGGTGAAATTTTAGTTGATAATCAGCCTATGCACTTAAAGACTTGATTTGATTTTTTGATAGGACTATCAAAATGACTTCATTAGAAATCTGGAGTGCATGCAATGGTTTAAGCGCAATGATTATTATTTCATGATTCTGACGTGGATGCTGTTCAAGGATAACATTTCACACAAAATTTAACGAATTTCAATTTTTGTTGGAAAAGAACTTTTTGCATTTCAAAAATGTTTTAAGCCAAAAACTTTTTTCTATTGCGGATGATACCCACATGAGCCCGGAGACTTGTGCGTGGGCGATGAGGTGAATGAGTGAATGATGAGAAACATGCATGACTGAGTGAGATTCGAACCCAAAGCTACAGGAATCGTAGCCAGCCAGAGCCCTATCTCATCACAGACAAGCGCTCTAACCAACTGCGCCACCAGAGCCGTCACTTTCACGTGTACTGTACCGGAATTTCCCTTTTGGGCTCTCTTTTCAAAACATTCATTGAAAATCAATTAGAAATTAGCTACTACTAATCTACCAATGTATTTTTTTTGTGGACCGCATTGAAATAGAATCATCCCAAGAGTTTGACGAATTATTACCTTTAAAATGATTCTACCCACTGACTTCAGAGTGAAGATAAGGCTCAAAATTAATAACTATAATATAATTTTATGTTTTCCCAGAAGTTCAATACTATTTATTATTCTTTTGATTTTCCCAGTAATACTCTTAGAAATTTATTTGAAGTGAGAAGGGGTGTTAGATCTATTATTTTTCCACAGCTTATTATTTATTATGAAGAAGGGTCCTCTTGTTTATTTACTATCTTCAATAGTACGTGGGTCCGACTACAGAACCAAGAGCCAATATAACACTACAATAATTATCTATTTAAAAAACTGTGGGTTGTCAATTTAAAAATGCATATGCTTAGAGGTATCATGAGTCAAACATTTTCAAATTGCGTTTATTCCACCCCATTTCAATCATTAAATTCAGTGTGGTAATTGCATTTGGGGGGGAACTTTTGGTACTTAAAAGCACAGATTGTCTTACAAAATTCAATAACTGAAAAATATCTCATGCAGTTACTTAGAGACTATCCTAGTGTTGAAACATTGTTTTTGTAAGCTGAATGTGAGAAAATTTTTCATTTTTAAATCCCTGAAGAAACCATGTGTTTATTATCAAGCCCTCTCGAAATCTCCCTAGGGGTGCTACTGTAAAAAGACAAAATAATATCACTGAATTTAATGCCCATAGAAAGAGTTAGGTTAGGTTGTTACAGGGAATGCGTAAATAGTGATAATGAGCATAAAAATCGAATTAAATTTTTGGTTGCGAGGACATTTTCTCATTTAATTAATAATTTGATCTCTTCTTATTAGATGTTTCAAACTAAAGAGCTGATGAGTAAAAATTAAGAAAAAATATTTTTTTTATTTCTTTATCTTAATCTATACAACCTCTAGAATCAGTGAACGATTTTTTTATTCAAGAGATTAAAAAAAAATATGTAAATTCAGTTGACAAGACTCCGCGTTGGCGCACAAGCTTTAACTTTTGCCGGCGTGTAGAACCAAGTTTCCTTAAATAATTATTTTATTTTACCAGATGAATAAATACGATATAATTTAATGTGTCAAAGCAATGTATTATAATATTTTGCTATATTCTATGTCATTTTTGATGCAATAAAGAATTTGATTTAAATTCACGGGACTCAAAGACATTATAATATTATTATTAGTCTGGGCACCTGGATATCTTTTGCTTCCCTATTCTTAGATTTTCTTCAAATTATTTCCATGTAATCCAAAATGCTTATTAATTTGATTTGTACATTTTGCTCACTTATTGTGTCAAGTTAGTAAGTGCTGTTTGATTTACTTCGAGTTATCTATGTATAATGGAGATGAGCATGAGAACATCATAAGTATGAATTTTTTTATTGCTGATGATGCCCACATGAGTCTGAGACTTGTGCGTGGGTAATGAAGTGAATGATTACACATAAATGCTTGACGGTGGAGCGGGATTCGAACCCACGACCACAAGCTGAAGTTGCGACGCCCCAACCAACTGCGCTAAGCGGCCCGCCTAAGGAAGAGTTTAGGATAATGATTTGAATTTTTCTAAAGCATTTCAAGATTTAAAAGCGTTAAAGTATATCAGATTAGATTTGAATTTTAACTTAAATGATAACTTACTAAAATCTATTTGTTTAATATCGGATATGAAATAATTTCAAAACTATTTTGTATTCAACATTATTAATGATCTTTAATGATTGAAATTAAATAACCAGGAGTGTCACTTATAATAATTTGAATTGAGGAGACAACTTGAACATTGTTACCAAACAACGGTTCTGTTATATTTTTTTGGACAAAGAGTGTTAATTTTCCTATCAAGGTTCTACTGTTTGAAGATTCTTTGTTCTGATTTTTGTGATAAATTAACGAATACTTGATGTGACTTGCTCATTTCTGGGGGCCAGTTTCATAACTAGACATTTAATACTATTGGTAATAATTACTGCACAAGGCTATCAATGTTTAAATGAGTTTGTATTGGGCCTCTGATTGCTGATGTAGCATTTTATCCACCTATGACTTTTAGAAACATAATACTGTACTGGAACGAATAAAAATACTAACATGATACTGAGTTACAAAGTCAAATACTTTTAAAAAAATTGATGGCACTATGTAGTTAATTTACAAATTATATAGTTCTACATTTTGGAGGAACGAATTAAAATTGAATAAGTAACTTTCGAAGTTAATGGAATTCATATTGGTTTCTACTTTTTAGGTGATGATTATTAAATTTACTATGATGTTTTCTCAGTTTCAGTTTACAAGCAATCTGTGATAATATTTCTACTAATAAATAATAATTGGAAGACTGCAAGATGACCAAATAATTATTAGGCTCTAAGGCTCTGATGGGGAATGGCAAGTTGAATAAAGAGGTAAGTTATATTGACAACTGAATGAAATGTTTAGAGTAAATAATAGAATTTTATCAAGTACCTACAGTGTAGAGAGAATTGAAAGTGTTTTATTATTTGTCTAGAATTGGAGACTTGATTTGCCTCGAATGAATTTTCCTGAACAGTAAATGCGTTTTCAAGAACGGTACCTATTAAAATGGGAACTTTACCCGTGTAAGTTGATTGAATCATGAATAATTATTGTGAGCTCAGAGTACACATTTTCTGTTGCAAACTATCAATATTGGTATTATTTCGTGATGTGGATAAGAACACATAGTTATTAATGAACTGCTTTTCGATTTATTTATAGGATACTACTTATTCAGTATTTATAGACAGTTGTAGGCTATGTGTTTGGCTGTTCGCGGTCATGTAGCTAAATTAAAAAAAGGAGTTTTGTAGAGAAATAAGAAGTTTCTACATGTTGCGTTAGTTATGTATTATTATCAAATGTTTATCAAATATTATCAAGTTAATAATAATTATCAAATGCTTATCATCTGCAGTATGTTTTATGGACTTGTATGCTGGGGAGGTACCGTACATAATATGTCCCAACGCTGTATCCTAGCATTGTTTTTCAAAAGTCCTTTATTCGTATAATAAACAGATCGCTTAGAACTGATCATTCTTGGCCTCTTTTTTCGACTCAAAGTACTCCCAATCAGAAATCTCCATATGTTTTAAAGGGTTTAAAGCTTATTTTCATAAGGAGCTTAAATACCAATCTTACTCGTGATAAAAGATACGATTTCAGGCGATTACTGGTTTAAATTCCCCAATCTAGCTCAACTGTTTTTAAAATTATTTTTCTTTTAAAGCTCCTAATTTTTTTAATTTGATTTCACAAAAGCTCAACTGCTTGAAACCTTCAAATTCATTTCTTAGAAGTTTGAAATCCCACCTCTTCACTTTAAGGGAATGCGAATCATTTTTGAAAATTGGTGGATAACTTGTGAACTCACTTGTCTCCAAGTAGTGAAGATAGCTGTTTTCTTCTCTCTATTTTTTCTCTTTTTTAGTAATTTAACGTTTTTTAATAATGATTTTTTTCTATATTTTGTTCATTGTATTTTCTTCTTATTTGTCTTTATATTGTTAAGTTTGTAACACAGTATGTGAAATATTCTATTTAATTCGGGTTAATTTTGTTAATATACATAGGTCTCACTTCTGTGAGTGAGTTAAAAATTTATTTTGTGAAGTAAACTCCACTCGGACCTATGCTTAGGGGTGTCCAAATTTATTTTTTCACACTTATAACCTGTTGGTATTATCTATTTCTATTAGGGTTTGTAGTTAAATAATTATCAAGTTTCAACCATATATGTAAATATAATTTCATTCAGTATATTATAATCTAATTATTGTTGGAGGAGATAAGCGTATGTTTGAATGTTTTATTGTATTTTACTATTGTTTTACTGTATTGTATTATTGTGTGTGTGAAATAAATTAATTTAGAATTTGAATTAATGTTTCGAAAGAGTCAATATCGTTGGAAAAACATTATGATTGTCAATAATTAACATATTACTCTCATTTGTGTTCTGTTTCTATTAGTGGCGGTACTTGTATTTGTGAGTAAGTACTTGTATTTATGTGTGAGTAATTCAAGAATACTTGTATTTGTGAAATTAGCCTGCAATATAGCCTAAATTAAAACTTTCCCTTGACCGCCAGGATATTTGACTCAGTATGAAATTATAACGGAAACATATAAGCTTCTAGGTTCTGTTGTGCGAGAACATAGTGCTTTGAATGAAATTGAACAAATAAGGAGGAATTAACATTTTTAAGAAGAATGTGAGTAACGTACATAATTTATTTTAGGTTCCTATTTTCGTGCAGCTCTTTTTGCTTGTTTTTTGACTTTCAATTTCATTCTGTTGCAAGCCAAAAATCACATATATTACTAGCAGTTTGCCTGTTTCAATTGAAACTAGGTTCAAATGTGACAACTTATTTACAAAATCAATTTAATAGTCTATTTCATTATCTGTCTCCTCCTTCTTCTATTTACTCTTGTCTCCTTTCCTTCTATTATTCTGTAATATCTCCTTCTATTATTACTAATTATATAGTCTCTCAGTTCGAAGATATCAAGGTTTAGTTTGAATGGACGAATTTTTGTCCAGACTTCGCCCTTATTACGAAAATGCTTCACATAAAATCCAAGCTTTTACTCATCTTACAATCTATTGTGTTGTTAATAATATTCTTTCTAATCAGTTGATGGGATTTTGTAAATTTATCGTAAATAAAGTGATTTTATCTTTTATCTTTATTTTATCTCCTCCTTCTCAACCCTACACTTTCTCTTCCAACTCGTCTTCTTCTCCTCATCACTATGCACCTAGTTTATTTTTTGTCACATGAGCACTAGAGTTCCATCAAAGGAGAACAACATTGAAACTTTCATTTATATATGACATACAACTATGTGTTAATGGTTAACAACAAGTATTATTAATCCCATCTTAAGGTCAATATTGAAAGAAAAATCTATTTAGAAGTTATTACATAGTTTGAAGATTCTATAGAGGACTGCTGTGAATAATTGGACTGTTGGATCAGTCGAAAACAACATTATTGTCCATAAAAAATATAAAATAGATTTTTTATTTCCAAACAAGGATCATAGGAAGAATAAAAGGACCTCCAATTGAAGTCGACCTGCAATCATACAAGCAATCGGATACTATCATCAGCAATATTTCTATGACCATGCTCACATTCCTTTGCATTCGAAGGAGGCTTTGTCTGCGCTGTCCCTGAGTTTTCAACAATAATCTCCCACATATCTAGACAACACCTTGTGGGAAACCATCGCTGGACTTGGGAAATCTGCTGCACGGAACTGCTTTAAATTTATTCTTATTTCTTCCATCAGCAGACACATACACGTTGATGTTGGGAGTCAACAGAGTGTGCGCACTGATCACATCTTGCCAAACATCACTTCTATATTCCAAACCATAGCTCACATTGAAAGCTACGCACTAGAAGAGACAAAGAACTTGATCTCTGATCATTGCTGAGGGGTACAAAGTGAGTATGAAAAAGCATATAGTCGAGCTCCAGAGTTGTTGATGAATTGGGGCTGAAAAGGGGATGAATAGAGAACTGCAGCTTGGGAAATCGTCTGTATCTGCGAAGTATCAATCTTGAAGTGATTTTTGTTCACAAATGTGAATTGTTGACCCTCATCCTCAGTTTTTCTCAAAAATGTTTTCAATAGTGGCTGCATTTGATTAAGATGCGGTCCAACATTGACCATCTTTAAGCCACTCCAGTCCAAACATTGACTGTCTTATTTCTTTCCTAACCCCCCCCCCCCTCTCAAAATGGTGAACGCATATAAGATGCCATGTCTAACAATGACATGAATGATATGCCACCTAAACATCCTCTCCCAGCAGAGGCTGCATTTAAGATGCAAATAAAACATTATTTTATTATCATAACATGAGCTGCATTTAAGATGCTGACTTAACAATAGTCTGTTTAATTTGTCACCTGAACCCCTTTTCCTAGTGGTGGTCGCATATAAGATGCTTGGTCCAACAATGACATTATGAAGATTTGCCACCCAAAAACCCTCTGTTATTAGAGGCTGCATTTACGATGCTGACTTGATAAAAGTCTGATTTATTTGTTACCTGTAACCTCTATCCCAGTATGATGCAAAAATCTATTTAAGATTGATAGTTAGCAGAGATACAGACGATTTTCAATCGGCGTTATCCAAAACGTACCCTCCCTTAATCAATTCTTCGACCACCCTGGTCCTTTACAATGTACGTTTTCATAAACGTTGGACACTCCATCAATGATCAGAGATGAAGTTATTTATCTCTTTTAGTGCGTAGCTTTCAATGAGAGCTACGGCTTGGAATATAGAAGTGATGTTTGGTGAGATGTGATCAGTGCGCACACTCTGTGGACTCCCAACATCACCATGTATGTGCCTGCTGACGGAAGAAATAAGAATAAATTTAAAGCAGCTCCGTGCAGCAGATTTCCCTAATCCAGCGATGATTCCCCACAAGGTGTTGTCTAGTTATGTGGGTGATTATTGTTGAAAACTCAGGGACAGCGCAGAGAAAGCCTCCTTTGAATGCTAATGCATGAACATAGAAATAATGCTGATGATAGTATCCGATTGCTTGACGATTGCAGGTCGACTTCAATTAGAGGTCCTTTCATTCTCCCTATCCCCTCTAGATACTTGTTTGAAAATAAAAAATCTATTTTCTATTTTTTTTTAATCTATTCAAAAGCTACTGTATAGTGTAAAGATTCTATAGAGGACTGTGAAGAGTTGAACTGTTGGATCAGTCGACAAGGGATGCACATTATTGTATGTCCCAGAATATCTTATAATATATAAATGAAAGTTTCAATGTTGTTCTCCTTTGACAAAACTCTAGCACTCTGTGACAAAAAATGAACTGGGTGCATTATAGTTATGCGGGTGAAAAAGAAGAAGAAGAAAAGGAAGAAGGCAAAAAAGAAGAGGAAGAAGAAAAGAAGGGGGAGTAAAGACAAAAGAACGAACGGAAGAAGGGGAAGATGGATAAGAAAAATATCCTTTTAAATTGATTTTGTTAATAAGTTGAGCCACATCAAGAAATCCAAATTCAATTGAATCGGGCAACCTGCTAGTAATATATATAAGTGGTTACAACTGAGAGAAATTGTTCAAAAAGCCAGCAAATAATAATATATAGTGGAACACAAGGCTTGAAGGCTATGCGAGGGTTTTTGGTCATAGTTTTTTTCAAAGTTTCTTGTATTGGATACTATTAGGGCTTTGAAATGATATCTATTGCTGTGAGGAATTTTTTTTCCTCAATTATTTTGTGAAATATGGGGGTTTAAAGTTGAGTATTTTCTGTTTTAGGGGGAAATGAATTTTACCTAAGAGTGATTTTAAAATTTTGATAAATTTTCTTTAACTAAGACACCTTGAGAAATGAAATGACATAATTTTTACTCTGATGATTAAATTTGTATTTTTAAAAGAAGTATTTATTTTAAATCTGTAGAAATTTCAGTTTTTCAATAATTTACTTTAAAAAACTATTTGTTAGATTGAAATAAAAATTAACTTATGTCATTCCTCAATACTGTAAGACTTCTAGGTATAGAAAATTTATCAAAATTTTAGAACCACTCGTAGGTGAAATCCATTTCCCCCTAAAACCGAAAAAAAATCAACTTTAAACCCCAATATTTCACAGAATAATTGGAGGAAAATTTTTTTCCTCACAGCAATAGATATCATTTCAAAGCCCTAATAATACCCAATGCAAGAAACTTTGAAAAAAATCATGATCATAAACCCTGCGCACAGCCTTAATAGATTGCAGAGATCAACGCCCAAGGCCTCTAGCCCAACACTATTCAGAGATAAATTAATAATGTAAAATAAATTTAAGTAGTAGGCTACTCATGTTATGTTTCTGAAGGGACGGATTCAAAGATCCAAAGATTCAAAGATACTCACACGTCAACTGAAGCTTGTGTCTATGTGTGTGTCTATGTGTGCTTATTGTATGCTTATTATGTGTAGGCTACTCATATTTTTCATACAATTTTTTTTTCTCTTTATCCAATCAATAACTTCTGAATCACTAAGTGAACTCTCGTTAACATATTTAGAAAGCTGAGAATTCTTGACCTATTAAATTTTAACACGGTATTAGGAATATTTTTTAAATGGCGAAGAAAATTATAATAATAATCATAGGAGAGCATTAATGGTATATTTTTAGTCCTTATTGTTTCTACTCCTACATTTTCATACTATTATTATTCTATGTTTCCTCCAAGTGTTTTAATTCTATTATTCATTTTTTTTATTACATCAATTCATGGCATCTTTGTTGGATCCTATGATGCTCCTGTATGTGGACATAATTTCACAATGAAATTATTTGCATACAGTATTATCTTTTCTGCAGATATTTTTTGTAACATTTTATTTCTTGTACATGATAGTTAAGTTGAACTGAGTATTTTTTCTTTGTAACTTCTTGGTTTCTCACCTAATAATTGATAGTTTTATAATTATTATTTTTAATTTTTTTCCTGTGTATTGTTTTTTTTTTTTTTTTGCTTGTTTGTATTTGCAGAAATAAAGATTATTATTACTAACAGCTCTGTGTTAGATTAATTTCAAAACTGGGGGAAAAAATGGCAATTTTCTATTTGCATTGAAGCCCTAAATTCTTCAATACATGGACTAGTCATCTGAAGTTACAGTGAAGAAAAAGTGTAGTTTTTTATGAAATGTGTAAGATATTTTATGTATTCAATTTTTAAAAAATGCAGTCACTCTCCAGAACTTTCAAATTGAATGGTATTCTGTTTAATTGATTTGTAGAGGATTTTACTTATATGAGGATAGAAATTATTATTCTAATTTAATTATTAGCTACTGATTACCGAATCAAAATATATAATAAATAATAATAAGCGTGTAGCTTCTATTAGTGCAGAGACCCTTACGGGGAACTTGGTGGGCCTACTGTTTTAGGTGGGTTCTTGTTGAATATTTATGGTTTGGTATAATTGTGAATGTGAATAAATATTAGTTTGTTATCAGCTGTGGTCAGAATAGCATTGTAATTTGTTTACCTGTATCAGTCAAGTTTGTTAGTAGTTGATGTTAAGTTGAGATACCAAGATCACAAGTTGTACTACATGTAAAATACATACTGAAGAATAAATAATTCATATTTATTAAAAACGACTACTTCATCAGGTTATTGGCCCAGAGCGTTTCGTTTAAAAAATATAGTCGGTTATGAAGATTGTTGAAATAAAGAAGTGAGTATCTATTTTGCATGGTGTGAAATACGTGAAGTTATTGCACGGTTGCCTAGAGTACGGTTTAGTACGTGAGTTGTTTTTGAGTTAATAAGAAATATATATCGGTCTAAAAATGGACTTAGTAGGAAATACTTCAAATTTTATTAGATTGGAAGGAGGTAGCAACTGGTCAACATGGAAATTCCAGATGAAAGTCCTACTGCGTGGTTTAGAAATTTTTGAAATAGTGGATGGGACGTTGACAAAGCCAAATGAAAATACTGCAGCATGGGTGAGCAAGGATGCCAAAGCTCAAAGTCACATAGTATCAAGAGTATCTGAAAAAATAATTGTGCACTTAATAAATTGTGAAACGTCAGCAGAAATGTGGACTAAATTACACACTGTTTTTGAACAGAAATCTACCATCAGTGTACATTTATTGCAGCAACGTTTTCTCAATTACAAATACGACGGAGAGGACATTTCGACATTGTTTAGTAAAATAGAAGAAGATGGTGAGGATCTTTATGTTATAACAGAAGAAAATGAAAGACCAATTCGTGAGAAAAGAATGCCAAAGAGATATGATGATTATGTGTTATTGACCTACAATGAAGCCATTGTAGGATATGATAAAGAAAAATGGAATTTAGCTATAGATGAGGAAAAAGATTCATTATTTAAGAATAAAACTTGGGAATATGTTGATTTTAAGAACTGTGTGAACTCTAAAATAATAAGTAGCAAATGGGTGTTCACTGTAAAAGAGAGTGGTCGTTATAAAGCTCGTTTGGTGGCTAGAGGATTTGAGCAGGAAAAAGGAGTAAACTATGAAGAAACTTATAGTCCTGTCATAAGCAATTCAGCTTTACGACTTATTTTTAGTATTGCAGCTAACAAAGGGTATGATATGTATCAATTTGACATTAAAACAGCTTTCTTATATGGAGAAATAGATGAGGATATTTATATGCGTTTACCTGAAGGATTTGAAGGTAATAGAATTGTTAAGCTGAACAAGGCATTGTATGGACTGAAACAAGCGCCATTAAAATGGAACCAATGTTTTTCTAATTTCTTATCGGATGCAGGTTTAGAGTGTTTGAGTATTGAAAGATGTATTTTCAGGAATAAGGATAACTCTGTTATTTTGGGTTTGTTTGTAGATGACGGTATAGTTATTGGTAATGATAAGGGGAAAATGAAAAATTTGTTACATAAAATGAGGGAACGGTTTGAAATTAAGGTTGATTATGATCCAAAATATTTCTTAGGTATGTCTATTGAGAGAGATGAGGAAGGAATAATTTTGAGACAGAATAAATATGCCAAGCAGGTGATTGAAAAGTTTAACATGGAGAAATCGAGGGTTTCTTATATTCCAATTAATATTCAAGGGAAGGAGGAAGATAATAGTGTTGAGGGTATTGGGGAGGACGATTCTTATCCATATAGAGAGGCAGTCGGGAGTGTATTATATTTATCAAATAAAACAAGACCTGATCTTTCACTTGCAGTGAATATTGAAAGTAGGCATCTAGAAAAACCAACCAGAAATGATAAACTTAACATCCAACAAACGTTGAGGTACATAAAAGGCACATTGGACAAGGGTGTGAAATATTATTCAAAATTTGAAAGTAATAGTTTAGTAGCTTATTGTGATTCTGATTATGCAGGAGATTTAGAGACTCGAAAAAGCACCACTGGGTATGTTATATATTACTCTGGGGGGCCTATTTCTTGGTGTTCAAGAAAACAACCAATTGTGGCATTGTCAAGCACAGAAGCTGAATACATAGCTGCTGCTGACTGTGTGAAAGAGCTGCTGTACTTAAAATGTTTACTTAAAAAATTAACTAATAAAGATGTAAAAATTATTTTAAAAATGGATAATCAGAGTACTATTAAAATAATTAATAATGGAGTTTTCAATAGACGCAGTAAGCACATTGATGTGAGATATCATTTCCTTGTGGAAAAATTAAAAGAAGAGAAAATGAACATTTTGTATGTACCTACAGATGAAAATGTAGCTGATTTTTTAACAAAGCCTCTAGGAAAAGTAAAATTTCAGAGACACTGTAAATATTTAGTGAAGTAGGTAAGAGGGAGTTATTCAGTTACCGAATTTTTCTTTGTGTTATTGTCAGTTATGTATTTGTATTGTAGTTATTGTCTTGTATTTTGTTTCAAGTTTAGACATTCGCAATTAAGGGATGGTGTTGAATATTTATGGTTTGGTATAATTGTGAATGTGAATAAATATTAGTTTGTTATCAGCTGTGTGGTCAGAATAGTATTATAATTTGTTTACCTGTATCAGTCAAGTTTGTTAGTAGTTGATGTTAAGTTGAGATACCGAGATCACAAGTTGTACTACATGTAAAATACATATTGAAGAATAAATAATTTGTATTTATTAAAAACGACTACTTCATCAGTTCTGAACCACCGGCTAATAAAGCTTAAAACATCTATGATATAAAATTAGGGTGGAGGTCTAATGTAACAATTAACTCCCAAATGCAATACTCTTAAATCATAAACCGAAGCAAACAAGAAAAACAAAAATTCAATTATTGACTGTGTTTTGGCGAATCGAGTGAGATAAGATTGTGTTCCGAATTTTTCGTTCCAAATGCATGCAGAATAGAAATTCTTTTACCACTAAGATAAAAAATCATTTAATTGTGAAAACCCCAAATATTGATGTGAAACTAAACTCATAAATTTATTGGATAGGATAGAGCTAGAAATGATTGAACATAAGTGAACTATTTATTTCCTCTGTGAGACCTAGATTGCATGTACCTGATTAGACAATATTTGACTTGTATTGTGAGTATGTGTGTACATGTACAGTAGGCTGTGTATATCTTTTATAATTATATTTTGTTCAATTGTATTGAGCCCTGATATCACCTTATCGAGGTTACTATTTTCTTATTTTAACACTATTATTTTAAACTTAATTTGAATGGTGCTACTTCAAAATTATTTAACTAGTCAAAGTCATTATGTTTCATTAGAGTTTTTTGACGACTTAATTCATCCTAATTTATCGGAATAATTGATTAAGAATAATAATGATTACAAGCAAATGAGTACTAGATTCATTTGTATATTGCTTTTCAAACTAACCATGTCTATGAAACTTTTTTAATTTTATTTTAGAATTGTGTTATTTATTTAAATACTTTCCAGTCTATTATTAGACATTAGAAACATTTTCAAATTATCGAAACAGAGTTCATAATAATTATAATTAACATTATTTTACTGTATTTTTGTTTGCAGAGAAAATGGATGTGGTCTAAATAAAGGAATGTAAATGAGATTATATTAATTAAATACTTATTAAATACATAAAACGATGTGAATTTTGATTGATTAGAATTTTTGGATTCCTAAATGTGTGCAATTTTAATTTAAGACATACGAGGGAGAAAAGATAATCAATTTTTTTAATAGTAATATGAAGCAAAGGGAAGATAATAGGCACTTAATAGAAGTATTTCCAATTCTAGCAAGAGTTCAAGCCGTCTCACTGGGGTAGAATAAAATAATGTATTAGTCAGAGATCGCCTAGATTCAGATCAATGGCTGGTGTGGTGTGTGTAAGAGGAAAGCACTTAAAAGATCAAGGGAGCTCAATTAATTATTTTCTACTTTTCTGTTTGAAGCATTAAAAATCCGTCAGTTTCGAACTCTTTCTAAACAATAATTATAAATGTGTCAATTCTATTTTGTAAATTTATCACCGAACTGGAGGCTAATGGTAATTTGATATAAGTATTATAATTAAGAAAAGTATTCTAATATTTGTTTATTGACACGCCATGGTGAAATTTTTCTCAGAAAAAACGATGCAAGGGAAATCTATGTAGGAAATTAAGTCTAGAAGTTGCCCTACCCAGAAGTAGAACCGATAGTGGATATTTCCACTCCTCTTTTTCAGAGTACTCTATAAAAATTTGAGTCTAGGATCGATTTATTCAAACCAAATAATAATTTTAGGAGGGATTTAAAGGTGATGTATCTTTGAGATTTTTGTGAGGATGTCTGTTATTCTTAATGGGGTTACTTATATTCCATACATGCATTTAAATTAAGTAGAAATAATTAATGTTATGATCAGCACTTCTCTATTTTTTTTCTGTTGGTTTCTATTTAAATTGATATTGTAATTTCCAATAATTATTCAATTTTATAACTGACTTTCTTCTATCGTGAAATTTTTTTCTATTGTGCATGATGCCCACATGAATCTAGAGACTTGTGCGTGGGTAATGAGGTGAATGATGAGAAATATACATGACTGAATGAGACTCGAACCGAAGGTTGCAGAAAACGAAGCCAGCCAGAGCCTTATCTTATCTTAGACAAGCGCGTAAACCAATTATTGTGCTACCAAAGCCGCCTAATTTCCATTTACAATTTCACTTCAATCAGTTTCTATCTATTTTATACCTCAAATTTTATTTCGTATTTCAATAATAGCTGTAACAACTCTCACTTTGGGACTACTTTCTGTAGACTACTAATACGTTTTTGTCTTGAAGGTCTTCAAAATGATCGTACATTGTGGTTCAATTGTTTTTTCCGTAATTGGGCTATTAATTATTCAAATACTCATCAGCTCTTTTCATATTTCTAGTAACTACATTTTATTGTATCTCACCGTTTGTGTCATAAGGGCAATAATGGGTTTATCATGGTGCTCTCATATAATTATTGTTAATAAATGAATAATGCTGATGAAATCTATCTCCCTGTTGAATATGGTTCTGTTTGATTAATTTTTTGAGCTCTGAACCAATTAAAAATATAATTATTTATTGAAACAGGGAACTAACGAAAAAACAAGCATTGGCTACATATAACTGAAATTCAGTTTTGTGAAATAATTGCTATATTCATAAACGAAAAAATGTTGTATCGTTAGGGATGTATAGGGAATATTCCAGTAATTAGTTACTCAATTTTTCTCTCTACTCGGAGTGCAGTTCACTTACAGTAAAATTGAATATAATAATTTCCATTTTATTATTAATGTGATGCAGTTTGGACCAGTTTCATGAACTATTTTATCGCGATTTAATTGACATTTTGACTATTTTATCGCGATTTATTTGACATTTTGTGAAGGAAAGTTTTATGAACTATTTTTCTCGAGGAATTTAAGGACTACTTGATTTTCATATTTGAAAGTGACGGTACAAATTGGTATTGAGATAATAAGTTAATAGAATTGTCTTATTTCTTAAAGCAACTGGGTTTGAAATATTTTAAAAATTTTGTGAATTCATCAGGAATAGTGATTGCCCTTTTCTTAATCAATTGAAAGTTAAAAGTTATAGTTTAGTGTGAGGTAGATGCTTTGGAGTTGATGATTTGTTGAATGAAACGGCAGAAATTGGATTGCATATTAGGCTGGTAATATTATTATTTTTTCTATTGCGGATGATGCCCACAGTCCTGAAAATTGTGCGTGCGTAATGAGGTGAATGGGTTAATGATGAGAAACATCCATGGCTGAATGAGATTCGAACCCAAGGCTGCAGGAAACAAAGCCAGCCAGAGCCCATTATCTTATCACAGACAAGCGCTCCAACCAACTGCGCTACCAGAGCCGCCAAATATGTTACAGAATATTAAAATTGGATTCCTTTACTGTTATTAAGGAATATGGTATTCCGATAAAAATGGTGATTATTCCAGTTTGGAGAAAAAAATTTGATATCAAGTAACAAGATAATTTCTTTATGTCCTATAATTACTTTCTAGACGGAAATTTATTGCAGATTTTACTATTATCTCAGAGAATGTTAGCAATTTTTAGTAATTCAAAAATAATGTGAAATTGGGGACAATGTAAAATGGTGTAATGTTCTTCGTTTAGAATAACAAGAAATGAAACTAGGCTATAGTTATTTCAAATTGAACCGTGTTATTTATTTAAAAAGAAAAGTTCTAAAATGACTAAAAGCACATATACCCAATAGCACAATGACAAATCCAATAATCACACATGAGCTCTAGGATAAACATATAATATAGTTCGATATCCTGGATCTCATGAATGATCAACAAAATTGTCGCGAGAAAAGTGCATGTTTTACAATATTCAGAATTGTTTTTAAATCGACTATTATTATTTTATTTGAATATCAGAGTGGAATCGTGAATATTATTTTTTGTAGATTGTCTTTTTATTTTGAAAATACTGTTCAATTTTCAATAGTTCGAGTAAAAAGCTACGTTGCAGAAACATTATTATTATATTTATAGAGTAAATTCTCTATTAATTGAATATCAGAGTGAAATTTTGAATATTATTTGTAGATTGTCTTCTTATTTTAAAACTACAGTTCCATTTTCATTAGTTCAAGAACAAAGCTATCTAGTAGAAAGATTATTTTTATATTTATAGGGTAAATTCTCTATTAGTGTATTACTTGGGATGATAAGCAGCTAACATTGGGAAATTCTGGCCTTGATATCAGATGTAACTATAATTAAATTAAAATTTTATTCGATTATTGATTCCAAGAACTAATGTTTCATTTTATAGAGGCTATAAAAATTGAAATTTGAATTTTTTTTGTAGATTTTTCAAGAAATAAGTTTATAAGGTTATTTTGAATACAATATTGAGAATTTACTTAATTTTGGACAATGGAAATTTCATCTAAATTGCAGTTTTAAATATTGCGAGAATAATTTAAGTAATTGATGATTTTCATAATTAAAAAATAGTGGTCCAGGTGATATACCTTTATTTTATCATTCTACTTGTGAAATTAACTAAAATTATCACATATGACGAATTAATACTTTGTATTTTGTATCAATGAAATTTAATAACTACCGATGCCAATTCCACAAGGGATTCACTCCCATTTAAACCATTTGACAGGCGGGCGAAAATGTGATAGATGAGATTGGAGATGAAGATTATCATAAGATCAGATTGTCATAAGATTATTATAAATGCGACAGCAATTAAGAATTTCAACCCCCTTGTAACGATTTTAGGGTTTGTATCCCAAAATCTCTATTACAGAATATAATTATAATTTCCTTTAAAACAAATATACAATTCTATTCATCAAATAAAATATAATTTCCTTTGAAGAAAAGTTATGTTCAGTCATGTCGATGTAGAAGGAACAGATTTATTTTCTCATTATCATTATTCTTACTACAATCTTTGAAATTGTAAGCTCTTTGAGCATGAAAAGACATTGTATTACCATTTTCTTATTACTAAGTAACAATGTAGAGTAACTGTAGTATTGTACAAAGAAAACATCGATAACTGATAGACAGAGACAGAATTACGAGCACACATTGTCATACTACTCCTGATTATCAAGTTTATAGTTTATCCTAGTACTATTGTTGTCTGTTGGAAAATATTCTCACGGGATTGCTACTAATGAGCAAAAGAAAAAGAATTAAAAAATACTTAGCCAATCACGAGCTAGCGAGACAACGTCATCCGCTAGTTCGCACCGACGCAGAAACCAATTTTGTCATTTCTGAAAAATCAAATCAACTAGTCACTTCATTCGGAATCAGTTTGTCGTTACGACAACTTGTAGGAATTCCGATAGTAAAATGTAGAACTAACTTTTGAATATAATGTAACGTTAACTTGGGAAAAGTATGTAAAGTAGTTTTTTGATAATTAATTTTTTTTAATGAAATAGTTGGAATCCCATTCATTTTTTTTGATCAGTTTAAGTGTTATGTAGTTTCGTCATGAAGAGGATATAGTTCCCCAAAATCCGCTAAAAGCGGTGAATGTAACCGGCTAGAGCATCATGTAATCAAGGTTTCGTGGTACCCAGACTATCAAATGCAGTACCTGGAGATCACTGGGTCAAGGCTGACTATCCAGGCCTGTCCGACTTCTAGGAGATGAAGTATTATCATCGATTTCAATTCTGAGGATGAACATCCAGGATTAAATACCGAAAGTATACTACGTTCTCAGTGATATTAAGTGAAATTAACAAAAAGGTTTCGACTAGAACTTCACAGTTTTAAGGTAACCAGCGCATAAATTTTTCTACGAAAATCTTCGCATAAAGAGATGGGCCCATACTCTAATAATTCGGCGTAATAAATTTCAAAATTAAATATTTAACTAAATTAATTTGGACTGTCTTGCAAAATTATAGTATTGAAAATTTAAGTAACTAAAACATCACTTGTCCTCGTAATATAGTATGAATATGTAACATTTTAGCACTATTTTTGATATTTTGTGAAGGGTACAATTTAATTTTTTTTGGATAATATTATAACGGATTCCAACTATCACTTGTATTTTTTTGACATCACCTAGTCAAGGTATCGTATGATGAGTGCTTGCTGAACTATAATCGATAATAGGAAAGGTCTATTTTCGATTATAAATTTTATATTTTATTTTCTAGCAAATGCCGTCTCTTAAATTTTTCAAAATTAACTTTCTTTATAGACGAGCATTTCAACTGCGCCACTCTGCTGTTAAAATTGAAATTAATAAAACAAAAAGGTGACGTTTTCAATTGCGCACGCGCTACTTTAAAAATTTTGTTTGTCTGAAAATAGGCTTCAAAATTAAAAATTAAAAGGTGTAAAAATTCAACTACGCCGTCTCTGACTTAAAATTTTTTTTTAACTGAAAACTAACCTTAAAGTAGGAAACGCAAAAGTACTCATCTCACGAGACAATGACAGGAGAGGTTATATGGGTCGATAATCTGACAATCAAGATAACATAGTTAAACGTAGAATTTAGTGTGTTTGAAACTTGAATTTGACTTATATGTAACCGTAAAATGACATAAGATTTGAACAAAAAAAAGTGGTTTGAATAGAGAATGCAAGATTTTCGTAAATAGGCCGAACTCAATATAGGTTAGCTTAACGTATACATGAATCCCGTATCACCAAGTAAACAAGCGTCACCTCACACGATGGAAAGTAAGACGATCAATTATTGGGAAACCAGGAAAGAGGTACATAGTGTATTCAATTTTGATTTAATACCTAGTGCTAAATTCAATCCTAATTATATCAGTAAAGAATGTTTAGTGTTTGAACTTGAAACTCTCGGCATTCCGCCGGAGACGTCATCAGAGTATGACTTAGACACATTGCGTGCTAAATACAGAACAATTGTGAGCGCGCCCGATCCCAAGATATCTCGTATTATCTATAATGATGAAAGTAGTAAGGTTGCCTTATCTAAAATTGAACACCAATTGAAAAAAGAAGCCGAATATTTGTCTGGCGTTCCTTGTCAAGTTAATGTGGATAGAAGTGCTAGTATCAAAAAAGGAATCAGTATATTTTTTCATATTTTGAACCGTATAACCCAATTACTCACGTATGCTAAGGAGACTAGCGATCAGGAATTGATTAAGGGGTTGGAAAATTCGATAGTGTCGGCTCAAGCCGTGTTCACCCAGCTAATTGACTTAAAACCATTTCTTAGAAGTAGGGCCACTTCGCCAGCGGGTGACAATTTTGAAACACCGAATTTTGTACCCCCTAGTATTCAAGTACACGATACGGAAAAGGCGAGTAGTTCCGGAATTGTCAATCCAATAGGACAACCCAAATTAAGTTTGGACATTGAAAAGGCTCAAAGAAATTTAGGAGTAAGACTACCTATGTCAAACGTGGTTACTGTTGTTGAGGATAACAGTATGTTTCAATATGTCGATAAGCGTAATTCAGATATTAATCGAGAGCCGGTTACTACTAGATTTCTTAACCCTCAAATGAATCTTCAAAACAATAGATTTTCCGTAGCTCCTGGACATACATCGAGCGTGCACCAAACATCTTATTCCGCACTTAGCAACATTTTCACTAAATTATCTAACCCTATTGAAAATTTAATTAAAGAATTGCCTATTACCGATGGACTTTCTGTCGATAATTTACTTAAATTTATTAGCGTTTCTTTGAAGATCAAAGAACGAGGCAATATTTCAGACCAACAACTTTTCAATTTAATTCACAGTTCGACAATCGGACCTTTGTCAGAACGACTAAATTTAGCAATAAATCTTAGCAGTTCTTTTGATGACTTTCACCATGATATCCTGACCTATTTCATTCCGACGAGACTAATCTCCGTTATCGAACGCGAACAGTATGGGCGTCTACAACAGATAGGGGAACCTCTAGCAGCCTACTTAGTAGCAATTAAAGATGCGGCCAAATTATTAAGATTAAATAAGTCCGAGGAAGAAATAGTTTCAACTATTTGTTCCGGCCTGAATCCCGAAGAAAGGTCAAGATTAGTCTTTCAATTTCGACCTAGAAATTTTAGGGACCTAAATGATTTGTGTGTCCAGTCTCAAAACATTCAATTTGCAGACATAGAAAGAAATCGAGTTGAAACTATGCCTATTAGAAAAGAAACAAGACCATGGAATGAAACGGGTACAGTGCCTAAGAAATGTTATCACTGTCAAAAGGTAGGCCATATAGCTAAAGAATGTAGATCAAACCCTAATAGTACAAATTTTCGCGGAAATACCTTTAGAAATGATAATCAAAATTCGAAACCTAATAATGTTACTAGAAATTTGAGCACAGTAAAATGCTTCAAATGCCAAAAGCTAGGTCATTACGCTAATGATTGCAATAATAAAAAAGTAGGACTATCTTTCGAAAACAAAAGAGTCAATTTTGCAAAAAACAAATCACAAAATTTTATTAGTAAATCGGAGGCTAATAAAAACCATTTCGTAAATTCACTAAAACCTGTTGCCCTTCGTAAAAAATATGAAGCCCAGTTTTCCAAAAATAAAGAATCAGTAAGTAAACGTAAATTAAATAATATTTCAAAAAGAAAAATTAGGAAACCTTTCAATAGATTAAAAACTAAAGCCTTAACTAATAAAGTAATACCTTTCGTAAGTTGCGAATTAGGAAATAATACAATAAATTCTCTAGCTTTAATTGATTCTGGGGCTTCCCAGAGTTTAATTTCTAAAAATACTTTTGATAAATTGTTAATTGAAAATCCTGACCTCCATGTAGTGAAGGAAAATTTTAATTGTGTGACCGCCAATAAACAACGACTTGAATTAAAAGAAATAATATTAATAAAAATAAAAATCGAAAATTTCAGTTGGAAATTTCGTTTTTACGTTTGTGAAAATCTTTCGGTGCCTATCATCCTTGGGTGTGATTTCATTCACCACACACAATTAGTAGTAGACTTATTTAATAAAAGATATTACTTCAATTTTCGGCCTCAATTTAAATTCTCTTTCGAAAACAACTTGAAAACCGAATCACTTAAAATTCAGAATAAAATCAGTGCGGATGACACTAAAGAGGAGTTAACTGTTTCTCAAAAAGGTAAACTAGATAAATTATTAAATACTTTCAATGATGTTCTTACAGATCGTCTCGGTAGAACAAATTTAGTAGAATATAAAATTCGTTTAACTTCTCACGAACCGGTAAGAAAAAGCCCATATCAATTAAATCCTATGAAAATGGAAATTTTGGAAGACAAAATAAAAACTATGCTTGAACAAGGAATTATCCAACGGTCAACCTCAAGCTATGCTAGCCCATGTTTCTTAGTCGCGAAGAAGGACGGGGGGCAAAGATTGGTCGTGGATTACAGAGCCCTAAATAAAAAGATAGCCTTAGATTCGACTCCTCTCCCAAATTTGGAAAATATTTTTCATTGGTTTCATGGCGCTACATATTTTTCGGTATTGGACTTGAACCAGGCCTATTATCAAATGCCCTTGGCAGAAGAAAGTAAACATCTAACAACTTTCTGTACAAGTAGAAATACTTTCATGTTCAATTCCGTTCCGTTTGGAATAAGCATTGGAGCTCAAGCATTAACATCAGTCTTAGACAACCTTTTTGAGGATATTAAATTCAAATTTGTGTTAAATTATCTCGACGATATTGTGATTTATTCCAAAAACTTTGAGTCTCATCTCGAACACATAGAGGTAGTTTTAACAAGGCTTAAAAATGCAGGCTTCACTGTCAAACCTGAAAAAACTAATTTTGCTAAAAGACAAATTTCTTTTCTTGGCAACCTAGTTGACAAAAATGGTATCACTATCGACCCTAATCGTACGAATTCGATTAAGGAATTCCCTAAACCAAAAAATGCTAAGGCCATAGCCAGATTTATCGGCATGTGCGGATATTTTCATAAATATATTCAAAATTATGCAGAAATTGCTGCACCTTTAAATGATCTAAGAAAGAAAAATACTAAATTTGTTTGGGAAGAGAAACATGAAAATGCATTTCAGAAATTAAAGTATGCCATCATGAACCCGCCAGTTTTAAAAACAGCTGATTTTTCAAAAAGGTTTGTTCTACAGACAGACGGGAGTTCTACTGCGGTCGCCGCAATTTTGTCACAAGAAGTAGATGGAATTTTGCAGCCCATAGCATATGCTTCTAAAAAACTGACTCAGCAAGAATGCCGGTATTCTACTTATGAGATTGAATGTTATGCTGCAATTTTCGCCATGGAAAAATTCAAATTGTACCTCCAACATGCTAAATTTCTTTTGTTGACCGATAACAGTGCCTTATCATGGATTTTGAAACAAGATAACAAGGTAGGTCGTTTAAGTCGCTGGATATTAAGACTTTTATCTTTCCAGTTCGATGTAAAACACATTCCAGGCAAGTTAAATGTAACCGCCGATTGTTTATCCAGGATGTTTCAGGATGAAATAAGTCAAGAAGAACAAAAATTGATCGAAACTGAATTTGAAAATGAAAATCTTTTAAATTTCGTAAATAACCTAAAAATTACTGATTTCCCACTCGTTTTTACCGACATCAAAATTCATCAAAAAAAGGACCCATTTATTTCGAATATAATGAATAAAATTTCTAACAATGAAAATCAGTTCTCTTATAGCATCTTTAAAGATGTGCTAGTGATAAAAATAAGAAATCAAGAAAAATTAAGAATTGTTTTGCCTAAAATTCTAATTCCACTAGTGTTTAAATATTACCATGATTCCGCTATTGGAGGACACTTAGGTGTCAGCAAAACTACTGCTAAAATTTTTGAAAATTTCTATTGGCCAAAAATGAAAAAAGATATTCATTATCTTGTTCAATCTTGTGCTCCATGTGGACTAAGTAAACCCGCTCAAAAAACTAATTTTGGTTTCCTTTCCTCAAAGGTTCAACAAAAACCCATGGAAATGTTCCATATCGATACAGTAGGTCCATTAGTTCGTTCCACACAAGGAAATATGTATATATTTACTTGTATTGACGTGTTTTCAAAATTTTCGTGGTTAATACCACTTCGTAAAACTACGTCGGATTCAGTTATTAAAGCTCTAAAAACTATTTTCGTAAATTTTTCCACCCCTAAGACGGTAATTTCCGATAACCACTCTATTTTTACGTCTTCAAAATTTAAAAATTTCCTTTTTGAAAATTCCATAAAGGCGGCTAACACTAGCCCTTACTACCCTCAAGCTAATCAAGTAGAAAGGCTACACCGAAACTTAAGGAGTGCCCTCACTGCTTTTCATTCTAACAGCCAAACCCGCTGGGACGAGACGTTAAATTGGTTGCCACTGGCGTTTAATCTAGCAAAGCACGAAAGCATAAATGCAACTCCTTTCAGTATTATGTTCAGATACGAAGCGAATCACCCCTTGTCAAACGCTTGGAACATTTCTGAATTGTTACCAAACAAGAGCGGTGACGACACAATGAAGATATGGAAAGAGGCGAGAGATAGTCTCACAAAAGCGCATAATAAACGTAAACTAAACTACGACAAACATCGACGCGAGGTCCCATTCAAAACAGATGATTTTGTTTGGACCCGTACCCATATTTTGAGCGACAAAATAAAAAAGATATGTAAAAAATTAAGTCCGCGTTGGGCAGGACCTTTCAAAATCGGGCGATTTCTCACGGACGTCACCGTAGAATTAATAGATCCCGACAGTGAGGATGTTATTCACAAAACACATGTGTCTCAACTTAAGAAATTCTTTCCGCGAGAAAGCGAAGAAGAAGAAGAAGATGATGGAGAAGAAGAGTAAGAATTGTTGTTTACTAAATACAGCGATCAGCTGTGCATAATAACACAACGACCGAGCAAGGCTATGAGTTCGCTAAGTAAGTCAACCGAGGGTCGCTACACTCGTAGCAGTAGACCGCTCCGTAAGCTAGACTAATCTGAGGAAGCTCCCTTTGCAACGTTCCGTTGCCTTGACACACGCAACGCGTTTCATAACAGCAACACACTGTTGTATATGCTATGGTGGCAGAACGTGGTTTGTTTACAATTTAGAACTGGTGAGGCGCGCCACCATCTAAACTTGTCAAACCTACCTTTAATTAATAAAATAGTAATCTTTTAAAGATATATTAGTAAGTAATAAAATAATTTTTGACTCTGAAATTTGAAATTTCTGAGAATGTATAGGAAATATTCTAGAATATCCATAAATAATTAACCTTGTATGTGAAACTAAACTTGTAATGTAGTTGATTAATCTATTTAACGATGAAATTAGATAAATATTCCCTTATGTAAATGAAACTTATCAACTTAGTGTAATTATTATAAATTTGAACTTAAGAAGGAACTTAGATTTTTTTTTGAAGTGAAAGAATTTTTTTGATTAGATGATAGACAACTACACTTGATGTTCTCTTATCAAGTAGATGCTCTTATACTGATGCACCTTTAATTCTCGTTTTAGTTTTCATCGTTTGAGATCAAAATTATCTAGATAAACCTTTTTTTTTACTGTAAGCTACGATTGTGGACGCATATGACTAGCATACCTATTACCTTTTTTTAGTACTGGATGATTTGCACTTCTGTTGAAGTACACCAGATTGTAGTTGTAGTTGGCCACTCAATGATAGTCGAATGTACAAAAATTTTTTTTATGGAAATTGCTGGAAGAACTTTAAATTTAGTAAATTTTGGATTACTCTTGGACTTGATTTATTAGACAGCACTTAGAATTTATTTTGTTGTGCATCACTTGAAGTTTCGTTAGAATGCCTTGAATCTAAATCGACTTGTGGTTTTTCAAGACATTTTGACTTAATAAGTTGATGATAACAGAACTAGACTTTGGTTACTAGTCAACTTAGAAAATTTTATTATTAGTTATGTTTTGGTACCTTATTTCTAAATTTTTTTTGCATCATATAGGATATTTTCAGATGTTGATATACAAATTTGTCATGGTATTGTAATTGTAACTGATTGTATTGTAAACTTTAGGCATGTTTCACATTAGAAGAAGGGGGAGTATGTAACGATTTTAGGGTTTGTATCCCAAAATCTCTATTACAGAATATAATTATAATTTCCTTTAAAACAAATATACAATTCTATTCATCAAATAAAATATAATTTCCTTTGAAGAAAAGTTATGTTCAGTCATGTCGATGTAGAAGGAACAGATTTATTTTCTCATTATCATTATTCTTACTACAATCTTTGAAATTGTAAGCTCTTTGAGCATGAAAAGACATTGTATTACCATTTTCTTATTACTAAGTAACAATGTAGAGTAACTGTAGTATTGTACAAAGAAAACATCGATAACTGATAGACAGAGACAGAATTACGAGCACACATTGTCATACTACTCCTGATTATCAAGTTTATAGTTTATCCTAGTACTATTGTTGTCTGTTGGAAAATATTCTCACGGGATTGCTACTAATGAGCAAAAGAAAAAGAATTAAAAAATACTTAGCCAATCACGAGCTAGCGAGACAACGTCATCCGCTAGTTCGCACCGACGCAGAAACCAATTTTGTCATTTCTGAAAAATCAAATCAACTAGTCACTTCATTCGGAATCAGTTTGTCGTTACGACAACTTGTAGGAATTCCGATAGTAAAATGTAGAACTAACTTTTGAATATAATGTAACGTTAACTTGGGAAAAGTATGTAAAGTAGTTTTTTGATAATTAATTTTTTTTAATGAAATAGTTGGAATCCCATTCATTTTTTTTGATCAGTTTAAGTGTTATGTAGTTTCGTCATGAAGAGGATATAGTTCCCCAAAATCCGCTAAAAGCGGTGAATGTAACCGGCTAGAGCATCATGTAATCAAGGTTTCGTGGTACCCAGACTATCAAATGCAGTACCTGGAGATCACTGGGTCAAGGCTGACTATCCAGGCCTGTCCGACTTCTAGGAGATGAAGTATTATCATCGATTTCAATTCTGAGGATGAACATCCAGGATTAAATACCGAAAGTATACTACGTTCTCAGTGATATTAAGTGAAATTAACAAAAAGGTTTCGACTAGAACTTCACAGTTTTAAGGTAACCAGCGCATAAATTTTTCTACGAAAATCTTCGCATAAAGAGATGGGCCCATACTCTAATAATTCGGCGTAATAAATTTCAAAATTAAATATTTAACTAAATTAATTTGGACTGTCTTGCAAAATTATAGTATTGAAAATTTAAGTAACTAAAACATCACTTGTCCTCGTAATATAGTATGAATATGTAACATTTTAGCACTATTTTTGATATTTTGTGAAGGGTACAATTTAATTTTTTTTGGATAATATTATAACGGATTCCAACTATCACTTGTATTTTTTTGACATCACCTAGTCAAGGTATCGTATGATGAGTGCTTGCTGAACTATAATCGATAATAGGAAAGGTCTATTTTCGATTATAAATTTTATATTTTATTTTCTAGCAAATGCCGTCTCTTAAATTTTTCAAAATTAACTTTCTTTATAGACGAGCATTTCACCCTATAAATAACGCTTATCCCGAGGGCCTTCCTGAATTGCTGATGATGGGGTAATTCTGAACATTCAGGCAAATTCAGTCGAAGCTCAGAAATCTTGTAAGAAAATCTTAAAGAAGTTTGAAACTAATCAAAACACCTAGCTCGGTACAGAGACGAAAAAATGCATTGGTTCAATGGTTTGAAATCAGTCATGGATTCAACAAAAAATTGTGAGTTTCATTGTAAACTGAATTCCAAATTCAAGTTTAAAAGGCGAAGCAATCTTTGAAAAAATTCAGTGCAGTGCAGTACAGCTCCTTAATGTAAGGCAAATATTGATATAATACAATATAATCATCTTTAAATTCAAATTCAATTATTACTTGGGACTTTCTTTTGCGTTCATGTAATGGTTTGAAATAATAAAAAAATGAGTTTATCCACGTTCTAATGTTGTGTTGTAATAAAGGGTGTTTATAAAATAATATCGGATTTCCAAATGTTCATAGTATTCATTACATACTACTTACAATCAAAATATCACATCAAATGAAAGAGAAATATTTTTGTTTTTTAGCTCCTGTTGGTACGCAATTGCAACGAGACTCTCCTAAATTTAATGCTTGTTTGTGCTATATCTCGGCAAAAAGTTTATGGGGGGGTAATGGTGGGGTAAGCGACTGCAACTGGTACTTCCTGTAGTTATGCGCTAGAACTTTGGCTATTTCCTCAATTGGTAGAAGATGAATAACAGAATTACATTTGGCAGTATTATGATACACCATAATATGATGACTTGCGAGTTGTACTGTATGAGTTGCACTTTTTTTTTGTTGTATTAATTTGAATTGTAAGTTGTATGTAATAAACACTATAAAGCGTAAAAACTCCGATATTTTTTATAAACACCCGGTACTTAGCTATCGAAACGATAAAATAATAATTCATCAATATTTTGTGACTTTAAAAAATATAAATTGCATTTTGATTAACACTATGGTAAATTGAATGAGCGATTTTGAAGAGGGGGAATTTAAATATACTTTTAGAGTGTCAGCTGTGTCTATCTGAAAGAGAAATTAATTTACCAAGCCAATTAATTGAGCTAATCATTGAGTTTGAGCAACCTGTTGTTTAGGGAGGGTGCAGATGGTAGACGCCGGCAGATGCAGGATTGGCATGAAGGCATGTTTGGGTAGGCGTTGGTCCGGCGTGGCCCCGTACGTGTGTTCTCGCTCGTTTTCGTGGCCCGTTCTGAAATAAACATTAATCTCAGCATCAATTTTGTCAAGTACCAAATAGCTAATACAATAATCAAAACATTAATGAAATAGCCAATCGAAGCAACAAAGTAAACTGCCTTAACGATTCGATTAATTTTCAACATCTCAACGGACAAGGTTGGAATGGACTGTTCCATCAGAGTCAAAAGAAATTTATGAAGCAAAATAGATTTATAAATAATAGTCTGAAATTATAAGCGTTTAGGTCTCGGACAAATTCCTGAATTAGAACTACTTTATCAAAACCAAATATTGAACTTGATGGAACTGAAAATTAAAATATCAGTTTCAGTTACCATTGGCTTGGAATCGTGTCGTTCAACTAATTCTCTGGCTGTATTCATACTAGCTGAAATAAGCTAATCTGTTCAAAGTTCAAATTAAATAATATAAACTTAAAAAACACTTTTAAATGGAAATTGACTCACGTTATGGCGTAACGCCATATACGCCATAACGTGAGTCAATTTCCATTTAAAAGTGTTTTTTAAGTTTATATTACATATTAGTGGAAACAAGATGGATCTTCAACATCAAATTAAATATTGTAGCTATTGCCAGTTTTCTAGAATAGGTAAATCAATAACTAATGATGGAAACAGTCATTGAAAACTTGAATAATAATATTATTTTTGCGTTTATTTTCAGCAACTGAATCCTAAATGTAGGAAATATGAAAAACATTGAGATGGAGAATTGGAGGTAATGGTGTTCCAGGAGCTCTACTGATTAAGATATTAGCTCAACCTAAGTTCAGAAGGAAGCTGTTGAGGCAGTGCAGACAGACGGACAGGGCAGATGAATAGTAGCACAATTTATTCCAACAGGTCCCAGTCAGGCACCGTACTTGATAAGTGAATAATGATAATGATGTCATCAACACATATATTATCAACACACAAGAAACTATAGTTTAGACTGTCACATCGTTTTCAATCTCAACCAAACTAGAACTGAACTAGCTCGTCTATACATACTCTCTTCAAACAAATCCTAATGGCTTATAGATTGAGAGCCTCTCGTGCACTAGAAGAAGGCTCCTTGTCTATAAACCAATAATATTCTTCTGAGGAGAGTATAATTTAGCTACTATGTTATATTTTGGTTTCAGTTTGGAAAAAGAAGTGACAGCTGAAACTATAGTACATCGTGTGTAGATCAATCAAGTGGATGTATCAACATCATGGATACCCAACACATTATCCAACACTGCCTCCAATTCCAAGATGATAATTAAATTGTCAATGAGTAAGAATATGTATAGAATTATGAAAATGAAAATTCAAACACTGTTAATATGATGTAGACTTATGCCCGGTTTCTGAGTTGTTCATTAAGTTTAATGGATCATTAATCCATTGCTCCAGCTGAGAGTTAATGATCCATTAAACTTAATGAACAACTCAGAAAGCGGGCATTAGTGTTCAAAATGAAATGAATTACTGAATTAAAAAAAGAACTTTCATTTCTTAGTGACACATCACAGATAAGGCTGGTCTCACATTGGAGGCGATCATGTTTTGAATTTTGGTCACACATGAGGCTTTTTAAACATTACAATCCAGCCGATACAATACAATCTGCATCAGCAAATCTATTGCATCAGAAGGCTTATGGTGCTTAAAGAGCCTCAAAGACGATTCAAAGTCGCTCATAGTAGCTTCTAATATGAGAACAGCTTAAGACCTTGATACAGAAAGATGATTCAAAATTAATGCTTACTTTGACTCTTAGAGCACGGGGCCGTGCTTTCCCCACCCCCTTATTTAGTAGGGTGAGGAAGCAGATCGCCGTTGCCTCCTCGCGGCTCTCACCGCCCACATTATGCCGCCGCCCACAGGTAAATCCATGTATCCAATATTTATTGGCACATGGGGCGGCGACGGTGGGGGTGGTGGCGATGGTGGTGGTGGTGGCGATGGTGGTGGTGATAGTGGTGGTGGTGGTGGAGTGACATGCCTCGGCTCGGGGGCCGAGGCTGACCTCCTCCACCTTGGGGCCGGACGCACCCACATCAAGCCTGGCGCCCTGGGTAGGTCTTGATGACCTATCTCCAGGGGATGGCAGGGTGGTGGCCCCTGTTGTTGCTGCTGTTGTTGTTGCTGTTGTAGTTGTTGTTGTTGCTGTTGTTGTTGCTGCTGTTGTTGTTGCTGTTGCTGCTGTAGTTGCTGCTGTTGTTGCTGCTGTTGTTGCTGCTGTTGTTGTTGCTGTTGTTGTTGCTGTAGTTGCTGTTGTTGTTGCTGTAGTTGCTGTTGTTGCTGTAGTTGCTGCTGTTGTTGTTGTTGCTGTTGTTGTTGCTGTAGTTGCTGTTGTTGTTGTTGCTGCTGCTGTTGTTGTTGCTGCTGCTGTTGTTGTTGCTGTTGTTGTTGCTGTAGTTGCTGTTGTTGTTGTAGCTGCAGCTGTAGTTGTTGCTGTTGTTGTTGTTGCTGCTGTTGTTGTTGTTGCTGTTGGACCCTGGCCCGCTTGGCCACCGGGGCGCCATTATCATTATTATCATCATCATCATCATCATCATCGTCATCTCTCGGTCTCTAAAAAATCATACAAAAACAAAGTTAATAATCTAGTTTCCCATTAGACATTTTTTTTCAGTGTCTTGCTGACAGAAGTATGATGCATATACACATCACCTAGCACTTTGAACAACCATGAATAAATTTATTCTATTGTTTCAATACTAGAGAGCCCAACGGACTGGAGAACTCGCTTGCAAACAACTTAATTCGAAAAGGGAAACTCATATTTGGGAAGCTTATCATAGGGGAATGTGGTAACAAAAAACGGCTGTTTTAAAGATACTGATTTAGATAAAATTCACAAGACAATCTATCACTTGAAGTTCAAGTTCATCATTGCTCTGATATACAGGTTTATTTTCCACAAAAAAGACATACCGTACTCATATACCTATCTATCAGGGCAATGGGATTAGTGTATATCTATAGAGTAGATATATTTACAATATAAAAAACAGCTGTATATATTATATTCATATTTTGTCAGGGCAATGAAGTTAGTATATCAGCTGATAGAGATTCTATAAAAAGCCTGATCGCATTTATTCACCTATACAGCTGATGGTAACTCAAAATAGGCTATATTTTGAAATCTATTGAGAATTCCATATGGTGAAAACAACTATTTTATATATATTATAGTAATATATATAGATATATTAATGAAGGGCTGAGATTCTATTGTTCTTTTATTTCGCTTCAAAAAGGATGAAGGAGTCTGTTAATTTTATTGGCCAACGAACTTGACCTGCCCAAAGATACCAAGAATCTGTGTTTCAAATTTGAAGTTGATTGATAAAGGTGTTCGAAAGTTATCGTGGAACATACAAACACACAAAGCCTCGAGCCTCAAGTCAAAAGGAAGAACTCGCTCCGCTCGTTCAATAATGTAGGCCTACATGATTATATTTTCAAAATGATTCTGAAGAAGCTCAATTTTCAATACTGCAGTTGAGAAGTATGGGCTATAATGTTATTATAACATGTTATCCCTGTTCAAGTTTTATGGAGAGAAAAACAGAAGTTTCAGTGGAATATTGAAACGTGTTGTTTTTATAGATAAAAACGATAGTCTGAAAACTAATATTAATCAAATTAATCAAAATGAAATAGTAGGCTCATAATGGTGATACTCAGAATAAAAATAATAATTATTTTAGCACTAGGTAGATTGAGGTTGATTCTTCAAAAATATTTGGACTCACCAAGTTGATGGAAGTATAAATTAGCAATTTATCAACAATCAATCAACCAGCAACCATTCTATTGTTATAATGAGGAATAAGAAACAGCATGACTTTTGAAACACACATTTTTAATGTAAAAATATTGGTGGAAGGAACCATTGTTTATTAAAATTGGTATTAAAATAACAAAGCTGTTCAGCAGGGGCAGCAGCTCAAAAAGAAATGAACTATTTCTCTCTGCTTCCAATTATTATTAATTTGAAGTCCATCCAAATTCAATTACACTGCTGAATAACACAGCAATAATGATTGAGAAGTTGATAAAGCTCCATCAATTAGGCCCCCACTCTACAACCCCATGGATATCAATAAGTTTTGTCCCACTATTTACAAATCCTTGCTACAACCCTGGTTTATTGAATTGGTCTCATTAAAGTGTTTTATTGCTTACTTTATTGCCGCGCCTGGGAGGGGGGGTCTGTTGGCGCGGGGGCTGCCGAGGGGGGGCTGCCTCCACCGCCTCTGCCTCCTCCATCATGGAGAGGAAGTAGAGGAAGGCAGCATCCCCTTCCTCTCCGTTGCCCTGCTCCTGTGCGTGTGCCTGCGGGAGGGGCGGGGTCTCACCCGCAGCTACCCTCGCCAGCCATTGGACTCTCTGAATCCTGCAAAACATTAAATAAATTGTATTATCATCAACAAAAGTATACATTTCATGGTTTGGTTCAAAATAGTATGGATAGTATAAAAATAGAATATGGGAAACTCTTAAAAATAAACCCTTTTATATAATGTTCAAAATACTCAAATTGTTTGGTGATAGCTCACTGAACAATAATTTTGGCACTTTTTTGCATGATGGGAGTTTCCATTTAAGAGTTGTTGGGTGTAATTTCTATAACTCAAGCTGCATGATGGAGTGAGACCACACAAGCAATATGTAGCACATCAAATGAGTTTCCATGTTGTCTGAACTTCAGGTAAAGATATAACACAATACAACACTCCATTGGTGTGCTATGACAAGCTGTTTGTGTAGTCTAACACCACCGCAAGTTGTAAGTGTCACTGCCTAAGAGTACAGTAGTTGTGAATTCAACAGTTCCTGAGTCAAGTCCCATGGAGTTGGAATCTAAGAGTGTATCAAAATTAGTCAACAAAATAATTCCACATTTTGGCAATCAGGTACATTCTACCAAGATATCACAGTTCAACTGATTAGTTGTGCCATAGGGAATCTTGAACAGAATTTTTCAATTGATCAGTATAATCAATTAAAAATTGAATATTAAGATGAAAAAATTGTATTTCTGCTTATAACAAACTCTGTAAATAGTTTTAGTTGTTGTTTGAATTCAGTTTGGAAAGTTAAGGTTGGATTACATGAACAATCACTGGTTCAGTGCGGTAAGTTCACTAAAAGATGATAAAGGACATTAAATTTCGATCCATTCTTGTACTTGGCCTGTTTGTCCTCCTCTAATTATTGCATCCAACTACATATTATATTGCTTTCTACAGCAATGTCTAGAAAGGCTCAATGACATTAAGCTTAGTGGCTGTTAGAAGCATGGTGATGGAGAAAGACAATTTATAGTATTATTGTAATTGAAAAAAAAATATTTTTATAAATACCTCGAGAGAGGCTCGAGGTCCGCTGCCTCCCGCACGCTGGCCTCCCACCTCCTCCTCTCACCTGCCCTCACTTTGAGGGCCTGGATATTTTTGTTCACTTTTTTCAGTATATTCTGCAAGAGAATTGTAAACCAATTAGAAATATTTTCACTTCAGTATCACTCCGCAATGGTAAAGTAACCTTTATTCAATTTATTATTTTTTTTTTTTTTGTAATATTTGCCATATTTCATTAGCATTACAGACTCCATAGCAGAGCTACCAAGATAATAAGTAAAGCACCATAACAACTATGGGTATAATATAGTATACTACGGTTAGCACAGTCACATGTTTCCCTTTTCTTGAAAGTGGCATCTTAAATCTCGATAATCAAACAAACATTTGAAATTTTTCATGACTATTTGCATCTTTTTCATTATTCTTTCCCCCAATTATTTATTTTGTGGTTCACAAAGACATTTGATACACACATAATTATTGATAAAGAATGTGGTGATCACATATGGTGTTGCCATAGTAACCTCTTATTTACTTCAACTGTTTATTCACCATACTCTATTAAATAATATATTCCAAGTATTTTAGGGTAAATTGAGAATATTTGCATTTATCCTCGTTTATGGTTAGATTGTACTTTTTTATTGTATCTCGAAAACGTTGTAGTTTATTATCATGTCCATTCCACAAACAATAATGTCATCTAAGTAGGCATAGACATTTTTTACATTTTATCTTTCGTTCAATAAATTGTACTAGAATTAAAGACCTTTTGTAAAGTGAGGCTTCAATTGACGAAGAACTCAGTATGGTGAATAAACAGTTGAAGTAAATAAGAGGTTACTATGGCAACACCATATGTGATCACCACACATGGCAAAGGATGAAACATTTCAATACCTTCATAATCTTCAACTTTGACAAAAAAATGTTTCTCAATCACAAGTGCACAGCCTTGAGGGCGATTGGCAAATGGCAATTTCAGAAGTTTTACTCTTATTTGAAGACAAGTTCAAAAGGGGATTGGCTTCAGTCAATTTGTGAATTAATTATCTTGCTGACAACTACGGTCAAAGTCGATGGGGGCCTTGAGACTACTAATTACTAGTTCTACTTCCAATTACTATGATTCAAGTGCTGCAGATTCATAAAGATTTTTAAAGAAAAATAATTATTCTAACCACAAATAGAACTGTTTTTCACTCACATTTCTCTTGATGGCCGAAACAAGCTCATCGTGGGGCATGAAGGGGTGTATAGCCCCCCATGACACCCACGAGTGACGGGCTCGGTCCCCCAGCCATGTGACATGCACATCGCGCAGCGTGCGCGTTGGGAATGCTGAAAAAATGAAAACAAGGTTGAGAGTGATTGAATAAGAAAAGCAGCTACAAAAATGAACCTTTCAAGGCAAAAATGACTTACAGCATATGTCTCAAATGATTTGGACTCAATAGTTTATGAGGACAGTTTGGCCATTTAGGCTACATTATCAAAAACTTTGTATGGTAGATTAGTTAACAAGAATAATTCGAAATCACTGAAAATCTAAAAAAATAACTAGTTTATATTAACTTAATGGCTATGAATTTATACGTTCACTCACAACTGTTGAATAGAATTTATAATAAAAAATTCTGAGCTGAACAATAAATAAATGAACAAACAATTATAAAGGATAACATAGATCAAATTAAATTTTATTTTGATATAGCTAACCCAAGATCATGGAAACTCCTGCAAGGGCTTGTACATTTAGATTGAATCTAACATTCAAAATTGGCCATAGAATTAAAATTATTACTATTATTATTATTATTATTATTATCAATTGCAAATGGAGAAATTGAAATGACCTATAAGTATAATTATTTATATGAATTGTAAAGGTAGTGTCTAGATTGCTCTATTAAAGCAATAAGTGCCTCCATAGTTATGTGATCGCTCAATCCCCTATAGATCCAATTTAATGATTGCAGACTCAAATCGTTGCCTCAATCCTAGTGGCCTTCAACCACCTTTTCAGATCACATTCACTAGCCTAGAGGGTTGTCAAAGTACCCAAGGAATCATGTCTAGGAGATTAATCACATGCAGCAAAATATTTAAAAAATCCAGTCTAATAGTCTGAGTGACCATGCCTGATGAATCCATATAATTTTATTTGCCAGATGATGCCCTCATGAGTCTTGAGACTTGTGCGAGGGTAATGAGGTGGATGGTGACAAGGTGAAAACATCCAAGTCTGAAAGAGTTTAGAACTCGAGACCTTGAGGAGCAGCAGCCAGTCAGAGTCATTTCCAATCAGAGATAAGCGCCCCAACTGTCTAACCTGCTAAGACTTATATAAACATATAATATGAATCAATTACATTGATTGACACTCTACTCACTTCGAACTTTTTGCCACTCGTGGCTGTTAGGGTCCCTAGTAACGACCGCTGGCCGGTAGGGACCCTTCCCCAACCTTGCCCAGAGCAACATCCCCACCACCAAACTCAACTCCGCTTGTGGCGGTTGGTGGCGGGGGTTGACTCGTGGGACTCGTGGGAGGGGGCGTCTATTTCTTGGTGCTGGTGGCGGTGGAGGTGGTGGCACTTCTACAAGCAAAACAACAAATTTAATATTAGAATTACTACAGAACAGGTTGGCACAGAGCACTGTAAACAGAAGTTGCCTTTCTCAATGAATAATCGAAATTTAAATTCAATATCGCTCATATGTTACGTTCAAGAGACACATGCTATGGTGAATACATCTCAAGATAACACAATATTATTTTGTTATAATAACAAAATAATACTTATGATTAGAAATACTATGTAAAACGGTTTTTTCAAAATCTAGAAGAAAAATTTATAATTGAAAAATTTACATAAACTTTACTGTTCTTATCATTGTTGTGAAAATCAATAATTCCTGACGCACATTTTCCCATCCTATATAATTGTCAGACTCAGCTTGGCAGACTAATATAAATAATCTATCAGTTAGGACAGCAATCGCAGCACTCTTCTTTGAGTGGTATGCTCTTTGACCACAACATAGATTAGCTGGAAGAGTCATCCACAGTCAAAATCGGCTTGAAGGACTTTACATACACCATGTATAGTATGAGTATATAATGGAAGCCTACATAGGCTATAGGCCCTCTAACCAATCTCGACTATGGGTGACTTTTCGTACCCGACATTATGTTTCGGTCTAGGCATTGTACTACGCAAGCGAAGATTGAAATAGGTTGTGATTGATTTCCTTACTGAGGTAACAAAATTTGTTTGTAGATTGAGTTATATCAGTATGCCAAACCCACTGAAACAAAGCCATTATTTGACAGAAAAGTTTGGAAAGCAACACACTTGATGAAGCCGTTATTATATCTGAGATGAACATAGTACACCTCAAGCCACAATAAGGCATATTATTATAATATAGATTGTTTATAATAATGAAATATTACTAACCCACTCTCCTCGGCCTGAGCCGTCCTCCATAGTTAATAACTATTGGCGCTTGCATTCTGAAAATTGAAAATGATAAGGAATTATAATACGTAGAATCACATCATGATGAGAATACATTTCATACCAATATGAATTGAATTCCACACTATTAATACATTCCACCATAATGATAAATGTTAATGAAATGATTGATTACTGGTAACAGACGATTTCTCCTGAAATTTTGGGTCTCATACTTGTGAGAGTAATGAGGATAATAGTGATTGGATCGGGAATCGAACCAGAGTCCATCGGAGTAGCTAAAGTAACAGGAAGGCATAGGCTACCGTGGCTTCACACGAATTTTGTTTATTTGCTGAGTTGGTGTGAAAATAAACAAGTTAGTAATTTAGAATCATCCTGCTCCAATTTGAAAAAAAAAAGAAATAAAAATAGTTCAGAATAAAAAAATTTAATTCAATGTTTTCACCTGCCAAGAGTGCAGCCTTATTTATTACAGGAGAAATCATCTTGCTACCAACTTAATAAATTAGACTTTCATTGATTATAATTTAGGGCTATGAACAAAGCATATACTCGCAAAGTGGCAATATTCTTTGCATAGTCCCTCAAACACCACTATCATACTCAGATTTCTGTCTTTTGTATTCATTTATATTTTTATATTTATATTTTTATCGTTTATATTTTATTTCTGTCTTTTAGAGACCGTATTAATATTCAAAGCTTGAATGAGCATACAGCTATGGAGAACCATCATCATATTGTGAAGAGCAGTGGCGGTTCTAAAGGTTAATTTCTGGGGGGCAGACTTCCGGGGGGGTTGTGGAGCCCTCCCCCGGAAAATTAAAAAAAAAACTATTTCAGGCTGAAAGTTTTACTAATAGAAACGTGAAAAACAAGTAGGTTTTTTCGTCTTGCTATACACTATTTTTTCTTGCACAATAAATCTCGAACAGCTCACTTACTCGTAATGGAGGGTAGTGGAGTGAACATTCAGCAGTGACAATTAAACGGTTCTATATTTCTAGATTGTAATTGTTGTTGGTTTCAGTTTAGGTTGGAAATTGTAAGCCACACACACAGTTTTATAAGCACAAAGCACAGTTATGTATTCCAAAATCTTCTAAACAACTTCACAATACAGGTTTTAGACTCTTAGTACTGAATAAAATAAAATCATTCAGGGAGTTTAACTAGTGTTCTCCATAAGTTTAATCTCCTCTGGCCAACATTTTTAAATTGATCCAGGATTGCTTGAGGATTCTTCAATAGTTTTTCTCCCTTTCAATTGAGTGTATGGCCAAGTATGATTGTCTTCAAGGTAGATCTAAGATACGTTTAGATTCTCATCTTTTTGCACTGGCACTAGCTACTGATAGAGTAAACAGCAGTCTTAGAGGTTTTGACCGTTGGGGATGTACAAATTAGATTGTTCCATTAGCTCTATTGGGTTTCCCTTAAATTCGTTGAGTGTGTGTTTTACCAAACCAAGTGCATATGATAGTTCATCACAGTTTACAAATTAAATATGTCATACTTATTTGCAAAAGCACAAAAGTTTTCCTCAGATGAAAACCCTTTACTTTGAGGACTTATTGCATCAAATGCTTGAACAAAACAATCGTTTGATTCAACTCTCCTTTGCAACTTGGTGATCATGTGGTCTAGTACTTCCTAAAAGAATGTCTAATGTCTTCTCAAAAGCTATTGGGGGGGGGGGGGGGCTGTTGCCTCCCTGCCCCGGGCTAGAACCGCCACTGGTAAAAAGTATTTGCAAATGTCTTCTATGGGGCGAAATGTGTGTTCACATCTCACACAATGAAAATAGAATAGCTAAAGCATTCATATGCTACTTGCTGAAATTTCAAAACTTTTTCATTTGGCAGGTCACAATGAAACAGAATGTGACGCGGCGCACCTCTTGTTTTGCGTTTCAGATAGTTATCCCACAACGCGGAACGATAGAGAAGCTTATGGGATAGAATAGCCTCATTCAAATCGTTAATCTTCGTGCTAAACTCAATTTTCTATGCACTCCATTTGTTCAGAACATCATTGATGCAGTCAGTTGGCAGTACAAGGATCCCGGGCCGTCACACAACATGTCAAAACACGATAGTGCAGAATTATTTTCATTTAATCCGAAATTGGTTTCAGTGACTAATCAGCATCAGCTGCAGCGTCGAATCGCACTGCACCGCATTTTCCGTGAAACAGGGTAAAAGCCAAGGAAATTTTTTCTCTATGGAGAATACAAGAGTCCAATAAGGGGATCAACTTTGCGCTTCTTATTGCAAAGGTCTTTACTGGATGTAGCCAAAAAAATTATTGTTTGCGATGTTAATTTAATATCCAATTCAATTGATTGACCCAATTCCAATTGAATCAATTTTTTGTATTTAAGATAGACAAGTAGCAAAAATAGTAGCCTTAAGAAATTTGTAACCTGAAAAAGTTGACATTCATACAAGCAAAACGTCAAGGTTGATTAGACTCAAACCTGCTAACCAACAGATTATACACAGCGTCTAATCAACTACGTCACCAATGATTGTAGTGTTCTTTTGATGAATAATTTATTATTACAGACATGAAATACAGAGATAAAGGCGAAAGAGCTACCGGCAGGAACCAAGTATTGTAGTCTGCTCCCAGCCAGGCGCTGAATATGTCTAGGTAACGTATATAAACCCGTATAAGTTTACTGTGTATGCTGTAATAACAATTCAGTCAGTTTATAATACAGCAGTGCAACTGCCATCCTCAGTCCTGAATTCGTAATATTAAATACAATTTATTATAAAAAATTACGTCTTAAATCCTTGTACAGTACTATGTCTCCACGACCGGTTTCAACGCTCAAAGTGTCATCTTCAGATGGAAATCCTCATTCTGAGTTGACTCTCGTCATATTAACCACTAGTACACGCAACACACACACACACACGGAAAAACATCGTCGAATAATTGAAATTTCTTGAACAATAACCAAAAAATAAATAAAATAAAATCTTCCGGCTGGGCCCGGTAACAACTTGCAACTGATGACCTACAACCTTCCGACCACCACCAACCCCTTCATCACAATTATCAGCGACGAAAACAACCCGTCCCACTATCATCTACCTCCCCACGCCCCCGTTTCATTCCTCTCGACCCTCCGCTGTATCATTTTATTGAATATCTCATTACTTTGCGTATTTAGTTTTTCATTCAAAAAAGGCCAACTCCATTTTGAAGGCCTTATATCTCAAATTCTTCAAGTGTGTTTAATATCATAACCTTCAATACTTTATCATAACTTTTTCTCATAACCTTCAATACTTCCATTGACTGGTTTATATTTCCATAAGTGTGGCCTGTGATCCGCAAATTTTGAATAACTATTAGGACCTGGCATGTGTTCTTTGAACCGAACTCTAAATGAGCATCCCGTCTGGCCTATGTAATGCAGTTGATTCTATACACCCCTCCTTTTTCAAATTTATCGTTTGTGGATTGGCCTATCTTTCGAGTATGCGTCCCAAGATAACCCTCCTGTTGTACTTGCTGAGCATCTTGTCCACCAAGCTGGTCCCATATCCGTTCTGAACCTCTATCTGTTTTATTATATATGGACTTCTTTGCTGTATTTGTCGCGTCGAAACCGGTCGTGAAGACAAAGTACAACGATTGGAGACGTATGTTTACATAATATATTTAATTCAGTTAGGATAAAAGCATGGTGCTATCGTGGAGAAAGTATGTGATGTTTAAGAGGCTTATGGTAGAAATTACTAATACGTGGAAAGTTATGGAGATAAAAATGACTAATATGAGAAAAGTGATTAAGAAGAAAATTAACGATTTTAAAATAAATTCAAAAGAAGCGAAAACTATGAAATACAACAAGAGAGGAATAAAATAATGGAGAAACTTCAGAAGGATTTATAAGAAGTTACATGAATCGACCTACAAATCTGTACACTAAGATAAAAAAGCTTTTGAAAGTTTGAAGTATAGAAGTACCAAAACAAAGAAGATGAGAAATGTGGAAAAACAAATAAGTTCCTTAATGGTATGAAGAAAAAACTAGAAGAAACTGTACAAAAGAGGGTGACAATCTATTGAAAAGAATAAAGGAATGTTTGATTTTGTAAAGGAGCTGCTCTACCATAAGAAGAAAATAACTTATATGAAAGAAAATCTAGAAGAGAAAACTTTTTTAAAAGTAGACAAAGCTCGTAAGTTTATCACTTGGAAATGGGAACTCATAACAGCCTAGCTGTGAGCAGCATCCGAACTTACTGAAGTTTTATTGATTACAAGAACAACTGAATTTAATAACTGAAAAAATGCACTCATTCTTCTTGCAGACAAATGCTTCTTATAGTTTATTCCATCGAAATTTAAGAAAAAATAATGAATTGCTGTTTTTGAAATTTGACATGTCGGCCATTTTCTTAACTCTGAACATTTCTCAATAAAATTTATTAAGCTTCAAAAATGTAATCATATCTTGTGGTAATTGTATAATAAACTTCCAAAATTGATTATTGAATAATTATTTCGCACTACGGAAACTGCAATTTAGGGAAAAGAAAGTTGAGCATAGCTTTATCATGAAATGGAAAAATTCTCACCTTATGCCGACAGCAACTGAATTAAATCAAACAAAAAACAAATGAATTTCCAAAAGAAATCCTTGGAAATTCGTTAAAAAACGCAAGAGAGCTAACTAGAGCGAGAGCGAGAGCGAACTAGGAAGAGCAGATGTTTACACCACGTAGAGCACAAGCGAAATGACGCAGGATTGCAGAACAGATGATGAAATTTGGCCATCCACTGCCATCCAGTTGGCGATGCATTGCCTACTTTCTACTGTATTTTTTAGAAGATTAATGAAAAATTATTATTACTAAATCTCTGTTTGATCAGTGATTTTCATACGTAAATATATTTCAGTAATGTATAAAATATTAAATGTTTGTTAAGCTCTCCACTAATTCCCAGTAAGTTTTGTGTAGGAACATATGGTAATATAAAATTTCACATTAGAATTCTTTAGTGGTTGTGAATAGGAAAACTCGTAGTCAATATTACAATTGAGCAATATTTTTTATTAAAATCGCCAATTCAATAAGTTCACCATACATGTATATGAAATCATTAAACAATAGGCTGTTTATTTACTTATCCCAATTTGGCGCGTTCAATTTGAATGTTTTGGTAGATATGAATCCATTCGTATGAATAATTTTTTATGCAGGGGTGCCCACAGGGGGGGGGGAGCTATGACGCACACTGCGTCATTGAAATTCTTGGGGGGATTTCAAAAAATGTTTTTTTTGTTGGGGGGGGGGGGGTAAAGTTGATTGACGTAACGACATTCAAAAATATATTACAAAGTCACCAGATAGAATGTCAATTAATGACAATAGATTTATAATTATCACTATACTATTGAATATGAATTAGCTAAAATAGTTATGTTAAGGATTTGGGCAAGAAATTATTATTCAAGTGTAGCGAGACGCTAAGCGAGTGCTCTGAAAGTGGTTTTATACAACACTTTACTCTCCTTAGCAGTTACTGGTTGATCACCGGAAAGAGTCGAGTTAAAATGACCAGAAACCAATGACCAAATGACCAATGGGAGACTCATGGTTGTCCAATCTAATGGTTCTAGCTGCAAAAAAAGATGTACTTTAGTCTATTTCTAACGAAGAAATAATTGAAAGGTTTTCTGTTTCCTCATCCCAAAGACAAAAACTGCTATGTAGGGTTAAAGAGATAGATTTAACAAGCTTAGAAGGTGCCTAGCTAACTCGTAGATGGTCACAGCCTACAAATTAAAAATGTTTGACTTTCAACTGGGGGGCCCAATTGGGAAACGTTACGCCACTGCTTATAGGTATTTCATTTTTATTTAACCATTGTGTATTTGTAATAGTATTTGATTGTTTAAAAACCATTTAGGTTCACATTCTTATTCAGCTATTCTACAATTAAGTTTATAGAGCAGAAGTTCATATATTCATTTCATTGATATTTCTTTTTTACCTTTACAAAAAAATGTTAACTATGAAAAGAAGCTCAAGAAATATATATACAGTTTGTATATCATCGAATGAGTTTGAATTTTTTCAATAGCTTTATAAATCTTCTTTTAGTTTTAGAAAGAATGCGGGGGGCTTATTTTTTCGCATATTTTTGGGGGGCCTAATTTATGGGGGGTTGGGGCTAAATTTAGGGGGGTGCGTCATGAGGCATTGGGGGGTGCCTAATTTATGAGGGGCTGGTGCTAGATTTAGGGGGGATGCATCATGATGCGTTGAGGCAGGGTGTTGGGGGCACCCCTGTTTTATGTACTGTATTTCAGCAGCCTTCAAGTTTGGAAAATTTTACTTGATTCTCGATTATGAAAGAAGAATTTTCCTCAGCAATGCATCCTATGTAACTTTTGTAGTTATCTGTATTTTCGCTACAGTACTAATTGGAATCCCATCATCTTTCTTCTATGCCTACATTGCTTGGAAACGATTTGGTCGAGCGATTTCTTAGAAAGAAAGATTCCACGACATAAAATGGAACAAAGCGAATAATGTTTTGATTGTTTTTTTAACCAAGAATGAAATCCACTCAAAATGAGAAGTGATAGAAACATCTTCATTCAAAACTGACATTGACCGAGTTAGTTCGATTGTAGAGCCCTAAAATCTCATAAAACAATTCCACACATTACTAGATTGAACATTTCAGAGCTTTCTAATTTTTCTTCCTGAAAGGTTGGTCCTGTGTACTAAATTTCTATGTAGAACTTGGCACATAAATAGCCTAGTTCAATTAGAGCTCCTTGAGCTCAAACAATATATAGGTACCTGACAGAGAAAGAAATAACAGTTGAAAAAATACACATACAACAATCACAGTTATAATTACAGTTAAGTAAAATTGAGAAGAAGAAGCCTAGCTGCTGAAGAGAAGTCAGTGAGATTGATAGTTGTAATGGTTGATTGAAGTAATAGTTGAATGATAGAAGAAAGTATCAATTTTGAATTGAGTAAAGTTGCCTGCTATGTATCTCTTACCTCAAATAATAGTGTAGCTGCTGTAGCATCCGATTGCTACTCCATTGGCCACAGGTTCGATTATCGTTTCAGCCTGGAATATTTGTAACATCACACACTCAGATAGGAGTAGTTTGATGAACAGGAAAATATAGAAAACTTGGAGAGCTGAGAACTTAATAGTTGACAAAACTATATTCATTTTTTGCCATTATTTACACTTCACTGACCGCACAGACAAATCACATATTTAAAGCAGCATCAACTAGAAAATTAGGGTCTCACAAGGCTTCAAATCTGCAAGAAAGTAGAAACCAATCAAAACAATGAGAATTGTATTATTTAGCACTGCACACGTTATTTCAACGGCTTGTCAAAGATAGACGCTTCCGCGCTACATTTTAATAAGACTTCTTGTTACACAAAAAGTGCGCTGACTAGAGCGATGTTTTTAAATATATCCAACGGCTCAAAATAGATGCGAATCTCAAACATGTCCGGCCTAAAGGCTGAATGTCCTCAAAGTTGCAGTCGTAGTTACCCCGCAGAACGGATAAATATTCGAAATTTGCATTGATAAGAATGATGTTTCATAACCGGAAGATGTCGGGAGCGCCGCATAAGAAATAAGAGTACTAGAAAACTGAAAACCGATAAGTAGCTAAAAATTAATGAATCACCCGTACCGCTATTGCCACTGGGACTGGACTGAATCACAATGCGGGAAATGCTGTAAGTTGAACTGGTTGGGGAGAGATACGCGCATGCGCATCAATTTAAATGATCAACACTAGATAGCGCTGACCCTCTTCCTCCTCCACCAACAAACTATCACAACAGCAACAACAAACCCCGGTTTAGCACAATGACTAAAATATGCAGAAAGATTTCAATTTGTTTATTACATGAAAAAGTCAGGCCTATAGCTGTGCCGGGGCAGCCGGGGCCCTCAAAGGACTTAAACATGCAAAAACAGGTCTTACACTTTGAAAAAATAGGCCCCCCAATTCTATTTCTGCCCCGGGGCCCACAGATACCTAGAGAGACCTAGCGAGAAACTTAATAAAAAGTTGTATCCTGCATTGTTCGCCCTGAAGACTGTACCAAATCACATCACAGCTGATTTAAGGTGTTTTGGGAATGGGAAAAAATTATTTAAAGAGTCCAGATGTAGGAAAAAGATTCTGGTTCATCTACTTCATGCCGACTTTCACTTGGAAAGCACCAACTTCACAGTTCTGGCTTTGTATTTTCTATAATTTGTTAGTTTTGTCTTCAAGAATAGAGAAATTTGTATGAAACTAGAGGAAAATAATAAAATAATGTATTCATGTATCCAATTTACTGACTGGATCCTCTTGAAAAGGGGCTATATCATTCAGGACTCAGGTGAAGTGTGTTCCTACACTTTATTAGAGGAATGCCACCTAAGCACTGCTGAAATTTGTTGCTCTTTGTAACCAATAATAATAGAGGGAAGAGCATTGGGATGTTTCTACATTTTATCGAATGAATTAATAAGAATATATACTACCAGAGGGAAGACATAAAAATCCTGGCATTGCATGGTACACAAACGCCTTGACTAATTAAACAAATTTTCTTCAACTCTATGACTTACTTTGGAGCCTTGAACGTGTGATGGCTATTGAGCGATTGCTTCATGGTTTGATAGCATAGACCAGGTGACTATGAATGTGAGCATGATGATAAAAATTAATCACAAAACAAATTAATCACTTGAATAATTGAATACTGCCTTACATACTACTGCAAAAATAGAATCCTCAATATTATATACATATTGAGGATTCTATTTTTGCAGTAGAATGTAAGGCAGTATTTAATTATTCAAGTGATTAATTGTATATATATAATTGGTATGTATTTTGCATTCTATTCACATAATACAGGAAATCAACCTACTTCACTATGGAATGTCATGCTCTAGAGTGGGAGATTCATTTTCAAACTTATTTTTTTTATTAATCATACATGATGCTTCATAATATGGCTGAGTCCAAAAACTTTATTTAAAAAGCAAAACAAAAATCTAGAAGTTATACTAAGACTTTGAATTAAATTGATAATGCATACAAATCTTCAATGATGTATGTGCTTTCTTCCAAAAAATATTGTATCACAAGGATTTTAATAATACAGTATATTTCTTGAAATATACTGTACTGCTTATGAATACATTGAATTGAACTAGACTTTGCATTAGAGCTTAACTTGAGACATTTAATGCCATCCAATCGTTTTAATTGTGTAGAGTTTCTTTCAACTATTCTATCAGTATATTTTTATCATAGTACATTGCTTGAAATATTTCTGAAATATACAGCTTGAAGCATGAGCATGGGGTATACATGAATGTACTTGAGTATTGAGTAATATTCACAATAAAAAAGCATTCACATTCACGTTCTTTGTATGTTATACAAATAAATGAGAATTCCTTTCAAAGATCAGAAAAGACGCGATAAGAAACGTTTAGTAAATATCGAAAACATGTAAATAAAAATTCAGCAGTACTATACAGAAAAAAAACGAGTGGTTACTGTTCTAGGACTCATGCAGACAGCAGACATGGCCAAATTCATTGAATTTAACAATAAGAGTTGATCACGATAATAGATTACACGAAAGTCAATTTGAAAAGATGATGGATAAAAAGAAGAAAGGTATAGAATAATGAGAAAAATAAAGAGATAGAGTTATGAAAATTGAGGAAAGTTGAAGTGAGAGAAAAAGGAAGAGAAAGAAAAGAGACTTGTCTACACATTGAAAAAACTTTTTAGATACAGCAGTGATTGGTTAGAACAGTTTTCTTCAATTTTATTCATAACTATTCTTTTCTCCAATTCATTTTTAAGCCTCTCATTCATGTTTCTACTTATAAATTCAATTTTTGTGGAATAGGTTTCATTAACTTATGAGGATTGAAACAGAAATGAATCTTATCCCACCAGAATCCATTGGAATCAAGTAGAAGCAGAGGGTTTGAAATTAACGTTTTATTGTAAATTTAATGACTTGCAGTCAATTTTAATTGTTAAAAATAATATTTCTACTCACTCTGACCTGAGTGAGTTAAAATTGACTGTAGGTCGTTAAATTTACAATAAAACGCCGATATGACCAACGCAGATCGTTATGGAACAAGAAAACCAAGAATTTAGAGAGTAAATAGAAAAGTGGATAGCCATGAATAAAGTTGGAGAACAAATTGTTCAACCACTGCTGTGTCTAAAGGTTTTTGTCAATATGTAGCCAAAGCTGTTTCGTTCTTTTTCTTTTTTCTCTCATTTCAATTGCTTAGTTTGCAGATAGATTTTACCCTTTCAATCAGTAAAGAGAGCTGTTTGGCTGGTCACAAGCAATTCCTTGTAATTTTAAAAATCTTAGAAAGTTCATCCGTCCTATTACTTTTGAAAAGAATATGCCAGACTCTTGAAACTTGATATTTAGCTTCTTATTACTCCTAGAAAAGTATGTATTAATTTTGTAATTTTTGACATCTCTACGCCGATAAGAATCGAACGTTATTCTGAGCCGATGAAGCAAGAAACATCTTCCGGGACAGAGCAGCTACTAAGGACTAAAAGGATCAAAGGAAGACAGATAGCATGGTTGCCTACAGAGCCCCTTGTTTAACAACGAGGAATAATTTCGGGTGGAAAGGACCTTTTTAAAATAGGTCTTTGCTACTTCAACACATAACCTTATTATACAATAGATATTAACAATATTACCAATACATAACCTTTTATTGGTTTTGGTTGAAATTTTGAGGGTGTATTTATCGAATAAAAGAAGACACAGTTCAGGCCTGATGGAAGGAAAGGGTCTACGTCTAACAGCAACTACCACTCTAGAGAAAGTTATAAGTTACATACCATATTCGATGGAAATATTTCCATATTTTTAACTGGAAAATAGTTTAAAGGACACTTCATCCCCAGAACCCTCTCTCCACTCAAATCTGCCAGTGCGGCTCCGGTAGTTCAGTTGGTTGAAGCGCTTGTCTGAGATAAGATAAAGCTTTAGCTGGCTTTGTTCCCTTGGGTTGGTTCTCATTCAGCCATGGATGTTTCTCATCATTCACTCATTCACCTCATTATCCACGCACAAGTCTTCAGACTCATGTAGGCAACATCAACATTAAAAAGGTTTATTTTAAATTAAAAAATCATCAAGCTGGACTAACGTGATTGTTCAGATTCAATCAGAGCATAACAACTGTTCAAATCATGAACATAAGAGATTGACCCAAACGTTACATTCAAAAGATGAAAGTGATTCATCACACCCATAACACTGTTATCTGATGATGTTGTTCAATGTGATGAGAGCATCAGTCTCGCTATGGTGCAACCTTTTTTGATCACTTATCGAGTTCGAGCTAGCAGTCGAAGCAGGCAGGCAGACGGTTTTGTTTTTGCTTCATTATATTTTTTCCGGTCCTTGCTCGTGGTGACAAAGTGAAATTCTTATATCGCCGTTCTCTATTACGTTTGATAAAATGGAATCATTCACCGAAAACGAACAGTGTTTTGATCGTGTACTGGATAAGATAACTCTTTGCTAGAGGTAAAATTCGAGAAAGAAAAAGTGAAATATATGAAAAAATCATTCTAGTAGCCAGACAAGAAGAGCACCACAGAATGTTAGAGTCGGCCTAAAATTATTTGAAGGAGTGAAAAATTTTAGATATTTATGTGTTGAACTGAATAACAAGAACAAGATGAGTTTCAGCATAATAGAAAGAATAATGTCCGGAAATGGTGTGTACTTCAGTAACATGAAACTTCTAAAAAGCTCATTTGTAGACTCTAATTTGAAAATAATATGAGAGACTAATACGGCCAGTAGTGACATATGGCTGTGAATCTTGGGCATTAACAGAAGAAGGCAAGAATAACCTTGGTGTATTTGAAAGAAAAATTCTTAGAAATATTTATGGTCGTATTGAAGAGGGAGAAGAATGGAGAAGAAGGACAAATTCAGAGCTGGAATCATTGATACACGGCCGTAATATTGTACGTTTGATAAAGGCGCAGAGACTCAGGTGGTTTGGGCATATCTGCAGAATGAGTGAAACCAGAATGCCCAAAATAGTCTACAAAGAAAAACTTCACTCAAGAAGGAAGAAAGGAAGACCAAGGATAAGATGGGAGGATGAAATCAGAGAGGATATCTTAAAGATGGGATTTAAAGGATGGAGAGGGGTGATTGGTGTTAGAGATGCTTGGAGGGCTGTAGTGGGGGAGGCCAAAGCCCATATTGGGCATTAGAGTCGAAAAAAGTGAAATCCGCGAATCTTTGCTAGAATTGAAAAACATTGTTCAGTTCATTGGGACTGAATTAGTTCAAGTGAGCAACAAGATAAAAGATAATATAGATAATATACAATATGTATATGTATTGAAATCAATAGTATATCAGCAATTTGAGAGCAAAAACAAGACCCTATTCGCATTGTTTTTAGATTTTGAATCGGCATTTGAAACTGTGCCTCATCATCAGCTGTGGCGTAAATTATGATTTAGCAGCAGTAAAATCCTGAGCTTCATAGCAGAGCAAGTTTGGTAATCGAGAGCTGTGAAGGCGTGTTACAGAGGGACTCGATAAGTCCGCTTTTGTTTTCTCTCTGTAGCTATCAGATATTGAGAATTATTTTAGAAAACCAAGTGAACAATAAAACTGATATCCTCACTCTGTTGAACGCGGACGACATTGTTCTACTAGCTGACAGTGCCTCTGGTATGAGGAATAAATTCAAGTGTCTAGAGGGTTATAGCAGTGAGTTGGGGTTGAGAATAAATATTTCAAAGTGGTCCCGTTCCATAAGAGAAGGAAAAGGAGATTGACGCTTTTCCAATTCTATTTAAGCAGTAAAATAGAAACAACTAAGTTCAAGTATTTGGGTGTTGATCCAAATTCAAATTCATGCCCGCCTACTCAAATATCAATCCTGATTTTACAATCGGAGAAGAACTTCCTCTGAAAACAATCTATTCTTGGGTCAGGTGTGCGACCCAATTATGTTTGGTTTGGCTTCTAGGATTTTAAAATATCTATTTGTAGATAACAGATAACAAAAGTATTTTAATAGATTCTACAGTGTTTTGTCCGATCTGTAACTTGAGAGAAGATGAAACTATAACCCATTTTTTGATACGCTCTCCTATGTAGTATGACACAAGGAAACAATTTATAGTGAGCTATATATATATATATATACACAGAACTTAGTTGAGGATGGTGACAAAGAAATGATTCTCTCAGTACAGAAAAGGTTGTTGTAAATGTATACTATGATACAAGGAGTGCTGCCAAGATAAGAAAATACATAATTAAGACAACAGATTGTGGTTCCAAAGAATTAAGCATTAAATTATTGTTATTATCATATTCATCATTATTTATTATTGCTGTTGCTTATTTATTAAGAGAGTTTATGGGATTATTGTTATTGACAAAGTCAGAGAATGTCAGTATTCATCATGGCTAGAACAAGATATCTGTTTCTATATTGCTATTCCATATCATTGTTAATAGTTATTTATGTATTAAGAGCGTGAAGCGCGACTTTATCGCTCGAGCCAAAACATTTACTGCGCGACGCACAGCGGAGCGCAGTAATTTTGCGAGAGCGATAAAGAAGCTTCACGCGCGAAATACATACAATATTTTTCCTACAACTGCAGTTCTGGATTGCAACACAATAAAAGTTTGTAGTTTGTAACATCACAGACCAATGCGCGGATTTGGTTAGCGTTCGACTTTTTTGAGGTTATGTGAATTTCACGGATTCCATGATCCACCAATAAGAAGTCATCAAAATCAAAACAGAAGCGTAAAGAAAACAGCTGGCGAGCGTAAAGTACTTTACCGCTTGCGGAGCAGTAAAGAGGTATTTTACAATTAGTTTTCAGTACGTAAAGAACTACTTTACGAGCAGCTGTAGGAAAATACTTTTATTATTATTATTTCTATTGTCGATAGAACTCCCAAGAGGAAGACGATAAGTATTTATTCAATGACTAGTGGTGTATGGTATTTATTTTTTCTTCTTTGCCCAGTATTCCTTCATCCTTTGCGAGAACCGCTGCTTCCTTCCTTCACTCGAGTTAATTATTATTATTATTATTATTATTATTATTATTATTATTATTATTATTATTATTATTATTATTATTGTTATTGTTATTGTTATTATTATTATTATTATTATTATTATTATTATTATTATTATTATTATTATTAATGTTGCAATTTCTTTGTCGTTGCTGTTACTGTCACGGAAAATATATCTAAATTTTGTAGTTGAAGTTTAGTGTATGTTATTTGTATCAATTATAATTTATTTTGCAACTCTTTGTATGAGTAAATGCTTAAAACAAATAAATTATTAATTAATTTATTGCTTATCCGGTGGTTCGAACCCCACCTGAAAGTGTAGGATGTAGTGAAGATCTACCTTTGAGCTTCAACTCTTCTTTTCAACTCCCCCTCTTCTTATTAAAATTGTACCCCCCTCAGAGGAGTCTTGAGAACCCATCCTTTTTGCACCCCCCCCCCCCCCCAAATGCTGCCGGTGCCCGTGAGTGCAAGCAACCTAGATAATACAATGTATTCAACATTATCTGATATGGTGAAAACGTCTTTGAAGTGAATAATCAAGAAAGAAAAAAATTATCTCAAAACACGGAAAGGGGGACGTAGAGCACAATCTAGATTTTTTGATGATTTAAAAAAAAGTAAAATGTTGAAAATATGAAAGAGAGAGAACTCTATAGACATTTTAATTCCTTTTGTTTGTTTTATAAGAACAGTGGAATTAAATAGGAGAGGCTGCTACGATTACGGTAGATGGACAAATACAGAAATAGCACAATGAGTGGTGAAGCGGTCGTGGAGGATGATGAGGAGGAGAAAGAGAGAGATTCTATCGAAAGATCAAAGGAATAGCGTTGTTGAATATGATTGAACTTATCAAAACAAATCAGGTTCAAAGCTCTGACTTCGTAATAAAAACGGTGACGCGTCTGTGCTTGGTTTCCTTGTTACAAAAGATTCAGCAATAATTTATCGTTTGATCAAAGACAGTGTTTCTACAGCATTGATGAGTGGAACCGGTTTTGCATGGAATATCTCAATCAAAAAATATAACACATATTCGGTCTTTTGAATTATGTTTCTGTTATCATGCTATCTGTTTACTTGAATATTACTGGTATATTGTTATAAAAACGTGCTCTTGATTTTTTGAGAGTGGCTTGTGGGTTGTGGCTGCTGGTTTGAGAGAATCGTTTACGTCCCTCTCCACTAGTTGAAATACTGTTCTGAAATAGATCACTTTCTAGCTCTTCTCTAATCCAATGAGACATCAACCCAACAGCACACTCATTCATTAAAAAACACCGTTTTTAAATCAACCAATCCAATGAATTGAAAAATACCATACGAATAATTCAATTGATGGTCATGTTTAAGAATAATCGGACAAATCGAACTAATCGAAGGTAGAACAGACTTCTTAAAGAACATGTTTTCAACGTTTTAGCCAGACGGTCTGCCTCCCTCTCACCGTATAGTAAGTTACAGGCTATAGGGGCCGTCCCCTAGAAACGTTTTCTAAAAACTAAACAAACAAAAAAAAACATCTATAACTGAATTTTAATCGATTTTTGAAAATTATATTGAAAGTTCGTCTGTTTCCAAGGTACACTTCTTGGTTATCTTAGAAGCTTGACCACTTACAAATAAACATTTCCTAAAATTTTGGAAGTAAATCATATATTTGTTTTTTATGTTTCTCTGCACTACACAGCAAGAAACAGGAAGTCAAGATGTTGGAATTTTTTGAGATCCTCAGAATAGAATAGAATATTGTTGACCGGATGCTTGGTGCTGATTCACTTATTTTATTCTGTGGAAATATAAGCAGGTCATTCAGCAATTTCCTCTCTTGATGCAAATTTCTGCAGCGAAGACGATCTTGACAAATTAACTTTAATGTAATGATTGCTAATGTAATAACTAATGACAGACTATTGCATGGAGTGAGGTGTGTTCAGTTATATTGAAAAATGTGGACATATTTTTCCCTTAGAGGTAGCAGAATATTATTAAAAATTACTAGGCTGCACAGTTGCGTGTGTATACTATCTAGTGTACCATGAGCTACTTCTAAAGTCCAAGCTCCAAGCTCCGTCCAAGTTCGACAGAGACGTTTAGGAAGCCTCACAATTGATGCGACTTTTTGTATCTGAGCTGAACAAAACTTGAATCACTTCAAGCAACAATAAACCAAAAGACGAATGACAATGTGAACAGCCCCGATCATATATAAACAAAACGATGTGGCCCGATTCCCTTCTAGGCGAAAGATTGTCCCTCGGTTTTCCCTAGGTATAAAGTTAGATATAGCCCGATTCCCTCCCAGCCATTGCTATACTCTCACTGGCTCCGCCCACCCTTCCAAGTCCAACATTTTAATAAACTCTTCAAAAAACAACGAAGACAGAAGATTGCCGAAAAAGAGAAATTCATACAGAAAGAAATTGAAAAGCATAAATCAGGAATCATTAAAAGAATGGAATATATAAAGCGAGTGTATTACAAAAATTGTTGGTTTTAGTATAATAATGAAATACATATATGTAGGATAACTCTTGAATTAAAATCAAAATCACTTTTCGTAATTCATTCGTTTATTTCTTTTCACAGTAGTACTTTTTCAACTTACGTGTGGAGCTTATTCTATCAAACTAAACTGTTTATTATTTCAGTTTCCAATGGTTACTCATATATGTAATAACACGATCACATGTTTGAATGTTTACTGAAATGACCTACCCTATATTCGGCCATTCTGACAAGTGGCTTGTCCTCAAGCCGTGAACATAACAAGAAAAAGGAAAATAAAAACGTACGAAACAAGAGTCGTGCAAAATATAGAAGAGCATAAGAATAACATAAAAATCACATGGATTTCCATGACTTCATGTATTCAGCACAAGTGGTGGTTCTCAATGGTCCTTCATGGTCACCAACTCGCTCTACGTCATAGGTGTCGTTTGTTTTAGCTTTAGTGATTTTGTATGGTAAGCATTCCTTTTAATTTTCTTCCAGGGCCAATTTGTGTCCTCTTTATTGCAACGTAGTTTCCAACGTTATATTAAGTACATATAAACTTAAAAAACACTTTTGAATGGAAATTGACTCACGTTATGGCGTGACGGCCGTTTCGCTCTGTTGTCTAGAGCATCATCAGACGACCCACAGTACACTGATTCAAGGCAATCTTGCAATCAAGACATATTAGTGGGAACAAGATGGATCTTCAACATCATAGTTATATTAAGGCATAGGACGTCGTCTATCATAATTTTTCTTATTTTCCGCTTGTGTCTTCAAAATCTGCTCCTTTGCGGATTTCCTCAAATCATATCTTTCCTTTTCAAATTGTGCTTGAAGTTCACCGTCTATCAGCTCACGAATATTGTCTAATTCTGGGTTTCGCATTTTAACTCCACAAAGCAATTCAAAGGGTGTGGTGCCAATGCTTCGCTGATGAGTTGAGTTCAAAACTGTTTGTAGCTTATCAACATGTTGATACCATTTTGTTGGATCTTCTACTGCAAGTTTACCTAAAACTGGTATAATAGTTCTATTTAAGCGTTCGATTTGTCCATTTGCTCTTGGCAGACCTGTGGTAATTGTACAATGTTGAATTATTATCATTTTTTTTTAGGAAGAAGCCCACATAGGTCTGAGACCTGTGCGTGGGTAATGAGTTGGATGATGGTGATTGATGAGTTGGACCTACAGTTTTAGGTGGGTTCCGAACCACCGGGAAGTGATGTTACAGCAGAGAACAGTGTCTTTTTTTCTGGCCAATCTAATCGGTCACCGTTACGAACGGGACCTACGAGAACGCAGCTTATCTCTCTGATTGAACAGATACCAGCTATGGCTCGTGGCTATCACTTCCCATTATACAGGCTGATCAATAATAAAAGAAACAAGAATCCAAAAAACTGTACAATAATGCAGAAAGAAATTATAAAAAGAGCAACTAATCACTTACAAAAACACAGTCCAATTCGTTATTTGACAGTCCCAAATGATATCACTTAACAAAACGTCTTTAAACTATTAGTAAGCTGCATAAACAGTAAACACTTGTCTCTGCACTTGGCACTGTCTAAAGACTGAATAAAGCACTGTTTACTCCACTAGCACGAGATCTGTAATACAATCTGTCACGTGGGTTTGTAGAAAACTGACTCACTGGTTCACGTGGACTCCTTTATATAGCTGTTGTAGTTGTATAATTCCAAGAATTGGAGCTCACCAGACACTTCGAGAATCTTCAAGAAACATGATCTCGATCGTTCAAGAAGTCTGAAGAAATCACGAGAAGTCTCGAGAAATCAATTAATTGACTCAGAGAGTTGCAGACTTGAAGAATAAGAATGACAAAGACATCTAATGAGAGAGAATTAGAAGATCGGATGAAGATCAGTCATTCACGTCCAACCATGAAAACAATAGAATGACATAAATAGAACAAGTGTGTGATTAACTGCTTGTTTGCTCTCGTAACAATATCAACGTTAATGGCTAGTTAGCTAGCCATTTCTCTCATTTTTCAAGAGCAATTTTACAATTTGACTCCAATAATTACCTTTTTCACTGCCATTTCATTATCCTCACCTCTCTTATTCAATTCTTTCCTTATCCGATAATGTCCCCAAGCAAGAGTATTGCATTCAAATGTTTCGAACGCTAAAACTGCGTGATAGAACTTTGTCATAGAACGTTTTCTTTGTCATAGAACTTGTCCTAATATTATTAAACAGGGTCTAATAATCTTATCTCCAAGAATTGAAATAAATATTTATTGTGGTATTATTTTAATTTAAAGAAAACGGTTGGACATGGCGACTTATGTCAATGAGCATTAGACATGGCGACTTATGACAATGCAAATTGTACATGACCAGTTTTGAAAGTTAACTTTGTCCTGTACGATTTTTCTGTCATAAAAGACAAAAGAGGTATACCATGATAGTTTGAACAGTGATGTTTTCCATGAGAAAATTATTCATGATCATTCAAAAATAATCTGTTTTGAAACTTAATATTATTGTGTTGAGAGTCTGGTTATTGAGTGAAATAAAGTCATAGTGTGGGTGTGTAAACATATGACGGATATGATAACAGCTTTATGTGCCAACGCGCGCACACACACACACACAATTTTCGCCAATTTCGAAATGTGCATCAACCCTGTTGAGTTTTAGGGGGGGGTTAAAATTTTCAAAATAATTTGAATTGGAGTTTTTTGAAAAATTATTCACCCGAATTGATAAAGCGTTTCAAGCTGAATAAAATTATGTGTGAGATTTTTTTTTAAATCACTACTCCGGAAATCAGGGGCCAAAAACAGAATTCCCAAAGAGGTCCGATAGTATGGAGTTGCCTTTTCAACCTAAAATGACGAAGTATGACCAAATGATTATGTTCAATGAATAAAAAATTCAATTCAACCAAAACTTTCAAATGTGACTCAAATTCTATGTATAAAAGTATAGTACAGTACAATTTTGGCCATGAAATCTGAGCAAAGTCAAAAAATGCTTATAATTCGTTTCTATCTTAATGTATTACTCTGAATTTTCATGGGAAGGTTAATGGTACAAACAGAGATATTCTTGAATTTTTGTAAAATTTTCCCATGCTCCGTAACCCCTCCACTGTCAAAAATATGGAATCACCTCTTAAATGATAAAAAATTCGAGATGGGACACTGTAACTCTCAGAACAAGATGTTGGTCAACTTAATTATCTTTTGCCCCACAAATGAATTTTTTTCTCCTCTCCGGGGGTGGTCCAGGGGTGGTAACTCGGGAATTTGAAATGAGAACATACATATTGTGATACATCATTATAGAGGTCTCTTTGAAACAAAAGTGATGGTTTTAGTTAAAAAATTTTAGATTAATAGTATACAAAATGGTGGCCTATTAAAACTTTTGGTTTGCTATTTTCAATCGACTGCCATTTTTTATACAAGTGTCATAGATATTTTTCACTGACGCCATTATTTTTGTTTTGAAGATTCCTTTCAAACAATGTACCACATGATAGGTATTTTCATCTGAAATGTTTCAGTTACAATGAAACACCTCTTTAAAGATCTTATGAAACGAAAACTTTTTCAAATGGAAATATCTATCGTGTGATTGAAGGTCTCTTTGAAGCAAGGCTAATTGCACTTATAAAAATGTCTATTATACTCGGATGAAAAATGGCAGTAGATTGAAGATGAAAAATTTAAAATTTCAAACGGCGTCATTTTGGATACAAGTATTTTAGAATTTTCTGACTGGCGTCATTATTTTTTTAAAGCCCTTTAAATTGATGTTTCAAAACATGGGTGTTTTTAAATGAAATTTTGGAGCTCTTAAAGAAAGGGTTTGAGAATTGTTTGTGTGTCAAAAGATAATAAATAAATTTGTGTTTCAATAACTAAATTTTGAATTTTAACTCGAATAGTTTATTATTTATAAAGGTAATTCCGTATTTAAGATTCACTCTGTATACGGCCTACACAATCGTTCACATCACAGTTCATACAGTTAATCACAGTTATCAGATAGTCCTCTATCTGATAACAAGAGAATTAAAAAAAATATTACTTTCATTTCGAAAGGAAAAACACAAAATTTTCTTTGAAAAATCGATTTATTTAAACTTTTACTTCCTTACTTTTTCCCCGCCCCTATACACAAACAGTAAAGTTTTTGACAATTTATTATAACCATTGTACTCGGCTCTAAAAGTTCTATAACATAAAAATAAAAGTTACAAAAAACTCATTAGTTTTATTCAAAACTGACCCCAGGTTACAGGAAAATATTTCCAGCTATGTTTATCAGATTTCCGCCAACGGATAGACCCTCCTCCCTCCCTAAAATTACCCTTCATTTAAAATCTTCTCTCCTCAAATTGAACAGTTTGAAAGCACGGGTAAAATGGGCTCCATATATAATGGGTTCTTTCTTTGGAATTTTGAGGTTTAAGATTTGAGGTCCAAAAATCTGCAATAGAAATCCCCTTGAAAAGCAATCGGCATAATGATAATCTTTCATATCAGTAAGTAAAATCGTCATGAGCGAATGAAAAATATAATAATTGAAGTTTATATTTTCAATATTTGAACTCCAATTATTTTTATTTCTTATTCTTATTTCCAATCTTTGTCCAATCATTCGCTACTCCCCTCTCTCCGAACAGAATAACAGCATGATTCAATATGTCGCAAACTCTATAGACTTTATAATTATGTCGCATTCTGAATAATACAATATAAGGTCGAATGTTGAAGAAGATGCAAATAATATTGTGATGATAATGAGACTTCTTGTCAATACAGCAGTTTTAACTCCAGACTTGTGAGCTCATCAGGCTTGAGCAGTATGAGGGAGAGAGTTTATGAGAGAATGAGTGGGAGAAAGAGTGCGCGAGCGGGAGAGAATGAGAGAGAGTAAGAGCGGACGAGTGCGAGAGTGAGTAGAGAGAGAATGAGTCATGTTAGCAGAGCCAATCTATATTTTTGTCAATACAGTATGATCAGGTTACAGAAACAGAATACAGAAGCTATAGTACAGTATCTGCATTCCATGCTATCACTGCATACTTCCCGCCAAGTAATTATTTCCCGCCAAGTCTGACGCATCTATATAATTATAAGAACACTGTTCTTATTATATATCGATGGAATGACGATAAACAATACAAGTTCGAACGTTGAAAGCAGCGTTGCCGATTCATTCCAGTCCAAGTGTTTTGAATCTTCTCATCATCAGGACACCTCTGTCACTACATCAACACTCACCCAGCCCTATCAAATGCTGCTCATGCTGATAATCTATGTGCATTAAGTAATATATAAACGAATGCAATTTATTGATCATTCCTTACAGGTAGTCCCACCTGGTCATTTGTGCTATGTTATGGGAAACAATGGCTCTATGGCTCCAAAGCAGACTCATATGACTGCTTTCTCGTTCTAAAACAATTTTGAATCAATTTTTGAGTGATTTGAAAATTCTCATTTGCTCAGTCTCTCACGGAAGCCCTTAAGGTTTCTTTTGGGGAAAATTAATAGGGATGCTTTGAATCCTACGCTACCTACATTTCTGTGATGCAGCGTAGTAGGGGTTATTAGCCGATTGAGCCTACCCAATCACAAGACAGAGGGGCGTGGCCACCCCCCTTCCCCCCTCCCCCTGCTCAGACATTTTGTAAACGCCCACCCCTTCCCCCTGTCCCAGTCAGCCATTTTGTTTTTTAAGGTCACATACCCCCTTCCCTATGTGCCCCCACTTTATTCCCAATAGATTAAAGGGGGACCCCCCGCAAGCACCAATGAGAGAGGACCTATCCCCCCTGACCCCACCTCTCACAGAAGGTTCCCAATAAATATAGAACATACAGTTTTATATCTATATATACATGCTTGCAATTGTATATCTATATATACCTGCTTGCAATTACTATATCTATATTTGCAATAGCATCAGCCCCCCGCCCCCCGCTTTAGCTATTAATTGCATCTGCACACTTGCCACCTCCTGCTGTGATTCTCAAAGCCCTCTCTCTCTCTTTCGCACGTGCAGTGTTAATATACCCCCCTGCCCCCCAGCCTCCACCCACCGATTTAGCTATTAATAATACTTCCGCCCCCTGCTGTGAAAAAAACTATTTCATAACGTTTAAAAGCAGAGCACGTGCACAAGTTTGTGGATTGTGCTCATTAACTTTTAACATGTTCTCTGCGGGAGTGAACCACCTACATCAACATGACAGAGATGAACATACATCTACTTTCTCTCTCAGGTCATTAACCTTTGCATGAATAATCCTGTCTGTGTGAGAGAGAGAGGCTTTCTCTCTCACTCTCTCTCAGCTCATTTGAAGGTCACAAACATGTTTTAACCTGCCTGTGTGTGAGAGAGAGGCTTTCTCTCTCACTCTCTCAGCTCATTCATTAGCCTCGGTTGAAAATTCAAATATGCTTTGCAATAATATTAAACTCATCTATAGCTATACCAATAAGTAAACTGAATGACCAAAACATGGTATTATTGAATCACGTGCACCACCTTTTGAATCTCGTGCACTACCTTTTGAGGTGTGCAAGTGAAACTGGATCCTCCAATAGATTCATTGGTGCCTGCTATTAGTAACATGGTTTCTAGGCAAACCCAACACACATAATCGCATTTAGCATCATTAAATGTTGTTAGACACAAATAGGTGTAGAATGCTGGTGTACTTTTTCAGGTCATTAACCTTTGCATGAATAAACATGCCTATTACAATGTTGGTTTCCCCCTCATGATTGAAATTTTTTACATTTTTTATCTGCTAAATCATATAGAGCATCCCAAAGTTCGTTTGTATCTGAAATAATTTGTATGTGGGAATCGTTAGAACACCCATAGTGCAAATGTCCCTCCTCACTTATAACTATATCTAGGAGATCATATATTTCAGATAAAATAGGATAGCAGAAATTCTCAGTTTTTGTTGCAGACAAAGTTCCATCATCTGCCTCGGTTGAAAATTTAATATTCTTTGCAATAATATCAAACTCGCTTACTGAAATAGCCATCAGTAAACGGGATAGTTTTTTAAATTTTGTATAGCTGTAGCACCGCATCCTTCCTCTATGATAGTTAAACACATACTGAATGACCGGCGGTTTGTTAGTTAGAAAAAGCCTCCAAAGGAACGTCAACCTCACCGCCTTATTGGAGGTCACTCTTTTTTATTTGGGTAAAAAGAGGTTCGCACAGGGCTAGGTCACATAAACCTGTGCTATGGAGAAAAACCCATTGTAAAAATTTACATTTCTTTCAACTCTACTTGTCCGTTCTCATGTTCGCATATTAATACGAATTTTCTCTTGTTAAAATCTGTCAAGTTCTCATTATTTAATACGCTTTTAAATTTATCACATAGTAATAAATCGAAATAAGAGTCTCCCTCACTGTCGGGATCGTCGAGATTTAGTAACACTCTGCCTGTACCATAAATTATTGCGCTTTCAACGGTCAGATATGAACCGAGAGGTACTGATTCTAGAGGCAACACCTCACGTGCCAAAGCGTTGAATGCGTCCACGCAGAACCGTCTCATCTTTCCTAATGATTCAAGTTTCTCAATTTCACTCCTTTTATGCATTCTCCCCACCGCTGTTTGCGCAAGCGCAGTTTGTAGCTTCTTCCTCAATTTGTAATAATTTTTTAACGCAAAGCCTATGCGGCCTGTACCAGGATAAATAATGGTTAATATCGCTCAAATTTACAGTGTTTAAAAAAATTTGTTTCAACTGTCTCGCAAGTCCAATGTTTTCACGAGTAGAATTTCTAATGGCATCCTCACACAAATCAAACCACTGCAGATATTCTCGTAATTTGTTCTCTAATTCTTTATCCGCACACATCCACTTCTGAGGATCCATTATCTACAACTAATTATTTATACAGCGGGATTAATACCGAAAAATTGATAGGTTTCCTACCAACGCCCACGCTACAAATTCTCACTTTGTGTGATTCCAACTCATAACCACAGTAAACGCATACGACCTTTTTTCCATCATAGTAAAATCCTTGTCTCGCATAATTTCTTTTGCTTGTTCTACTATAAAAAGCGCAATTCCTCATACTTTTCATTCGATTATTTTCACAAGTATAATCCCCCTCCTCTCCTATCTTTGGAAGCGTGTTAGATGTTAATAGTTGCAAATAATGTTGTGCACTTATTAGAGCGCACCTCCCACCTTCTACATTTTTGTGTATGTTACAAACCTCAAAACACCACGTATCTTTAAACTTTGTGAAATTAGGTTTCGCGTAATATTCCGGTATGCAACGTACATCATTATGATACTTTTTCAAAAATGCCGCTTTTTCTGTTCCCTTTGTAAAAATGCAATCATACGCGCCGAGATATCCTCTCATCAATGAATCTGTAAACTCCGTCTCCCCCTCATCCCATAATATTTTATGATAATGTTGTTCTAACCAGGTAGCCTCGCGAAACATTTTCCAGCTCAAAGTAGATTTCGGAAAAGGCGGTTTAAAGTGTAGTACTACATAATTACCAGCCCGATCAACCAGCGCGAATTCTTTTAAAATTATTTGATTATTATCTCCCTTAAACCAGTGTAGATCCGCAACGGCAAAATTCTTCTTCTTCTTTTCTTCCATGTCACACTGTATTCCCACTGTACGTGTTTTTCCCTCTTCACTAGCCTCAAAATCTCCATTCGCCTCTTGAAACAGCGAAGAAGTGGACATGTTGCTCTCTCACACACGCCCACACGAATGATAAATTATTTTTTACATTTCACCTTTATATTTTAAACATCCCCCTACCGGCAATTTATTGTACTTCTCTAACTAATGAGGTTAAAGGCGTGTATTCCATTATTGAATCGCTTATAAGAATACAATATGCCGAAGTCGAGTTTGGTAGTTCTTTACTAAATTCCATATCTAATCTTATATCTGTGGATGTTTTCAAATGATCAGATTGGTGTGAACAGTCAATCACAATTATTGGTGATTTTTCGCAAAACGCTTTAAAATCAATAGCGTTCCCATGCTCTGCATTTATAGTGCGATTATAGTAACTCGGCGCGAAATCTAAAAACATGCGATACATTATCTGCTTATTCCCCAACAAATTATCATAGGGATAATATTGACTGTTTAGAAATAATTTAACGTTATACAACTCGCACGAATCAAAATCAGACATTGATTTATTAATAGCATTTTTCCGAGCCGTTTGAAAGGCTAAAATTACATAGCGTGGAACATCTAAATGCGATGATGTTTTTATCGCCCACGAATGAATTCTCGATGTCGCCATGTTTGGAAATTCGTGAATCTCCCATCTTCTAAACGCAAGTTTTAAAGGGCGATCAGAATCGAGTAATTTCAAAAATTTCAACCTTACGTGATCTTCCAAATGGATGTACGGAATTTTCCACTGTAGTTTATCAATTGTTAAAGAAACATTTGTTCCTGTTGCCGATTCAACGCAGTTTAGATCCGACGCACTTCTCAATAATACAAGCTCTTGTTTCAAGTTTAAAATTATTCGTTGAAAATCTTCGAAAAATGGTAACAAAAGTTTCAGCGGTACGCAAAAAATGAATTTATTATCCGTCAACTTATATCCATCTCTATCAAATCCTGCCAATTGGTATGTATTTGTATCGAAAACATTTTTCAAAAGCAATCCTTTAATTGTAGACGTAATTCCGACAAGTCTCGATTTCGCTACTTGCTGTCCCGCCAATTCATAACGAAGCTCATCAAACAGATGGCCTACCACGTTGCTGACAAGTTTATATTCGGCATGCACTGGCAGATCCTCGGGTTTCGCACCAGGCTTTGTACATTTAACACTCCCCTCAATAAATAGAAAGGATTTACAAGGCAGTGTGTATATATCCTGCTGATTTACAGGAAGCCTTACTTCATCCGAATTACCTAGTTTCTGTCCAGAATATGTTGTGTGCGTGTGAAATTCGTACTTAGTAATATCCGAGTAAAATTGAATTTGACTATCGACATCTAGAATTTCACTTATTGCGGCTCCCGACATTTTTCCAATTAACTATAAATCCCAATTTTTCTAGTATTCTCGCGTTTTTAGCTGTTAATCTGTTTTTCGGCGTTAACATAGGTGTTAACGCTACTGAGCTTAAACTCCTACTGACGCTTTCTCTGTTCTCATCTCGACGCTTAGGTACGGCATTGAATACAATAAAACCCATCTTCTAACTTTTCTCACGAATATGTAACCTCACAGTTATACTATCCCCTCGAAAATCGATAAGTGATCCGTCTTGATCGGTAACCGTCACATTAATAAACTGAATTCTGCGCGTATTGAGAGGTACATATATAATTTCTGCGGGTGTTTCATTAATCAAATAACCGGGCGGTACCCTCGGCAGAAATTCGTAAATAATATGCTTTTCATCTCCGTTAGCGAAGCTTCCACATGCTAAATTACACGACACCACGATTGTATTAATATGACTGATCGAGACTAAATGATTTGAATAATGCCATGTATTTGCTTCGAGTAGAAGTTTATCAAACCCAAGTGTCTTACCAATTGAATCGTCAAAAGTTAAATCTACTGGTTTATCGGAATAAATTCCAACTTTCATAGTGTTATTATTCGGTTGTATAACAAGACTCTCATCGCTCAAGTTCAATTTCAACTTTATAGCGCTTATTATATTATCAATTTCGTACGATCCTGTATCAAGATTCACCAGTTTATCTCCATATTTAAAACTGGAATTTTTCCCCCTTATTATATTCGGTATACTATTAAACGTCCACAAGTTAACCAATCCAATTTCCCATTCGCGATTTTTATCCAATTCCAGAGCGTGGTTTAAATTCTCATATAGATTACTTGTTTTTGAGGTTAGTGTAATAACAGCCATCACTCACTCAGCTAATGCTTTCAACACAAGCGTAAAATTACAACTGGTTAGCAAGAAACAAAATCACTAGGTGCCCACAAATGTCTGTGTTTACCCGCTGCAATTGGTTGGTATTATAGAATATTTTTACATTATTTTCTTTTTCCCAATATTTTGCCAATTCGCGTGGCGGTTGCAAGTCACCGATCAGATCAAAATAATACACATTTTTCCCTCGTTTAATATATGCAGTCCAATGTGTTCCCATTCCAATCTGTTTGTCTAAATTAACAATTGCGAGCTCATTATTTCGAATTTTACTCGGAAGTGTATCAATCATATATATGCCCCTTAGTGGTATATCTAATATTTTGCACCATTTTATCAGGTCGTAGTTTGACAGCGGGCCGTTCATCTTTGCGTTTTTCTCTGTCTTTTCCTCTGCTTTTTTCCTCCTTGCTTCTTTTTAACCTTTGGAAATAGTGTTACACCGTATTGGGTGGGTGGTACTAGTATTCTTCCCCCTGTTGGATATGGTTTCAGATAAAAACCGCGACCAGCAATATGATTTTTTAACCTATTGATCGCCTTTTGCCTAATACTATCACTATGTGTTTTTCTAACTCCCCTCGTTTTTCGTTTTCTCAAACCTCCACCAAATGCGGATTTTGCTTTCATAATGTTTGTAACAAGATAAGAATATGCTCTCTCAGATAACCCCGTTTTTGGGTCCTTGAAAATTTCCCAAGCTCCATCTGCCAAGTGCCTGTCAGCCTCCGCCCGCGTCTTGTTATCAGACGCTCGGGAGTAAACTATGTCGTGCGTCTTACATAAATCATCAAGACGGTTTATAGGTTTGTCTCCACGTGCTAACCTTGACCTTAACCTTGTACCAGGTCCGCAATACGAATAATTAGGTAGATGAGCCTCGAAATTGAGGTTATCCACCCCCTTATTTATCACTGTACCCAATACATCGCCAATTTTTGATAAAATACCTCTACCACGCTTACGAACAGAGCAGCGCCTTTTCTTAACACTGTTCATCCTTTAAAGGTTAAACATAAACTGAACTGTAATTACTACTACTACTACATAATTGATTAGTTTTCTTCAAAAGTAAATTCGATTTTTCATTAAAAGTGTCCGCACAATTTGCAAGAACGCTATAGTATTTGTAGAAATTACAAACTGTTTCTCGCTCATCAACCATAAATTTATACCAATGTATCAACCCAATTTCAAAGGAAATTGGTGTTTTATAATACGAATTAACGCAAGATTTAATATTGAATAAAGTATGGTTTCTCAGTGAAGTTGACGATCCAAAGGAATTGAAAAGAAATTGCGTATCATTTCGTTTCTCATGCAGATTGCACGATTTATCTTTATTTAAAAGTAGTACGGTGTTTAGACAGCATAATAGAAATATAAATAGTACTATCGTTTTCCACACGTGCCGCATCGCCAAAGCACATTCCATGTTGACAGACACAAACATACTGATAAAAATAGAACACCCTGTTGAGGGGGAGAAGCGAGCGCGTGCCAGCGAGAGCTTCCTGCGAGCTTCCTTCTTTTAGGTGCTTACCTACTCCAAAGAGGAATGCTCATCGCATCCCGCAATCCTTTTTTAGCTAGCCGCGCACACCGCTAAAAGATCATTCGCGTTTTGAACGTCATAGTTATCGGATCGAAAAAAGTGCGATCATCTTTATCAGTTTGAAAGCGTCACATCAGTTTGAACTTTAGCTATCCGCGCACAGCGATAAAAGACCATTTGTGTTTTTGAACGGCGCAACAAGAAGAGTGATCATTTTGAAAGCATCACAACAGTTTGAAACAAAGGTGAGCAATAATAATTCAAATCTTTATTTACATTAATCAATTATAACAAACTCGAAATAAAGCCACAAAATAATCAAACTCGAAATAAAGTCAAACTCATAAAAATTATCTTCAACCCAATCACACATTTTTACAAGTTTTTGGGTAAATACTGTTAGTGCAAAAAATCTTGCATATTAAATTGGAGCAATTGTAATAGTAATAGTAATTGCTCAATAATATTTACAATAAATCTTCTCACACCTGATTAATGCAGACGATACCTCCATAATCTGATAATAAGTGTGCATAATCCAAATTTTTAAACATCAATCTGATCCATTTTTCCCTATTTTGTATGTTTCAGTTCCAACTAGAGACGTTTCAACTCTACAACAGAGCGCAAGTGATTCCTCGGCTTCCTTCTCGTGCAGGTTTGTTTGCTTTTTCAATTAATTCTCCTCCTTCTCCTCCTTCTCCTTCTCCTCCTCCTCCTCCTTCTCCTCCTCCTTCTCCTTCTCCTTCTCCTTCTCCTTCTCCTTCTCCTCCTTCTCCTTCTCCTTCTCCTTCTCCTCCTCCTTCTCCTCCTTCTTCTCCTTCTCCTCCTCCTTCTCCTTCTCCTTCTCCTTTTCCTTCTCCTTCTCCTCCTTCTCCTTCTCCTTTAAGACTGTTCTTATTATATATACAAAACGATGCATGACACAGTTTTTTCGAATCTGCAATAATTACTTTACAATATACACATTGCAAATAACCCGTTTTATGTAGAAAAAATCCATTACTCGCGAAATATTCAGCATTTCTTTTAAAAACCAATATCCTCTTATTAAATGAGTTTGACCAGTGAGGCTTTGATCTTTGATAAAATGTCTTTATTCGCTGGTCGTAATCCCGAAGATTATTAAAATTTTCATTCTCGATAGAAATATTATGCATTCTCCTCCATCCACAATTCGGACTATGTTTTTCATGTTCTTTTTCGGGATCGTCTGTTATTAGCCATTTTTCCAAACCAACTAAACAAAACACGCACTGCACTGAGTCTGGTGGCGTCTTGAATACAAATCCCAGTTTAGCTAAATGTTTAGGTGATAAAAGGGGAGATTCGAATTTTTTCCATCTCTCATCAAAACTCAACAACCTCAATCTTTCGTACATTAAAACGTGTGATTGATCCATAGTGTGCCGATCAACTTCTAATCCACTACTAACTTGTTTGTTTTAGATCAGTTGTACCAGCGGAGTGTAAGAGAGCACACATCTGAGTGAGAGGATACATCTGAGAGAGAGCGCACATCTGAGAGAGCACACATCTGAGAGAGAGAGCACACATCTGAGAGAGAGAGTTCATCATTTGCCATCACCCTTTTACAATGTAAGTAGCGATTATTGACTGCGCATTATTTCGAATTATTTTTCTCGGTAGAAACTATTATTCTGCAGAAAACACATTGCATGCGAGTATCTCCATTCAACTAATTCTGCTGCCGATTGTTGTACATTGGAGGAGTAAACTTACGTTCAGTATTCCTACTCAGTTTTACCAACACACTTGAGTGTTTGAAATAATTTACAATTTTTCCCACACTGAAATTTTCTGGATGAATTACACAAAAATTTATCAATTTTGTTGTTACACATATTAAATGTGTGATAGACGCCATTACACGATTCGTGATGCTTATCTGCAATATGTAATTGCATTATTCGATAAAAACAAGTATCTGAATTACATTCTCCAATAAATTGGTGTAATGGTTCATTGAGTGCAGGATTTATACACATGCAATAGTGTCCAAATTCTCTTCCATAACACTCATAGCGGTGGAAGCGTAATTTATGTATTAATTGTTTTTCGAACGAGGATTTATTTTTAATAAACTTTTCTTCTTCCTCGTCTACCGCCACGTTTATATCCATAGATATAATCTGTTTCACACTCATAATCTTTTTTAACCTTTCAGTTGGAGAACGCAGTGGAATCGCTTCCTTTGAAAGTCAATCATTCGTAATTTAGAATAGTCCGTGGTGATCAACTTCTAATCTGCTACTAACTTGTTTTGTTTTAGAAAGCAGAACGATTTCACAATGGCTCATACGACGGAGAAGATTCGAGGTTTGAATGGCAGCGCAGCTAGATACAGATTCACGTATCTGGAGGAGGAACGTGACATCAAATCTACGCTGGAATCAAGCAGGGAGGAGGTGCTGCAGCTTATCGTCGACGAGTCGCACCGGTTCAACGGGAATGTGAAGTGCTTTATTGTTTTAAATGTTCTTATGAATAAAATAGTGTTGTTGGGTGAAGAGAACGAACAAGTATCAGCTATCGTGAACTTCCATAGCTATTCTGCACAAATTGAGCAGTGTGCTTCAAATTCTGTCGATTTAAACAATTTTTTTACAAATGCTATTGTAAAAATTTTATCTTCTTTTGACAAGTTTGTGAGGTTTGGGAGTGGGTGGGTTATAAAAAAGATCCAATCGTTGGATCTCAACATAATTAGGCATACCGCGATTCGTGGTTCCTCATCCACATATGTAGAAACCCCCGATTTTATTGTAAGGAAAAAGTGTGTGATTAACGTAAAAAATTTCAATGACGAGAAATGCCTTTTGTGGTCAATTTTATCTTTTTTCCATTATCGTCGCAGAAATATGACTGTTGAATATTTGAGCAAGTTTGCTCACACAGTCAACACAAACGGGGTCAACTTTCCTTCCAGTTTGCAGGACATTAAGAAATTTGAAGCTTTAAATCCTGATATATCCATAAATGTAATTGCATATGATAAAAACGTATTTTTCCCGTACAAGTGTAGCGCTTACAGAAACCGTACTCACCAAATTAATCTTTTGTTGCTAACAAGCGAAACTTATCCGCGAAAATCTCATTTTTGCCTCATCAACACCGCAAACGGGAAAAACGGGTTGTCTCGGCTCTTGAGTCATCTTACAAAAAGAGGGCATCAAGTAGATGTTTGTGAATTTTGCTTTCATCGTTTCACAACAAATAAATCGTTGAACGTGGATGGAAAACTAAATTTGGAGAAGCACAAAGAGCACTGTTCAAAATTCAGCCCGCAGAGAACAGTGCTTCCCAAAGAAGGGGAAACTCTCAAATTTACAAATTATACTGCAACATTGAAAACAAAATACACAATTTATGCCGATTTTGAATCGTTTATTGTACCGATAAAGAGTGGGGAAGTAGGAGAAGAAGAAGAAGAAGAAGAACCGCACATCACAAGTAGCTTTACAAAAAAGACAACCCGTCACATTCCCTGTGGATATTGTTTTGTAGTGGTGAACATAGAGGGGGAAATTTGCCACGGCCCGATCATCTATCGGTCGCGAGATATGGAGGAGAAGATCATTGAGAAATTTCTAGATGAAATTACAAGTGTAGGAGAACTGCTCTATCGGGATATGAAGAGTGAAATCCCAATGTTTGAATTGAGTGAAGAGCAGAAGAGAGATTTTAATAGTGCGGAAAAATGCGGGCTGTGTGGGAAGGATTTCTTGATTGGCGACATCAAGTGTAGGCATCACTCGCACGAAACAGGTGAATTTATTTGCGCAGCTCATCAAGCCTGTAATTTAAATGGGAAATCACCTGATTTCATACCCTGTTTTATGCACAACTTTGGGGGGTATGATTGCCATCATATTGTGCAGGCATTAGGCAAGTGTAAAAAACCAATACGCTGCATTGCTCCTTCAGCAGAGAAGTTTTTCTCAATCACGGTGGGAAAAATCAAGTTTTTGGATAGCCTAAAATTCATGAACGCTTCGTTGGACAGTTTGGTGAAAAATTTGTCAGAAGGACAACAGACAGAGTCAAAATTCAAATCTATGTTTGCAGTGTTTAAAAGCGTTGAACAACGACAACTGCTTATTAAAAAAGGAGTATACCCCTACACATATATTGACTCTCCACAGAAATTTGAAGAAACCTCCCTTCCCCCAATCGAAAGTTTTTACAATGATTTGACGGATTCGCCTTTAGAAGAAAGGGAGTACGCACATGCACAGAATGTTTGGCAAACATTCAAGATAAAGAATTTGGGAGATTATCATAATTTGTATCTGCTTTGTGATACACTCCTTTTGTGTGACGTTTTTGAGGATATGAGGTCATCAATGTTTGAGAAATACGGTTTGGATGTGACTCATTTTTTAAGTCTTGCGCATTATTCGTGGAATTGCATGCTGCATTTCACAAAAGTTGAACTCGGCTTGATAACAGATATAGATATCTACTTGATGGTCGAGCAAAATGTGAGAGGCGGTTTAGCTGTAATACCCCATCGGTATGCTGAGGCTAACAACCCTTATATGGGAGCAGATTTTGATGCAAGCAAACCGACAAGCTATATACTCTATCTCGATGCGAATAATTTATATGGGTACGCAATGTGCGAACCTCTGCCTGATGGAAATTTTCAATTTCTATCTGAGGATGAAATCAGTCAAGTTGACTTTTTCAACTTGGCTGATGATTCAGAGTATGGGTACATTCTCGAGTGTGATCTCCAATATCCCAAAACGTTACACAACAGACACAATCATTTTCCGCTAGCGCCGACAAAAGAAGAAGCACCTCACCATCTATTGTCTGACTACCAGAAACATGAGGGACAGAAATCGTCGACAAAACTATTGGCTACACTGTACGATAGGGAAAAATACGTTTTACATTATAGGAACTTGAAACTGTATGTACAACTAGGAATGTGTCTTAAACGCATTCATCGTGTCGTAAGGTTCACGCAATCTCGCTGGCTTAAGCCCTACATCGATTTTAACACAGAGTGTAGGAGAAATGCTAGAAATACATTTGAAATTCAAAATTTTAAGGCGATGAGTAACCTTATTTTTGGAAAATCTTTACAATCCGACCGCACCCACTGTCAGGTAGAGCTTGTCACCGATGAAAGGAGATTGGATAAATTAATATCGAAACCTCTGTGCAAGCGATGGCATATTTACAATGAAAATGTAATCGGAGTGTTTCTAAGAAAACCTGAAATCTCGCTGAAAAAACCAATTTTTGCCGGCTTCACTATTTTAGATTTGAGCAAACACCTCATGTTTGACTTTCATTACAACAAGATTTTGAAAATGTACCCTGTTGAATGTGTGAAGCTGCTTATGAGTGATACAGATTCTGTTTTGTACAGTATAAGAACAGAGGACGTCTTTTCCGACATTAAGAATAACCTAGATTGGTTTGACACAAGTGATTATCCTCCGTCACACATGTGTTACTCTTTAAAAAATAAGAAGGTTGTTGGGAAATTTAAGGACGAAGCAAATTCAAAGATCATAACACAGTTTGTCGGTTTGCGTCCCAAGCTGTATTCCTTCAAATATATGGACGATGCAGCTGTTATTACAAAGAACACAGCGAAAGGAGTGAAAAGGAATGTTAAGGATAGGTGCTTATCATTTGATTTATACAAGAAGTGTTTATTTGAAAGAAGCACACATTACGAAAGGTTCAACATGATAAGAAGTTATTCGCACAAGATTTATCAAATAGAATGTGCAAAAACGGCGCTCTCATGCTATGATGATAAAAGATACATCATGCCCAATTCGGTTGACACCTTGGCATGGGGTCATTACAGAATAGGTGAGGAGGAGGAGGAGAAGGAGGAGGAGAAGGAGGTGGTGAGAGGGGTGAAGAAGTGAGTAGAACCTTCCTCTCCAAGTGCGCAGCAGCGAGTGAGTAGTGGAGAAGGAAGGAGGAGTGTTGTTTCACAAAAAGAGGGTGGCTAAAAATAGATTACCCACACGACGCGTGCCTAGCCAGTTGAGATACAATCGCGCGTGTGTGATGTCAACAAAAAAAATGAATGAACTTAGACATAGATTAGCACAAGAATTGCATTCTGTGCCAAGAGTACATTTTAATAGGAGAAAATATGAGATTAAAAGTGAGGTGGATCTGCTTCAGGCAGATTTAATTGATATGAGCTCGCTGGCGAGAGATAATTCAAATTTTACTTTTATTTTAGCTGTAATTAACTGTTTTTCTAAATATGGTTATTGCGCAGCAATAAAATCCAAAAGTGCCGGCTCTGTGTATGCTGCACTTGAACCAATTATTCGTAAAAATAAAAATGTTAAACTTTTTCAAACAGACCAAGGTACCGAATTTTTTAATACAAAAGTAAAAGCATTATTGGATAGGTATAATATTAAACATTACCATGTTTTTAGTGAGAAAAAAGCTGCAATAGTCGAACGTTTTATTAGAACTATTAAATCAAAAATCTATAAATATTTAACGCAGCATGGAACAAAACGATGGGTAGGAGCATTACCAACATTGGTTAAAGAGTATAATAATGCTTTCCACAGAACAATTCAAATGCGGCCATCTGATGTTCGCAAAAAACATCGAAATCATATAATAGCATCACTTAATAAGGCGGCCAATGAGAACTTACGTTTGAAATCTAAACGAATAAAACCGAAATTTAAATTGGGCGATGTTGTACGCATTAGTAAGTACAGACAGGTTTTCGACAAATCGTATAATATTAATTGGAGTGGGGAATTATTTATAATTCATTCAGTCTATCCGACTAAGCCACCTACTTACATCTTGCGTGATTTGAAAGGGGAAATAATTTCTGGCCGTTTCTACGAAGAAGAAATGAAAAAAACAAAGCTGGATGAGGAGGAGCAGAAAGTTTATTTAGTAGAGAAAATTATAAGGAAAAATAAAGATAAAATATTGGTTAAATGGTTAGGTTTCAGCGAACCTACATGGATCGAGAGAAAGAATTTACTAGGTTAAGAACTGTATTGTAAATACTATGTATTATATTGTAAATACTATGTATTATATTGTAAATAAGCGAAATGTTGTATATTGGAAAAGAACTGAAAAATATTATCAATAAATTGATATAATATGTTGAAGCATGTGTTTTATTCAGTTATCCATTAGCTATCATAGTGATACAATGGTAAAGGATACGACCATACCCATCATCAATTTTGATGAGGTTATTACAGGTAAACCGAACATTGGCAAGAGTAAAAATGGTAGTTTATTACCGCATAATGCACGCATTATCCTGATTGGAAGATCCAACAGTGGTAAGACAAATACGTTATTGAATTTGATTTTCAATAAAAACGGATTGAAATTTAAACATTTATACTTATTTAGTAATTCTTTGTATCAAGATAAATATGAATTTTTGAAAAAGGTGTTTTCAAAGATAAAATGTGTTACTTTTCATTTATCAGACAATACTGATATGATAAAGCATCCCAACAAAGTTGAGAGAAACTCTCTTGTCATTTTTGATGATTTACAATTAAGCAATGTACCTCAAATTCGTAATTACTTTACAATGGGTAGACATCGCGAAATTGACACAGCCTACTTGGTACAAAGTTACGGATCTATTAAAAAACATCACATCCGAGATAACGCAAACATGCTAATTATTTTTAAACTTGATCAATTAAATTTGAAATTAATTTATAGGGATTTTGTAGGGGAAGATATGAGTTTCAGTGAGTTTAGAAAACTATGTTGGGAGGTGTGGTCAAAAGGTGCTCACAAATTTGTTTCTATTTTTACTGAATGTAAGGCTGAAAATGGAAGATACAGAGAGCAATTGGATAAATTCATAAAGATTCCTTTGCAATGAGGTAACTTCGGTGTTTGCACGTTTTTTGTTCATTCAACGTCGCGGCATTAATGGAGAAAGTTAATATGCGTAAGAAACGCGGTCGTGCTGCTCCTACCGCAGCATCATCTGTTGGGGAGAGAAGCAGTTTAATAGATAGAATTAAAAAATTGAGAAAAACTATTATTGAAAAACACAGAAATTTATTGGGTTTTCAAACACAGAGTGAAGAATTTAATCGTAAAAGGTTGGAACCAATAATTACTCCATTAATTGAACTCAAAAAGAGCACAATCTCTGCCAATGAAACAGTAAAGCGCGAAAAAGAACACAAGGTTGAACCGTTGGTAACGGAGAAGGAGAAGGAGGAGGAGGAGGAGGTGGAGGAGAAGGAGGAGGATGGGGAGGAAGATGTAAATATTTCTGCTAATGATAAATCTGCTTTCTTTGATTCGACTTAGAATATTACTAACCGTCGCACTCGAATAGAAGAAATTTTAGACAACTATTTAGGTGTGTTTCATAACGAGAAATTAGATAATTCTATTCCTTATGGTATACGTTTTGATCATAAACAAAATTTATATTTTATCGGCGATGAGCCCGTAAGTTTTGATGATGTTTTTATAACTGTCGGCGAACAAAGGTTTAGAATGACTCATGGTTTGTTGGAGCTATTGTTTAACAGTAGGCCAAATTCAAATCTCTACAATAACAAAGATTTGGCGAAATATAAAAAAATATTATCACTGACATCTGTACATATTAATAACCAGGGTTACGTAATTCGCAATTCTGGTAAAAAATCTCAAATTATACAGAAACTTTTTCCACCCAAAAAACGTTCAAAGTATGGGAAGGGATTATTGAATTTTGTTAGAAATAAATCACGTGATAGAAACTACATATTCTGGGATGATGTTAACGAACTAGTCGAACGGTTATTTATTTTAATGGGTTCAAAAAATGCAGGAAATTCAGCTCACGATATTGAAATCGATTCGATATTACAAGAACTGCGAGAAGCTAACTTTATACAGTAAAAAAGCGAGGACAGGCCGTGTTGGCAGGAAGCTGTTCGGTAGAGCGAAAGAGGAGAGAAAGAAATATGAGAGAGATGAGGGTGGGTGAAACCGGCTGTTGCGAAAGAGTATGTTAGAAGAAATGCGGAGTGGGCGCCCCCTCACCCCTCTGCGAAACATCGTGTAAAGTGAGAATAGCCGACTAAAGACATGAGCTGGGGTGGTGACGTCAGTGCTGCCAGCGCGAGTCATCTTGACAAGCGTCACAAATCGGACTGTTGGAACCTCTCCGCTAAAGCGGGTGTACCGAGGTGTTGATAATTAATTTCGACATTCGAACAATGAACACCGATCGATTCGGTAGGATGCATACAGTGCATGCGAAGCAATTAGAGGAGTTAAAAAAATTAGTAGTGAATTTTGACAAGTTGAAATTTGAATTGAGTGAGTTGAAGAAAGCTGTTTTAACTAGAACAGAATTTAACAATGAAAGAAGCCAACTTGTGTCGTTTGAAAATCTCAATAGTGGATTAAGTATAATTAACAATGTGTTGGAAAAACGCATGCATGATTTAGAACAGGTTGTTTTAACTAGGAGAGAATTTGAGCAGGAGAAGGCTAGTGTGCTGGTGAGTAGACATACCCTCAATAATGAGATGAAAATTATTAGCAAAGAGGCAAAGGCAGAAAGAGATAAACTACTCACTCGAGATGAATTCAATAGGGAAAATTTACTCACTAAAAAAGAGTTTATAATTGAAAAAGCAGGATTCATCTCATATGAACAACTTAACACAGCTGTAAAAATATCACAGGACCTATTAATGGATTATGTGCATAATAATCGAGATTTCAAGAGGCATTTAAATGATCTGATGTATAGATATGCCTATTATTTGATAGAAAAATGTGTAATGGCTGCCAGAACGTTTGATTATAAAGAGTTGGAGGGACGAGGACTATTGCCAGAACATACTGTCAGCGAATTTCTTCGGCTTATTGGGATGGATGAGCCGACGATAAAATATGATAGTAGTTTGTTTTTACCTCCTCAACAAGAACGCCTATTACAACGCTATCAATCTAGGAATCGAGGAGTGTAGAAGCATTCTATTTCTGTGTACAGCCCCCCACCTGCTAGGCACGTGTTGCGACCGTTAAATTCTAAGGTTAATGACCTGAGAGCACGTCTCTCTCACACACACACACACACACACACACACACATAAAACTTGTGCACGTGTTCTGCTTTTAAACGTTATGAAATAGTTTTTCACAGCAGGGGGCGGAAGTATTATTAATATCTGAAGCACTGTCTGGGGGTGGGGGGCAGGGGGGTATATTAACACTGCACGTGCGAAAGAGAGAGAGAGGGCTTTGAGAATCACAGCAGGAGGTGGCAAGTGTGCAGATGCAATTAATAGCTAAAGCGGGGGGCGGGGGGCTGATGCTATTGCAAATATAGATATAGTAATTGCAAGCAGGTATATATAGATATACAATTGCAAGCATGTATATATAGATATAAAACTGTATGTTCTATATTTATTGGGAACCTTCTGTGAGAGGTGGGGTCAGGGGGGATAGGTCCTCTCTCATTGGTGCTTGCGGGGGGTCCCCCTTTAATCTATTGGGAATAAAGTGGGGGCACATAGGGAAGGGGGTATGTGACCTTAAAAAACAAAATGGCTGACTGGGACAGGGGGAAGGGGTGGGCGTTTACAAAATGTCTGAGCAGGGGGAGGGGGGAAGGGGGGTGGCCACGCCCCTCTGTCTTGTGATTGGGTAGGCTCAATCGGCTAATAACCCCTACTCAGCGTTTTCGGGTCCATGTTTGTATAATCCTTTTTCACTTTTTGATGAGAGTAATTTGGCAGGTTCCTCCTAAAGTATTGGCTTAGCGATGATGGGGGGGGGGGGGGGGGTCCGGGTTACAAACCTGTGTGAGCCTGTAAAAGAGGCCCCAAAAACGAGTAGGGAGGCACCAATAAAAATACGATATCAGTTACTGGAGGTAAAATTTTTCATACATGAAGAGTAAACAATGTTACGGCAAGAAAAAAGACTATAATTTTAATACTTTTATTAACTAACGAAAAAATACTTTTAAGTTAGAGGGGATGGGGTGAACAAAGCAAGTTTCCTTAGACCTACGTCAGGTGGCCACATCAATAATCAAATTTAAGCAAGTTAGTGACAAAACAAAAATAAAATAAGGGGCCCCAAATTGTCCAGCTAGGGGCCATCACGGCCCCTTTTTTGTCCAGTTTAGACCTCTAGAGACCCCTTAGGAGCCTAACAGACCCTAGAGGCCCTTGGCGCCGCGGCCTGCAATCCACTAGGCCTACAATGAAAAAAACTTGTTTTCATTATCATTTTATGAAGTTTTGTAAAATATCCCACTAATTCAAAGATTAGGTAATCTCGATTCTTGTTTTGACTGGCATTTTTCGTTCACTTCATTACCCACTTACTAGTTTCAGAATGATGTGGGAATCATAGAATTTGTAGTAGTAAATCTTGTAGCACGTTCCAGCTAATTTCAATTGAATCCACACCACCTACATGATGGCCTTGGATATTTCTGAATGAATGATGAGAATAGCTGTAATCTTCCTCCCTCTTTATTTCTGAAACAAAGCTTTTCCAGACCTAAATTCATGTTAATTTTTATTTTCTGATTTTAAGTCAGAATAATCTTGCAGTCTTTAAACACTGCATAAAAAAACACATGATGGACACATTTTCCCCCTATAGATGATTCCCTTTCAGAAGCCAAATAATGACCCCCCTCCACCGCAGAAACTTTATTGGGCAACAATCTCATAAATAATGGTCTAAAATATCCCAATCTAACCCCCCTCCCCACTGGCAAAATTTACCTAATACGACATGCAAACCCCCAAACCAAAAGTCTGGGTGCGCCCCTGCACCAGCGTCCCCTAATTGCCTTAGCTTTGGGCCTTCAAAGGCCCCACGATGCTGGTGAGTCTCAGTATTTTCAGAGCCCCCAAACATGGGTTTGAAGGTCCCCCAGACCACTTGAATGAAGTTGACACAGTAGGCTTCAAAGGAGAAAAGGTCTCTTAATATTTATGCAGACGGGCTTGAAATGTTCATTTCTGTTACTGTTCAGATCTGATACCCCATAGAGTTTATAGTGATCGTTAAATCTGTCACGCCGTGAATCAATCAAAAAAATTAATAATTTATAATATTTTTATTAATAATAATTAATCAATTCATAATATGAGGGAAGAGGTTGATAACCACAAACAAAGCTTAGAGTTGCACTTAGAGTAGTTTAGGTGTTCTTTCACCATCTCTATGTTATTACAAAATTACTTTAAGTTAAAAGTTTGTAATTGGATGTGTTATCAATTCACTTGCAAGTTGAATCAAGTTCCATTCAAAGTCATAATAATTTTTACACATGTTACATACTCCAGTATTAGTGAATAGTTCGATGCGAATTCAAGAGATTACACAAAAATAAAAAATAAGTTTATTGCTCTCTCTCTGGTGCCACACTGTGTTTTCCCTAGCTTCCACAGCTTTTCATGGAATGATTTCCAGTTAGCACTCGAATTTCATCTTTAAATTGATAAAACGATTCAAATTAGTCACACAGAATCTTATGAGTACAGTGGGCAACTAGGCATAGCTGGAAGACCTATTCAATTCGTTGGGAAATCAAGTCATTAATTGAAAATTGGTGTTTAGGGTGAAGGTGTAAGAGGGAGCCTCCAGTCACAACTCTGCCCCGGGCTACTAAAATGTCTCTGGGTGGCCCTGATTGTAATAATAATTAGAAACCACTAGAACTTGTTAAATTGGCACTATAAAAGCGGTTTTTTATATTTCATACATTAAAATTTGTTCGCAACTAATTAATGAACAAACAATGTACGAAAGTGGGTTCAAGTTCTTAGGAAAACGAGTAATAGAAGCAATAATTTATTCAATTTAAGCTTAGACTTTTCCTAATGTATGAACTTTATTTATTGGATACTCCTGTAAAATTATTGTTTTTGAGTCTCAAATCAAGCTCTCAACATCGAAAATTTAAAAATTGTTCCGTAATGTGGAATAAATTGAATGGATTTAAGCTTATCTAGACATGCGCCTAGAATCTCTTGGAATACGATTCTAGAGGGACTATTTCTCAATTTTTTTCCCGCGGGAGGACCCCTGGACTCCCCTCGCCTTGGACTCTCCAGCCGCCCCGGGGGCCACCAAATCTCGATAACCCCCCCCCCCCCACCCATTGAAATCTTTTCGCTACGCTACTGTCCTAAAGCACTGTATGTTCGAATAAATTCTACATACAAAATTGACATAGTTCTGATCATTTGGAATACATATCTTTCCCCTGTTTCATCCTGTAAATTATTATATACAAGGCTATCTGAAGGCTTGAAGAGTTTTCAATAAATGACCCTGGACAACCAGGAAATGTTTTATACAAAATCGTTTCTCGAGCCTGCAGGCTCGCTTTGTGTCTTGGCCGTCTAGCGCAGCTGGGACATAGCACTCTTGACCATGGTGGGGAGGAGATTAATTAGGTATACAGAGTTTTAAATAAATGATTCTTATTAATCAACTCAATCCAATTGATGTATACAAAATTCTCATTTTTGCCACGTAGTTCTTGAGGAACGGTGATCACTAAATTTTCAAAAATACGCTTAAATTGACAATTTAAAAACTCGACAAATTAATTTAAAAAAAAATATTTTTTTGAAAATAATGTTCAAACTCCAAATTCATTATGTGTCTAGCGCCTGAACAAAACATGACTGTGCACCAAATTCCAACATTTTAGGCCACGTGATTCTTGAGAAACGGCGATCAACGGAAATTTCAAAAAAGAAAATTGTTTTCGGACGTATTTTAAGGAAGTTTTGGATTCTTCCCTTAGTACGCGTCTAGGGCCTCAACTGATCATGAATTTCTACTTTTTCAGCCTCAAGCTTTTTGTGTAACTGTTATGAATAATTGAGCGAGTGAGTGAGTGATAGTGATGGTGGAAGATTGCAGTTATCCCTACAAGTTTACTCATACTAAAATCTCTAGGGCCTCTATCAAGGTGGTAAATTGAATTGGTGTTACGAGAAAATGAGCTGAAAAATAGAATAGCACATGTAAGTCTTAAATACTGTAATTAGTCAGATATTCTTTTTAAGACGATGACATGAAATGCTTGTTCCAAGTCGATTAACAAGATTAATTGTCAATAAAACGGCAATTTCTTCGTATAGAACGTGTAGAGGATTAAATTTTAAAGATAAAATGTAAAATGACCAAATAGCCAAAAATGCACTCAAAGCCGGGGTATATTGTACGCACTTGACACACACTATACACAGACTATACACACAAGAATATAGCCAAGTCGCCAGAGGATTTTAGTGGGAATTCCTGTGTACACCTATGAATGGGTTTCATATAAAATTATCTGAAATATCTAAAAAAACAATTTACATACCTATAACTACCATTATTGTTGACGTTGGCCTATGCTGCTATGCACAACATACATAAAAATTCAAATTTAATAATATTTTTCATTTTTAATATTTTAGAGTCAACCAACTTAGCCTATTTGTCAATGAATCGAAAAAAAATTCATACCTAAGTTGTAGAGAATTTATCCCTAAAAATAAATTGCTCAATAACTCAATAGTCAAAAATACACCTAAAGTTCTTAAAATCTGATTTTAAATGATCAAGCTTACTGATTTTGCAAGGTCTACCTGCTATTCTTTTGTGTATAGTGTGTGTACAGTTTGTGTATAGTGTGTGTAGTCGCCAGAGGATTTTTATAGTGGGAATCAAATAAGGTAGTTCTGAATTTTGGATATGTTGTTTGGGATGATTAGAAGCTAGAACCCAGAGTTTTCGTCATCCCCTCCCCTTTGCGTTCTCCCCCATCATGAAAAAACGTTGACAATTCGACACTTTATTCAGTTTTTGCTTATATCCAGAGTTTTCGTCATCCCCTCCCCTTTGCGTTCCCCCCATCATGAAAAAACGTTGACAATTCGACACTTTATTCAGTTTTTGCTTATATCCAGAGTTTTCGTCATCCCCTCCCCTTTGCGTTCCCCCCATCATGAAAAAACGTTGACAATTCGACACTTTATTCAGTTTTTGCTTATATCTCTTTAGTGGTTCATCATACTCAACTTTAGTTAAATAAATTGTGTAGATAACAAGATCTTATAAAATAACGGTTGGCACATTTTTTCTGTGCGACCAATACGAAAAGAGTTACAGGGCCTTAAAAATTGAGTAAAATTGAGCCTCTTGAATAATGTTTACATTTCGTAACTGAGTGAAAACTGACTAGTGGATTGAAATTCCAGGCAGTTGTTGATATATTAGTTGCCTTTGAAAATCATAGTTGGAAGTTTTTGGCATCAGCACTATAGGGGAGGGGCGACCACAAAAAGGGAAGTATCAATTTTCCTAAATTTCCGGTTGAAACACCTCAAACAATATAATTACCTGAGAATATGGTAATTGTAATTTTCATCTGGATTCTTTTTTCTCAGACTCCAAGCTATCAGAAATGCTATCATGCCTCCTGAAAATGTGGTTAGGGGTAGAGGAGTGATCGGGGGTCCCAATTTGTCACCGAGTTCGGAGTCCCCTAACTTTTGAACGGTTTATCGCATTGTAACCAGCTATAGCACATTCTTCTCAGCACATCAACGCAGTCTTTTCCATATATTACATGAAAATTAGAAATTTTACCAGCGAGCACGTTCGGACATGTTATTCTATATCTATACCATAAAAATTAATTTTTTAATGTTGAAATTGCTCTTGCTCAAAAACTACTCAACAAAAAAGCTGAAATTGATCTTAAAATGTAGGGGACTATCTCATTTTTCACAAATTATTGATCGTTTTACAACAAATCATTCAGGTCTGTGAAGTTAGCCCCCCCCCCCCCATGAAAGCACTAACGTTGAAAATAGTATTAATGGTTAGTGCTTCGTTAGTGCTGGTTAGTGCTTCAAGTCCCACCGTTAGTGCTCTTTTGGTTCCAGAGATATATGCGAAAAACTCTGGGGGGGTGTAAATTCATGGAAGTTAGCCCCCCCCCCGTGGAAATACTCAAGCTATGAAGTTGAAAATTATGTCCATCGTTAGTGCTCATCATTGGATCAAGTCTTATCGTTATAGCTCTTCTGGTTCCAGAGATATATGCGAAAAACCTTGGGGGGGGGGGCTGCTAACTTCCATGAAGTTAGCCCCTCCCATGATAGAAATACTGGAGCTATGGAGTTGAAAATAGTGTCAATCGTTATAGTGCTTCGTTAGTGCTTCGTTAGTGCTCGAAAATGATCCAAAACTCATCGATAGTGCTCATTTAGTTCGGGAGATATAATTAAAAAACTTCAGGGGGTCACCACGCCCTTTTTGAAAAAATTGAGCTAAGAGGTCGTAAATGGTGTCAATCGTTAGTGCTTCGTTAGTGCTCAAAAAAATATACAGGTCTCATCGTTAGTGCTCTTCTGGTTCATGAGATATAAGCAAAAAACCTTGGGGGGGCTAACTTCCATGAAGTTAGCCCCCCCCCCATGACAGAAATACTAGAGCTATGGAGTTGAAAATAGTGTCAATCGTTAGTGCTTTGTTAGTGCTCGAAAATGATCCAAGTCCCATCGATGGTGCTCTTTTATTTCGGGAGATATAATTAAAAAACCTCAGGGGGTCACCACGTCCTTTTTGAAAAAATTGAGCTATGGGGTCGAAAATGGTGTCAATCGTTAGTGCTTCGTTAGTGCTCAAAAAAAGATACAGGTCCCATCGTTAGTGCTCTTCTGGTTCATAAGATATAAGCAAAAAACCTTGTTATAGATACAATACTTGAAAACTTGAAAAATATGTGTAAACAACCTAAGGGGGTCGTCACCACCCATTTGATAAACTTCGAGAAGTCTAGAATCAATCGTTTGTGCATGAATATGTTTCATTATGTAATTAAAATATTATAATTATAGATTATTTTTTCAAATCTTTATTTATCAATAGAGGAATTTCCTCAAATTTTTGTTTTAGCCCAAGCAAAATTTAATTACAAATATATAAGAACTATAGTTTTAATCATTACTGGCGTTCCTCCTAGTTTTGCCTGGGATTCCAGTTTGGAGTTATTTTTTTCTGTTGGATTACTTATTGCAGTGGTCACAGAGTTACGAAATTGGGAGGATGAGTAAAATACCTAACATATACCATAGTTTATCATTAGTTTTTCAGATTCATATTAAGCTTACACACAATAAGTAGGCTTACCATAAATGTTAAGAGCCAACCCCGGACACTGTTTAGAGAGCAGATAGAGGTGTGTTGAGAATACATTATGATGATTATGTAAGATCAGAAGTGGAGAATAGAATTAATAAAATTCTTGGAAAATCTTAGAATAATACTGTGTTCTTCTAATTAAAAAAATGTTAGTGATAATTTATTTATTAATTATAATTAAAAAGTACTGGGTTTACGCTCTTAACAATGAAAATATTTTATTTCAAAAGGCGTTCATGCGCTTCTTCCCCACCTGCAAGAAAAACCCGGACAAATATCAACCCCAGACATTTCCCCGGACGCGAGCTCGAGACCCGGACTGTTCGGGAAAATCCTGGACGTATGGTAAGCCTGACAATAAGCAAGCTCACATGATGCTGGGTAATTAGTAGCTGTAATATTGATTTAGAGCTAATCTCTGGATCATCTATAGTATCAACATAAGTAACATTATCATGTTATGAGCTGTTATATGAGCTTCCTGCATCTAAACACATTTTGAAAAAGTAATAGTGACCGTAAGTGAAAATAATTTCAACATTAATTTTGAAAAATCTGAAAGGAAAATGAAAAATCGGGCTCTAAGGTGCCCGAATTGAGTTCAATAGTTTTTTTCAAAATTAATAGATGCCCAGCTGAGCCATTATGACTTATAACAGATTTATTTATATCAAAATTGTATTAAGAAATTAAGAACCCAGCCACGTGTACAGGAGCAGTTTCAATGGATAATTTCCTGCAGCTGGGATTGTGGTGTCTGGTGTGGAAACTAAAGCTGCGAAACGCATCACTCTAAATAATGGTTGATATTGCATTGGAAATAATTTAATTGTAACAAGCCCCAACATGTGCTTAGTTGGCCTATGCACGTGCCTTGTTTATTCTTCCTGTTGGACAAGAACAAAAATATTTTTTACTACTGTACTTCTATAATCGCTGATGCTGTTTCAACCACCTAGCTACCAGACTATAAATTGTATATGTATTGTAAATTGTATATGTAATGTAAATTGTATATGATTGTAATGATTTGTATATGTAATATTGCTGATTAAACTCAAATCAAAATTTATTGTATTCTTTTTACTCTTACCTTACAAACCAAAATACATATTGTTCATCTAGCTCTATTTGTTTTATTTCCTATTATCATTGTTTCATTGTGTGACAAAGTAAAACTTGTTTTCTCTTGATAAGTCAACAATTGCATTGACTTGGGTGATATACACAGTGAATTTGCTTTGATTGTGGTGGCTGTAGATAGTAGAAGGGTGTGTATTGATTAATTGCCAAAGAATAAAGTGATGGAAAGTGTGATAGCTAAGCTACGTTCAGATGATGACCGAGTCATTATCTTCATTTCATAGACCTTGATGCAGGTATCAAAAATGCCTATCACCTATTAATTGTCGCAAATCATTTCTGAAAACTATTGGAAAATAGGAAGGATGAATAAATTTAATTGTATTTGAGTAATCAATTGTATTATAGAGGCTAAATTTTTATTCTACATTATAATAAAAGATAGGACTCACCTAGGATTTTCAAAGCACTTGCACATGGAATTTTAAAAAGCATTTTTGAGTAAGCACATTGTAGGCTGGATCTTTTTTGTAGATTACATCTTGGAGACTCCAGTTAGGGAGTATGAGTCAAATTAACAATAAACTATACAATCTAATATCAAAACTGACACTATAATAATAATAATAATAATAATAATAATAATAATAATAATAATAATAATAATAATAATAATAATAATAATAATAATAATAATAATAATAATAATAATAATAATAATAATAATAATAATAATAATAATAATAATAATAATAATAATAATATATAATAATATTTATTTCGCCAAAATAAAAAAATACAAATATAAGAAATTCACAATATAAAGTGTATAACACTTTTTTGGCACAGCCAGCAAAGTAAATACTTGAGCGCTAGCTGTGAGTTCATTCAATAATATTACTAGTAAACATAAAAAGCTCGTGAAATGAGAAATGAGAGAAATCAATAATGAATTTAAAGGTAATGTAATAAAGAACTCACATTATCTCCATAAGGTGACAAAACTAAAAAACAAACAATTCTCATCCTTTCATTGTAAACAATCGACAAAAAAAGCAAAAAATACTCACCGAAATACAATTCAATAACATACTCTTTAAAAATATATAAAAACAAAATAAACAGATATAATTCTTCCATAAACTAAAAACAGAAACAATCGAAATATTAATTAAAACAATACCCATTATTACAAAAAGGACAATGTTAATCACAGGTTTTTGTTTAGTTCAAACCCTGTATTATTATACCGTAAAATAACTAAAACAAATTAGCTTGTGACACCAATTCAGTGCCTGCAATCAATTTTACTGAAAAACTAAATCTATAATAATTAAAATAATGATAATATTAAAATTTAGGTAGCGTGGATTAAATATACTGTTGAACCCATTTTGTTATTTCCTTTAGAAGAAGTTTAGTAACTTTTTTATCTATGAAATTTCTCGGAATTTTGTTTGAAAATATATTACAAAGGTAAGTTGCATTTCACTTTTTTAACACTGCATTCCACTTTTATATATTGTTTTACTCACTTACATTGGATATGCTAGAGGGATGCATTTCACTTCTGAAAAGAAGCTTCGTGAAATGCACCCTCAGAAGTGCAACACTGGTATGAAAAAGAATTGTCACTAACAAAGGCACAGAGAAAGAATTATCACGTATATATAGACACGTCACAACTTGAATATATAGACACAATATAGAACTGACACAACTTGTTTATCAGGACGATTTCGAACAAGACTGAACTAATTTACACAAATGCGTTCCCCTTAGGCCAGAGACACACGAGCCGGCGGAATCGCCGGCCGGTATTGCGGCCGGCTTCCGGCGAAGTAGAAGTACACAGGAAGGCATAGGGAAGGACACACTGCGGCCGGCCGGCAAAACAGCCGGCCCGGCGGGCAAAGGACCCGGCGGAACAGCCGGGTATTCTCTACTTCGCCGGCCGGCTGATCCGCCGGCCGGCAGGTAGCAGGGCATTGTACAAATAGAGATGAACACACGGCCGGGCAAACAGCCGGACCTGCCCATGCCAGTAGGGGTTATTACCGATTCTGATGCGACCAATCACAAGACAGGGGGGCGTGGCCACCCCCCTTCCCCCTCCCCCAGGTCAGACATTTTGTAAACGCCCACCCCTTCCCCCTGTCGCAGTCAGCCATTTTGTTTTTAAGGTCACATACCCCCCTTCCCTATGTGCCCCACTTTATTCCCAATAGATTAAAGGGGGACCCCCCGCAAGCACCAATGAGAGAGGACCTTTCCCCCTGACCCCACCTCTCACAGAAGGTTCCCAATAAATATAGAACATACAGCTTTATATCTATATATACATGCTTGCAATTGTATATCTATATATACCTGCTTGCAATTACTATATCTATATTTGCAATAGCATCAGCCCCCCGCCCCCGCCCCCCGCCCCCCGCTTTAGGTATTAATTGCAGCTTCACACTTGCTACCTCCTGCTGTGATTCTCAAAGCCCTCTCTCTCTTTCGCACGTGCAGTGTTAATATACCCCCCTGCCCCCCAGCCCCGGACAGTGCTTCAGATATTAATAACACTTCCGCCCCCTGCTGTGAAAAAACTATTTCATAACGTTTAAAAGCAGAGCACGTGCACATGTTTTATGTGTGTGTGTGTGTGTGTGAGAGAGACATGCTCTCAGGTCATTAACCTTAGAATTTAACAGTCGCAACGCGTGCCTAGCAGGTGGGGGACTGTACACAGAAATAGAATAGTTCTACACTCCTCGATTCCTAGATTGATAGCGTTGTAATAGACGTTCTTGTTGGGGAGGTAAAAACAAACTACTATCATATTTTATCGTTGGCTCATCCATTCCAATAAGCCGAAAAAATTCGCCGACAGTATGTTCTGGCAATAGACCTCGTCCCTCCAACTCTTTATAATCAAACGTTCTGGCAGCCATTACACATTTTTCTATCAAATAATAGGCATATCTATACATCAGATCATTTAAATGTCTCTTGAAATCTCGATTATTATGCACATAATCCATTAATAGGTCCTGTGATATTTTTACAGCTGTGTTAAGTTGTTCATATGAGATGAATCCTGCTTTTTCAATTATAAACTCTTTTTTAGTGAGTAAATTTTCCCTATTGAATTCATCTCGAGTGAGTAGTTTATCTCTTTCTGCCTTTGCCTCTTTGCTAATAATTTTCATCTCATTATTGAGGGTATGTCTACTCACCAGCACACTAGCCTTCTCCTGCTCAAATTCTCTCCTAGTTAAAACAACCTGTTCTAAATCATGCATGTGTTTTTCCAACACATTGTTAATTATACTTAATCCACTATTGAGATTTTCAAATGAGACAAGTTGGCTTCTTTCATTGTTAAATTCTGTTCTAGTTAAAACAGCTTTCTTCAACTCACTCAATTCAAATTTCAACTTGTCAAAATTCGCTACTAATTTTTTTAACTCCTCTAATTGCTTCGCATGCGGACGATGCATTCGTCCGAATCGATCGGTGTTCATTGTTCGAATGTCGAAATTAATTATCAACACCTCGGTACACCCGCTCCAGTGGACAGGTTCCAACGCTCCGATTTGTGCCGCCTTTCTAGAAGGAACAGCACTGACGTCACCACCCCAGCTCATGTCTTTAGTCGGCTATTCTCTCACTTTACATGATGTTTCGCAGAGGGGTGAGGGGGCGCCCTCTCCGCATTCCTTCTAACATACTCTTTCGCAACAGCCGGTTTCACCCAGCCTCATCTCTCTCATATTTCTTTCTCTCCTCTTTCGCTCTACCGAACAGCTTCCTGCCAACGCGGGCTGTCCTCGCTTTTTTACTGTATGAAGTTACCTTCCCGCAGTTCTTGCAATATCGAATCGATTTCAATATCGTGAGCTGAATTACCAACATTAATAGAACCCATTAAAATAAATAACCGTTCGACTAGTTCGTTAACATCATCCCAGAATATGTAGTTTCTATCACGTGATTTATTTCTAACAAAATTCAATAATCCCTTCCCATACTTTGAACGTTTTTTGGGTGGAAAAAGTTTCTGTATAATTTGAGATTTTTTACCAGAATTGCGAATTACGTAACCCTGGTTATTAATATGTACAGATGTCAGTGATAATATTTTTTTATATTTCGCCAAATCTTTGTTATTGTAGAGATTTGAATTTGGCCTACTGTTAAACAATAGCTCCAACAAACCATGAGTCATTCTAAACCTTTGTTCGCCGACAGTTATAAAAACATCATCAAAACTTACGGGCTCATCGCCGATAAAATATAAATTTTGTTTATGATCAAATCGTATACCATAAGGAATAGAATTATCTAATTTCTCGTTATGAAACACACCTAAATAGTTGTCTAAAATTTCTTCTATTCGAGTGCGACGGTTAGTAATATTCAAAGTTGAATCAAAGAAAGCAGATTTATCATTAGCAGAAATATTTACATCTTCCTCCTTCTCCTCCTCCTTCTCCTTCTCCTCCTCCTCCTCCTTCTCCTTCTCCGTTACCAACGGTTCAACCTTGTGTTCTTTTTCGCGCTTTACTGTTTCATTGGCAGAGATTGTGCTCTTTTTGAGTTCAATTAATGGAGTAATTATTGGTTCCAACCTTTTACGATTAAATTCTTCACTCTGTGTTTGAAAACCCAATAAATTTCTGTGTTTTTCAATAATAGTTTTTCTCAATTTTTTTATTCTATCTATCAAACTGCTTCTCTCCCCAACAGATGATGCTGCGGTAGGAGCAGCACGACCGCGTTTCTTACGCATATTAACTTTCTCCATTAATGCCGCGACGTTGAATGAACAAAAAACGTGCAAACACCGAAGTTACCTCATTGCAAAGGAATCTTTATGAATTTATCCAATTGCTCTCTGTATCTTCCATTTTCAGCCTTACATTCGGTAAAAATTGAGAGAAATTTATGTGAAGCATTTGACCACACCTCCCAACATAGTTTTCTAAACTCACTGAAACTCATATCTTCCCCCACAAAGTCTCTATAAATTAATTTCAAATTTAATTGATCAAGTTTGAAAATAATCAATACGTTACAATTATCTCTAATATGGTGTTTTTTAATAGATCCGTAACTTTGTACCAAGTAGGCTGTGTCAATTTCGCGATGTCTACCCATTGTAAAGTAATTACGAATTTGAGGTACATTGCTTAATTGTAAATCATCAAAAATGACAAGAGAGTTTCTCTCAACTTTGTTGGGATGCTTTATCATATCAGTATTGTCTGACATGTAAAAGCTTACACATTTTATCTTTGAAAAAACTTTTTTTAAAAACTCATATTTATCTTGATATAGTGACTTACTGTATACATATAAATGTTTAAATTTCAATCCGTTTTTATTGAAAATCAAATTCAATAACGTATTTGTCTTACCACTGTTGGATCTTCCAATCAGGATAATGCGTGCATTATGCGGTAATAAACTACCATTTTTACTCTTGCCAATGTTCGGTTTACCTGTAATAACCTCATCAAAATTGATGATGGGTATGGTCGTATCCTTTACCATTGTATCACTATGATAGCCAACGGATAACTGAATAAAACACATGGTTCAACATATTATATCAATTTATTGATAATATTTTTCAGTTCTTTTCCAATATACAACATTTCGCTTATTTACAATATAATACATATTTACAATATAATACATGATATTTACAATATAATACATAGTATTTACAATACTGTTCTCAACCTAGTAAATTCTTTCTCTCGATCCATGTAGGTTCGCTGAAACCTAACCATTTAACCAATATTTTATCTTTATTTTTCCTTATAATTTTCTCTACTAAATAAACTTTCTGCTCCTCCTCATCCAGCTTTGTTTTTTTCATTTCTTCTTTGTAGAAACGGCCAGAAATTATTTCCCCTTTCAAATCACGCAAGATGTAAGTAGGAGGCTTAGTCGGATAGACTGAATGAATTATAAATAATTCCCCACTCCAATTAATATTATACGATTTGTCGAAAACCTGTCTGTACTTACTAATGCGTACAACATCGCCCAATTTAAATTTCGGTTTTATTCGTTTAGATTTCAAACGTAAGTTCTCATTGGCCGCCTTATTAAGCGATGCTATTATATGATTTCGATGTTTTTTGCGAACATCAGATGGCCGCATTTGAATTGTTCTGTGGAAAGCATTATTATACTCTTTAACCAATGTTGGTAATGCTCCTACCCATCGTTTTGTTCCATGCTGCGTTAAATATTTATAGATTTTTGATTTAATAGTTCTAATAAAACGTTCGACTATTGCAGCCTTTTTCTCACTAAAAACATGGTAATGTTTAATATTATACCTATCCAATAATGCTTTTACTTTTGTATTAAAAAATTCGGTACCTTGGTCTGTCTGAAAAAATTTAACATTTTTATTTTGTTGAATAATAGGTTCAAGCGCAGCATACACAGAGGTCGCAGTTTTTGTATGTATTGGTGTACAATATGCAAATTTTGAAAAACAGTTAATTACAGCTAAAATAAATTTAAAATTTGAATTATGTTTTGCTAATGATGACATGTCAATCAAATCTGCCTGAAGCAGATCCACCTCACTTTTAATCTCATATTTTCTCCTATTAAAATGTACTCTTGGAACAGAATGCAATTCTTGTGCTAATCTCTGTCTAAGATCATTCATTTTTTTTGTTGACATCACACACGCGCGATTGTATCTCAACTGCCTCGGCACGCGTCGCGTAGGTAATCTATTTTTAGCCACCCTCTTTTTTGTGAAACAACACTCCTCCTTCCTTCTCCACTACTCACTCGCTGCTGCGCACTCGGAGAGGAAGGTTCTACTCACTTCTTCACCCCTCTCACCACCTCCTTCTCCTCCTCCTTCTTCTTCTTCTCCTTCTTCAACTTGGGGGATTCTATAATGGCCCCATGCCAAGGTATGAATCCCATCTGGGGCAATATACCTTTTATCATCATAGCATGAGAGCGCTGTTTTTGCACATTCTATTTGATAAATTTTATGCGAAAAACTCCTAATCATATTGAAACGCTCGTAGTGTCGGATCCTTTCAAATAAACACTTCTTGTATAGATCAAACGATAAGCACCTGTCTTTAATTTGACGTTTCACACCTTTAGCAGTATTTTTTGTAATTTCATCCACATCGTCCATATATTTGAAGGAATACAATTTGGGGCGGAGACCGACAAACTGTGTAATTATCTTTGAATTTGCTTCATCCTTAAATTTCCCAACCACTTTTTTATTTACAAGACTATAACATTTGTGAGTGGTTGGGTAATCAGATGTGTCAAACCACGTCAAATTATTCCTAATATCCTGGTACACATCCTTTGTTTTCAATTCATACATCAGGCTATCCGTATCCGACATTAATAGATTCACATTTTCAGGACGATATATGTTCAAAATCTTGTTGTAGTGGAAATCAAACATTAGGTGTTTACTCAATTCCAAAATGGTGAATCCTGCAAAGATGGGTTTTTTCAAGCTGATTTCAATCTTTCTTAGAAACACCCCGATTACATGCTTGTTATAAATAACCCATCGCTTGACCAGAGGTTTCGAAATTAATTTGTCTAATTTTTTTTCGTCGGTAACAAGCTCTACTTGGGTGTGGTTTCTATCACACTGCAATGTTTTCCCATAGATTATATTACTCAACGCCTTGAAATTTTGAATTTCAAACTTATTTTTTGCGTTTCTTCTACATTCGGTGTTGAAATCAATGTAGGGTTTCAACCATCGTGATTGCGTGAACCTCACCACGCGATGAATACATTTAAGCCTCATTCCCAATTCTACATACAATTTTAAATTCCTATAATGTAAAACATATTTCGTGCGGTCATAGAGGGTGGCCAAAAGTTTTGTTGTCAATATTTGTCCCTCATGTTTCTGGTAGTCAGACAATAGATGGTGAGGTGCTTCTTCTTTTGTAGGCGCTAGCGGAAAATGATTGTGTAAATTGTGAAGCGATTTAGGATATTCGAGATCACACTCGATAACGTAGCCGAACTCTGAATCCACCGGCAAGTTTAGAAATTCAACTTGCGCAATTTCATCTTGTGATAGAAATTTGAAATTTCCGTCTGGGAGTGGTTTGCACATTGCGTACCCATATAAATTACAAGCGTCCAAATATAAAATATAGCTCGTCGGTTTGCTTTCATCGTATTTCTCATGCATAAAAGGATTATTGGCTTCGGCAAATCTGTGTGGTATAACAGATAACCCACCTCGTACATTCTGTTCAAACATTAAGTGCATATCCACATCTGTAATCAGTCCGAGCTCGACTTTTGTATAATACAACATACAATTCCACGAGAAATGTGCCAGAGACAAAAAATGGGTTACATCTAATCCGTATTTTTCAAACATTGATGATCTCATATCCTCAAAAACGTCACACAAAAGGAGTGTATCACAAAGTAGATACAAATCATGATATTGTCCGAGGTTTTCAATGTCACACGCTCTCCAAACATTCTGTGCATGCACGTACTCCCTTTCTTCTAAAGGCAAATCTGACAAGTCGTTGTAAAATGCCTCAATTGGCGGTAGGTTGACTTCTTCAAATTTCTCTGGCGAATCGAAATATGTGTATGGATACACTCCCTTTTTAACTAAAAGCCGCAGTTGTTCGGGTGTCTTGAACAGTGTATGCATTCTCCTGAATTTCGATTCCAATCTTCCATCTTCTGACAAATTTTTAACAAGACTATCCAAAGAGGCATTCATAAATTTCAGGCTATCTAGAAACTTGATTCGTCCCACGCTGATTGTCATAAAGTTTTCCGACGAATTGGCAATGCATTGTATTGGTTTTTTGCATTTACCTAAAGCCTGTACGATATGATGGCTGTCATATCCCGTGAAGTTGTGCATGAAACAGGGTATGAAATTAGGTGCCTTTCCATTCAAATTGCACGACTGATGTGCGGCACAAATATATGAACCTGTTTTGTGCGAGTGATGCCTACACTTGATGTCGCCAATCAAGAAATCCTTCCCACACAGCCCGCATTTTTCCGCACTATTAAAATCTCTTTGTTGCGCTTCACTCAACCGAATCATAGGTATTTCTCTTTTCATGTCCTCGTAAAGCACTTCACCCACACTTGTAATTTCATCTAGAAATTTTTCCACAATCTTATCGGCAATATCTCGCGACCGATAGATACGTGGTCCATGACAAATTTCGCCGTCGATATTGAGTACGACAAAACAGTATCCGCATGGAACGTGTCGAGTTGCCTTTTTTGTAAAGCTTCCAGTGATGGGCACATCATCAACTTCTTCTTCTTCTTCTTCCCCACTCTTTATTGGTACAATAAACGACTCAAAATCGGCGTAAATAACATATTTCGGTTTCAAGGTGTACGTGTAATTTGTAAATTTCAGTTTCTCATCTGCCTTGGGAAGTGTTGTTCTCTGTGCAGCAAATTTTGAACACTGCTCTTTGTGTTTTTCCAAATTTAGTTTTCCATCCACGTTCAACGATTTGTTTGTTGTGAAGCGATGAAAGCAAAATTCACAAACATGTACTTGATGTCCATATTTTGATAAATGACTCAAAAGCCGAGACAAACCGTTTTTCCCATTTGCAGTATTAATGAGACAAAAATGTGATTTTCGGGGATAAGTTTCGCTTGTTAGCAACAAAAGATTAATTTGGTGAGTACGTTCTCTGTGTATGCTACACCTGTATGGGAAAAATTTTCCATTGTCGTATGCAATTACATTTATGGATATATCAGGATTTAAAGCTTCAAATTTCTTAATGTCCTGCAAACTGGAAGGAAAGTTGACCCCGTTTGTGTTGACTGTGTGAGCAAACTTGCTCAGATATTCAACAGTCATATGTGTACCTCGACGATGATGAAAAAAAGATAAAATTGACCACAAAAGGCATTTTTCATCATTGGGGTTTTTTATGTTAATTACGCATTTCTTTTTTTTAATGAAATCGGGAGTCTCAACGTAACTTGATGAAGATGTATAAATCGGATTATACCTAATTACGTTGAGATCCAGCGAATGGATCCTATTTATTACCCAACCACTGCCAAATCTAACAAAATTTTCAAAAGAAGATAAAATTTTCCCAATAGCTAACACAAAATCCCTATTCCATTCATTCAAATTCTCACATACATTTACACTAATTGCCGAGTAGCTGTGAAAGTTCACAGTTGCTGAAATTTGTTCACTTTCCTCGGGTTGCACAACAAGTTTTTGTAAAATCACATTTAAAACAATGAACCACTTTACATTCCCGTTGAACCGCTGCGACTCGTCGACGATAAGCTGCAGCACCTCCTCCCTGCTTGATTCCAGCGTAGATTTGATGTCACGTTCCTCCTCCAGATACGTGAATCTGTATCTAGCTGCACTGCCGTTCAAACCTCGAATCTTCTCCGTCGTATGAGCCATTGTGAAATCGTTCTGCTCTCTAAAACAAAACAAGTTAGTAGCAGATTAGAAGTTGATCACCACGGACTATTCTAAATTACGAAAGATTGACTTTCAAAGGATGCGATTCCACTGCGTTCTCCAACTGAAAGGTTAAAAAAGATTATGAGTGTGAAACAGATTATATCTATGGATATAAACGCGGCGGTAGACGAGGAAGAAGAAAAGTTTATTAAAAATAAATCCTCGTTCGAAAAACAATTAATACATAAATTATGCTACCACCGCTATGAGTGCTATGGAAGACAATATGGACACTATTGCATGTGTATAAATCCTGCACTCAATGAACCATTACACCAATTTATTGGAGAATGTAATTCAGATACGTGTTTTTATCGAATAATGCAATTCCATATTGCAGATAACCATCACGAATCGTGTAATGGCGTCTATCATACATTTAATATGTGTAACAACAAAATTGATAAATTTTTGTGTAATTCATCCAGAAAATTTCGGTGTGGGAAAAATTGTAAATTATTTCAAACACTCAAGTGTGCTGGTAAAACTATGCAGGAATACTGAACGTAAGTTTACTCCTCCAATGTACAACAATCGGCAGCAGAATTAGTTGAATGGAGATACTCGCATGCAATGTGTTTTCTGCAGAATAATAGTTTCTACCGAGAAAAATAATTCGAAATAATGCGCAGTCAATAATCGCTACTTACATTGTAAAAGGGTGATGGGAAATGATGAACTCTCTCTCTCTCAGATGTGTGCTCTCTCTCTCAGATGTGCGCTCTCTCTCAGATGTATGCTCTCTCTCAGATGTGTGCTCTCTTACACTCCACTGGTACAACTGATCTAAAACAAACAAGTTAGTAGTGGATTAGAAGTTGATCAGCACACTATGGATCAATCACACGTTTTAATGTACGAAAGATTGAGGTTATTAAGTTTTGATGAGAGATGGAAAAAATTCGAATCTCCCCTTTTATCACCTAAACATTTAGCTAAACTGGGATTTGTATTCAAGACGCCACCAGACTCAGTGCAGTGCGTGTTTTGTTTAGTTGGTTTGGAAAAATGGTTAATAACAGATGATCCCGAAAAAGAACATGAAAAACATAGTCCGAATTGTGGGTGGAGGAGAATGCATAATATTTCTATCGAGAATGAAAATTTTAATAATCTTCGGGATTACGACCAGCGAATAAAGACATTTTATCAAAGATCAAAGCCCCACTGGTCAAACTCATTTAATAAGAGGATATTGGTTTTTAAAAGAAATGCTGAATATTTCGCGAGTAATGGATTTTTTCTACATAAAACGGGTTATTTGCAATGTGTATATTGTAAAGTAATTATTGCAGATTCGAAAAAACTGTGTCATGCATCGTTTTGTATATATAATAAGAACAGTCTTAAAGGGGAAGAAGGAGAAGGAGAAGGAGAAGGTGAAGGAGAAGGAGGTGGAGAAGGAGGAGGAGAAGGAGGAGGAGAAGGAGAAGAAGGAGGAGAAGAAGGAGGAGAAGGAGGAGGAGAAGGAGGAGGAGAAGGAGGAGGAGAAGGAGAAGGAGGAGAAGGAGGAGAATTAATTAAAAAAGTAAACAAACCTGCACGAGAAGGAAGCCGAGGAATCACTTGCACTTTCTTGTAGACTTGGAACGTCTCTAGTTGGAACTGAAACATACAAAATAGGGAAAATGGATCAGATTGGTGTTTAAAAATTTGGATTATGCACACTTATTATCAGATTATGGAGGTGTTGTCTGCATTAATTGGGTGTGAGAAGATTTATTGTAAATATTATTGAACAATTACTATTACTATTACAATTGCTCCAATTTAATATGCAAGATTTTTTGCACTAACAGTATTTACCCAAAAACTTGTAAAAATGCGTGATTGGGTTGAAGATAATTTTTATGAGTTTGACTTTATTTCGAGTTTGATTATTTTGTGGCTTTATTTCGAGTTTGTTATAATTGATTATTGTAAATAAAGATTTGAATTATTATTGCTCACCTTTGTTTCAAACTGTTGTGACGCTTTCAAAATGATCACTCTTCTTGTTGTGGCGTTCAAAACGCAAATGGTCTTTTATCGCTGTGCGCGGATAGCTAAGTTCAAACTGTTGTGACGCTTTCAAACTGATAAAGATGATCGCACTTTTTCGATCCGATAACTATAACGTTCAAAACGCGAATGATCTTTTATCGGTGTGCGCGACAATCTAAAAAAAAAAAAAAAAAAGGATTGCGGGATGCGATGAGCATTCCTCTTTGGAGTAGGTGAGCACCTAAAAGAAGGAAGCACGCAGGAAGCTCTCGCTGGCACGCGCTCGCTTCTCCCCCTCAACACGGTGTTCTATTTTTATCAGTATGTTTGCATCTGTCAACATGGAATGTGCTTTGGCGATGCGGCACGTCTGGAAAACGATAGTACTATTTATATTTCTATTATGCTGTCTAAACACCGTACTACTTTTAAATAAAGATAAATCGTGCAATCTGCATGAGAAACGAAATGATACGCAATTTCTTTTCAATTCCTTTGGATCGTCAACTTCACTGAGAAATCATACTTTATTCAATATTAAATCTTGCATTAATTCGTATTATAAAACAGCGATTTCCTTTGAAATTGGGTTGATACATTGGTATAAATTTATGGTTGATGAGCGAGAAACAGTTTGTAATTTCTACAAATACTATAGCGTTCTTGCAAATTGTGCCGAGACTTTTAATGAAAAATCGAATTTTCTTTTGAAGAAAACTAATCAATTATGTAGTAGTAGTAGTAATTACAGTTCAGTTTATGTTTAACCTTTAAAGGATGAACACTGTTAAGAAAAGGCGCTGCTCTGTTCGTAAGCGTGGTAGAGGTATTTTATCAAAAATTGGCAATGTATTGGGTACAGTGATAAATAAGGGGGTGGATAACCTCAATTTCGAGGCTCATTTACCTAATTATTTGTATTGCGGACCTGGTACAAGGTTAAGGTCAAGGTTAGCACGTGGAGACAAACCTATAAACCGTCTTGATGATTTATGTAAGACGCACGACATAGTTTACTCCCGAGCGTCTGATAACAAGACGCGGGCGGAGGCTGACAGGCACTTGGCAGATGGAGCTTGGGAAATTTTCAAGGACCCAAAAACGGGGTTATCTGAGAGGGCATATTCTTATCTTGTTACAAACATTATGAAAGCGAAATCCGCATTTGGTGGAGGTTTGAGAAAACGAAAAACGAGGGGAGTTAGAAAAACGCATAGTGATAGTATTAGGCAAAAGGCGATCAATAGGTTAAAAAATCATATTGCTGGTCGCGGTTTTTATCTGAAACCATATCCAACAGGCGGAAGAATACTAGTACCTCCCACCCAATACGGTGTAACACTATTTCCTAAGGTTAAAAAGAAGCAAGGAGGAAAAAAGCAGAGGAAAAGACAGAGAAAAACGCAAAGATGAACGGCCCGCTGTCAAACTATGACCTGATAAAATGGTGCAAAATATTAGATATACCACTAAGGGGCATATATATGATTGATACACTTCCGAGTAAAATTCGAAATAATGAGCTCGCAATTGTTAATTTAGACAAACAGATTGGAATGGGAACACATTGGACGGCATATATTAAATGAGGGAAAAATGTGTATTATTTTGATCCGATCGGTGACTTGCAACCGCCACGCGAATTGGCAAAATATTGGGAAAAAGAAAATAATGTAAAAATATTCTATAATACCAACCAATTGCAGCGGGTAAACACAGACATTTGTGGGCACCTAGTGATTTTGTTTCTTGCTAACCAGTTGTAATTTTACGCTTGTGTTGAAAGCATTAGCTGAGTGAGGGATGGCTGTTATTACACTAACCTCAAAAACAAGTAATCTATATGAGAATTTAAACCATGCTCTGGAATTGGATAAAAATCGCGAATGGGAAATTGGATTGGTTAACTTGTGGACGTTTAATAGTATACCGAATATAATAAGGGGGAAAAATTCCAGTTTTAAATATGGAGATAAACTGGTGAATCTTGATACAGGATCGTACGAAATTGATAATATAATAAGCGCTATAAAGTTGAAATTGAACTTGAGCGATGAGAGTCTCGTTATACAACCGAATAATAACACTATGAAAGTTGGAATTTATTCCGATAAACCAGTAGATTTAACTTTTGGCGATTCAATTGGTAAGACACTTGGGTTTGATAAACTTCTACTCGATGCAAATACATGGCATTATTCAAATCATTTAGTCTCGATCAGTCATATTAATACAATCGTGGTGTCGTGTAATTTAGCATGTGGAAGCTTCGCTAACGGAGATGAAAAGCATATTATTTACGAATTTCTGCCGAGGGTACCGCCCGGTTATTTGATTAATGAAACGCCCGCAGAAATTATATATGTACCTCTCAATACGCGCAGAATTCAGTTTATTAATGTGACGGTAACCGATCAAGACGGATCACTTATTGATTTTCGAGGGGATAGTATAACTGTGAGGTTACATATTTGTGAGAAAAGTTAGAAGATGGGTTTTATTGTATTCAATGCCGTACCTAAGCGTCGAGATGAGAACAGAGAAAGCGTCAGTAGGAGTTTAAGCTCAGTAGCGTTAACACCTATGTTAACGCCGAAAAACAGATTAACAGCTAAAAACGCGAGAATACTAGAAAAATTGGGATTTATAGTTAATTGGAAAAATGTCGGGAGCCGCAATAAGTGAAATTCTAGATGTCGATAGTCAAATTCAATTTTACTCGGATATTACTAAGTACGAATTTCACACGCACACAACATATTCTGGACAGAAACTAGGTAATTCGGATGAAGTAAGGCTTCCTGTAAATCAGCAGGATATATACACACTGCCTTGTAAATCCTTTCTATTTATTGAGGGGAGTGTTAAATGTACAAAGCCGGGTGCGAAACCCGAGGATCCACCGGTGCATGCCGAATATAAACTTGTCAGCAACGCGGTAGGCCATCTGTTTGATGAGATTCGTTATGAATTGGCGGGACAGCAAGTAGTGAAATCGAGACTTGTCGGAATTACGTCTACAATTAAAGGATTGCTTTTGAAAAATGTTTTCGATACAAATACATACCAATTGGCAGGATTTGATAGAGATGGATATAAGTTGACGGATAATAAATTCATTTTTTGCGTACCGCTGAAACTTTTGTTACCATTTTTCGAAGATTTTCAACGAATAATTTTAAACTTGAAACAAGAGCTTGTATTATTGAGAAGTGCATCGGATCTAAACTGCGTTGAATCGGCTACAGGAACAAATGTTTCTTTAACAATTGATAAACTACAGTGGAAAATTCCGTACATCCATTTGGAAGATCACGTAATGTTGAAATTTTTGAAATTACTCGATTCTGATCGCCCTTTAAAACTTGCGTTTAGAAGATGGGAGATTCACGAATTTCCAAACATGGCGACATCGAGAATTCATTCGTGGGCAATAAAAACATCATCGCATTTAGATGTTCCACGCTATGTAATTTTAGCCTTTCAAACGGCTCGGAAAAATGCTATTAATAAATCAATGTCTGATTTTGATTCGTGCGAGTTGTATAACGTTAAATTATTTCTAAACAGTCAATATTATCCATATGATAATTTGTTGGGGAATAAGCAGATAATGTACCGAATGTATCTAGATTTCGCGCCGAGTTACTATAACCGCTCTATAAATGCAGAGCATGGGAACGCTATTGATTTTAAAGCGTTTTGCGAAAAATCTCCGATAATTGTGATTGACTGTTCACACCAATCTGATCATTTGAAAACATCCACAGATATAAGATTAGATATGGAATTTAGTAAAGAACTACCAAACTCGACTTCGGCATATTGTATTCTTATAAGTGATTCAATAATGGAATACACGCCTTTAACCTCATTAGTTAGAGAAGTACAATAAATTGCCGGTAGGGGGATGTTTAAAAGGTGAAATGTAAGTGATTCATTTATCATTCGTGTGGGCGTGTGTGAGAGAGCAACATGTCGACTTCTTCGCTGTTTCAAGAGGCGATTGGAGATTTTGAGGCTAGTGAAGACGGAAAAACACGTACAGTGGGAATACAGTGTGACATGGAAGAAAAGAAGAAGAATTTTGCCGTTGCGGATCTACACTGGTTTAAGGGAGATAATAATCAAATAATTTTAAAAGAATTCGCGCTGGTTGATCAGGCTGGTAATTATGTGGTACTACACTTTAAACCGCCTTTTCCGAAATCTACTTTGAGCTGGAAAATGTTTCGCGAGGCTACCTGGTTAGAACAACATTATCATAAAATATTATGGGATGAGGGGGAGACGGAGTTTACAGATTCATTGATAAGCGGATATCTTGGCGCGTATGATTGCATTTTTACAAAGGGAACAGAAAAAGCGGCATTTTTGAAAAAGTATCATAATGATGTACGTTGCATACCGGAATATTTTGCGAAACCAAATTTCACAAAGTTTAAAGATACGTGGTGTTTTGAGGTTTGTAACATACACAAAAATGTAGAAGGCGGGAGATGCGCTCTAATAAGTGCACAACATTATTTGCAACTATTAACATCTAACACGCTTCCAAAGATAGGAGAGGAGGGGGATTATACTTGTGAAAATAATTGAATGAAAAGTATGAGGAATTGTGCTTTTTATAGTAGAACAAGCAAAAGAAATTATGCGAGACAAGGATTTTACTATGATGGAAAAAGGGTCGTATGCGTTTACTGTGGTTATGAGTTGGAATCACACAAAGTGAGAATTTGTAGCGTGGGCGTTGGTAGGAAACCTATCAATTTTTCGGTATTAATCCCGCTGTATAAATAATTAGTTGTAGATAATGGATCCTCAGAAGTGGATGTGTGCGGATAAAGAATTAGAGAACAAATTACGAGAATATCTGCAGTGGTTTGATTTGTGTGAGGATGCCATTAGAAATTCTACTCGTGAAAACATTGGACTTGCGAGACAGTTGAAACAAATTTTTTTAAACACTGTAAATTTGAGCGATATTAACCATTATTTATCCTATTATAGGCCGCATAGGCTTTGTGTGAAAAAATTATTACAAATTGAGGAAGAAGCTACAAACTGCGCTTGCGCAAACAGTGGTGGGGAGAATGCATAAAAGGAGTGAAATTGAGAAACTTGAATCATTAGGAAAGATGAGACGTTTCAACATGGCTGCATTCAACGCTTTGGCACATGAGGTGTTGCCTCTAGAATCAGTACCTCTCGGTTCATATCTAACCGTTGAAAGCGCAATAATTTATGGTACAGGCAGAGTGTTACTAAATCTCTACGATCCCGACAGTGAGGGAGACTCTTATTTCGATTTATTACTATGTGATAAATTTAAAAGCGTATTAAATAATGAGAACTTGACAGATTTTAACAAGAGAAAATTCGTATTAATATGCGAACATGAGAACGGACAAGTAGAGTTGAAAGAAATGTAAATTTTTACAATGGGTTTTTCTCCATAGCACAGGTTTATGTGACCTAGCCCTGTGTGAACCTCTTTTTACCCAAATAAAAAAAAAAAAGAGTGACCTCCAATAAGGCGGTGAGGTTGACGTTCCTTTGGAGGCTTTTTCTAACTAACAAACCGCCGGTCATTCAGTATGTGTTTAACTATCATAGAGGAAGGATGCGATGCTACAGCTATACAAAATTTAAAAAACTATCCCGTTTACTGATGGCTATTTCAGTAAGCGAGTTTGATATTATTGCAAAGCATATTAAATTTTCAACCGAGGCAGATGATGGAACTTTGTCTGCAACAAAAACTGAGAATTTTTGCTATCCTATTTTATCTGAAATATATGATCTCCTAGATATAGTTATAAGTGAGGAGGGACATTTGCACTATGGGTGTTCTAACGATTCCCCCATACAAATTATTTCAGATACAAACAAACTTTGGGATGCTCTATATGATTTAGCAGATAAAAAATGTAAAAAATTTTAATCATGAGGGGGAAACCAACAGAACGTGGCATGTGCATTGGGAGATGGGGAAAAGTTTTAAATAGAGTTGCCAGCACTTTCAAGGTGTCTCTCCCGCAAAGGTGTAAACAGTTACAGAAATAGAGAACGAAGAGAACGGCGAGGTGAAGCTATCTGTCAGCCTAGCCTAGCAGGATGAAGTGGAAACGAAAAAGGGTGATAACGCGGAGTGGGTTGCGGCGTGGGGGGAGTTGGGTAGAATACGGACAAGTGGAAAAGAAAAAGGCCGTTAACAAAGTTCGAGTCTTGTGTTGATGCAATGTGCAGTGAACCAAAGATAGAATTATTATTTTAATTGAATTGTTGTCTCTCTCTCTCTCTCACTCTCTAAAAATTCGCAAATATTTACTTAGAGGAATATTCATTTTGTATGAGGCCTTCCATACAAAAACTATGTAGGTGGTAAACGCTATATTTACAGTAGAGGGCCAATAACTTGGGCAATCGCCAAATTAGGGGGATTATTCTGTAAATAACTTGGACTTGGAGAGTGAGAGTAAAGCGAGAGTAGGGGGGCGGGGGGTTACGGATATGAGCAAATATAGATATAGTAATTGCAAGCAAGTATATATAGGTATATAGATGCGTATGTTGTATATACAGATATAGGTTACAGATATGCCCAAACATAGATATACTAATTGCAAGCATGTATATATAGATATAAAGCTGTATGTTCTATATTTATTGGGAACCTTCTGTGAGAGGTGGGGTCAGGGGGAAAGGTCCTCTCTCATTGGTGCTTGCGGGGGGTCCCCCTTTAATCTATTGGGAATAAAGTGGGGGCACATAGGGAAGGGGGGTATGTGACCTTAAAAACAAAATGGCTGACTGCGACAGGGGGAAGGGGTGGGCGTTTACAAAATGTCTGACCTGGGGGAGGGGGAAGGGGGGTGGCCACGCCCCCCTGTCTTGTGATTGGTCGCATCAGAATCGGTAATAACCCCTACTCATGCCACTCCACCAGTCGTAGATGGAAATAATTAAGAGTTGATTATATTATTAATAATTAATCTTGAAAACTAGAAACCTTGAAATTGATGTCTTCCACATCCACATTCACATCCTCCTACGCTCTTTTTCCCCAGAAAATGAGTTCTCTCAGAATTCACCTCGTTTGTAGACACAGAAACAGGTTCAATTTTCAATAAAAAGGCATTTTTTATCTAAATTACCGCGAAATTACTAAGTCAGGAAAAGAGAAAAAATTTATGAAATTTATTCTGAAGAGGCAGAAGAGAGAAAACGTAAACTACTTATACAGTACTTGATCCTATTATAAGAAAAAAAGTCAACTGCGTTTGGTGAACTGACACAATTGAACCAAAACTATTATTTACAACAATCTCGTAATTTATCCGATATATCAAGGGTATAAATATTCCTTCTCAACATCGTTTAAAAATGTACTAGTTGATACAAAATAGAAATAACTAAAACATGACCGTACATAACAATACCATAAACGCAGCATGTTGAAAAATAGAATAGCAATGAAAAAAATGGCACTCCAAATAATAAAACTCACGATCACGAACTCAATTAATATACATACAGTAAGAGTATTTTACCTCTTATCTTGAAGAAAAGCTCGTCGAATGTAGTTAAGCACATACGAAAATAATTAAAAAACTTATTTGGGTCATTCCTGAGCTGAAGAAATAAAGAATAGAATGCTCCATGAAGCTGTCTTTGTTCTAGAATGGGATGAACCCAAATACTCCGGCGGTGTTTTCTCTTTCTCCTGTGGTGGAGCAAACCTAGCACGGTCAATTTTTTCGGTGTTGACTAACACACGACTGATTCTCCAAGTTCATTTCACGCAATTTATTGTCGCCGGCTCCGGCGGAACCGCCGGCCGGCAGTTTCAGTGTGTTCTGGTATTCCAACTGTCGCCGACTCCGGCGGAACCGCCGGCCGGTGGTTCGTCGGCTCGTGTGTCCCTGGCCTTAAATAGGTTTTTCAAATATCGAGCAATTTCTACATTTTTCTATCATCTTCTGAACAAACAAATCAAGGTAACTGGAACCTTCTACAATATTCGATAAGACTCCATTAATCTCTAATCAAACAAATAGAACATTCTACTAATTACCAAGTAAACACTATAAAAGTGTCAAAGCAGTGTAATTAATGGATGAAAAGTAAACATTTACATAGCAGATAACGCCGAGAAACATTGTCCATCTTTCTCTCTATTAACTCCAATTCAGACTCGCTGAAATACATTACAATAAAAGTTATTGAAACTAGAGTTAGATAAATTAATTTTCAATATTATTGTAAATTAATTTATCTAACTCTGGTTTCTATCAATGAGACAATTTTGCCACATAATTAATCTGACCTTTTCACAATACTACACAATTACAATATATTTTTATATAATTTATTATTTATTAGATGATTTAATTTATTTTGATTTTCAAATGTCTGCCCTCAATTACATCAAGTTAGTGCATCATAAAATCAGTCCCCATTATTTCGGCTGTCTTCGCTTTTTCTCCTATATATACACATTATACAAGAGGTGCAATTGGAGAAAATTGTTTTAGTTCTCTGCCTCTGTCAGTTAGGCCTATTCAGAGGGGAGATTTAAGATACTTAAAAAGCTTTAAAGTCACTAATTTGCCTCGAATTAAAAAAAAAATTCCTGGGGAGGGCCCTTTTGTACCCCCTTGGGTGGTGGTGGAAGAAAACACCCCTGCGATGACTGGTGGAGGACTTCACGCCTCGCCACTGCCCACAGCACTTTTATCACTTGTAAAGTGCACAAATAAAAGCCATTTATCTATCCATCTCTTATAATGGAATATCATTTGGAAAAAGTACAGGTTCATTTGTAGAGACATTAAATTCAATCACAACACATGAATAGATACGGTACGGCTCTGAATTTCGGACATTAACTAAAGAAGGCGAGAATAATTTTTACGTTTAGAAAAAAAGATTCGTGGAAAAATATGTTCGGTCCTGTTGAAGAGGAAGAAGAATGGAAAAGAAGGAAAAATTTAGCGCTTTAATATCTGATTGACGGTCGTAATATTGTACGCTTTACAAAGGCACAGAGACTCAGATGGATATCCGCAGAGTGTCAGGGACGGATTTATACATTTTTCTCCCCTAGGCACTATTCTGACTGCCGCCCCCCCCCCCTTGAAACATGCCACATTTGTGCCAAGGTCATTATTTAAATAAAAAACTAAATCAAACAAGTCCATAAAAGGCTAAACATAAAAACATTGAGAGTTACTTTTTTGAATTTTAATTACCTTTGAAAAGGTTTATACTTTTACAAACTAAAAAATACATTATTATTGAAATACGTGAATAAAAAGAAAATTTTACAAAAATAAACTAAAGTATCAATGTTTTGTACTTCAGGAAGTCTTTATATTATGTTTCCTTATATTGGTTTCCTCCTACTTGCTTCCATTGCGAACTTCTCCTCTATTAAGTCTAACTTTTACTTGATCACCGTTCAAAAGTTCAGCCTGGATGTGCAGAAGAGCCAACGAGTTCAGTTTATCTTCATTCATTCTGGGTTTAAGGCAAGATTTTATTCTTTTTAGGACAGCAAATGAACGTTCTTCTGCTGAGTAGTTTGAAACAGATGTGTACAAATACATACGAAGAGCAATATCTATGTTGGGAAATGCTGATTGTAGATTTTGTTCTCCTATTAGCTTTATCATCGATAAGGTGTTGTCCTCAACACCAACACTCTTTAGAAGGCCAGAGAAATGCATGCACTCATTTAAAAATGATTTTCTTGATCAATTTCATAAAAAGATTCAGTTTTTCAGACTGGTCCATAATAGTTTCAGCTGAAGATGAGGATAGATTGTTAAAAACTGAGAACTTATTTGTCACAAGTTAGTTCGAAGTTACTGAAAATTGAACAAACTGACAAATTTACTTAAACAGAATTTATTAATTTAGAATTCCACTAATTGCTATTAGTTTATACTGAAGACTTCCGCAATGGCGGATATTGACAGCAGTATTTAATAGCTGTTGGAAATCGATGAATGCTACTGTACAAAAATATCAGTCACCACCGGGAATCGAACCACGGACCTCCCAATTGCCGGTCGGGCGCCTTAACCACTAGACCATGGAGACCTTTCTGCACAGCAGCATTCATTTTTAACTTGGCCATATCGGCTCGTATCTCACAAGTTAGTTCGAAGTTACTGACAATTGAACATTGTCAGTTTGTTCAATTGTCAGTAACTTCGAACTAACTTGTGAGATACGAGCCGATATGGCCAAGTTAAAAATGAATGCTGCTGTGCAGAAATGTCTCCATGGTCTAGTGGTTAAGGCGCCCGACCGGCAATTGGGAGGTCCGTGGTTCGATTCCCGGTGGTGACTGATATTTTTGTACAGTAGCATTCATCGATTTCCAACAGCTATTAAATACTGCTGTCAATATCCGCCATTGCGGAAGTCTTCAGTATAAACTAATAGCAATTAGTGGAATTCTAAATTAATAAATTCTGTTTAACTTATTTATGTGAGATCTTGACTGAGAACTTCATAAGCGTTTTTGCGTTTCCGTAAAACTAACTTGAGTTTGTCAAGAACAACATAATGAAATATGCTTCTAATCTAAATTTATCATGGCCTGTAAGGATGACTTCGTTAGTAGGGGTTATTAGCCGATTGAGCCTACCCAATCACAAGACAGAGGGGCGTGGCCACCCCCCTTCCCCCCTCCCCCTGCTCAGACATTTTGTAAACGCCCACCCCTTCCCCCTGTCCCAGTCAGCCATTTTGTTTTTTAAGGTCACATACCCCCTTCCCTATGTGCCCCCACTTTATTCCCAATAGATTAAAGGGGGACCCCCCGCAAGCACCAATGAGAGAGGACCTATCCCCCCTGACCCCACCTCTCACAGAAGGTTCCCAATAAATATAGAACATACAGTTTTATATCTATATATACATGCTTGCAATTGTATATCTATATATACCTGCTTGCAATTACTATATCTATATTTGCAATAGCATCAGCCCCCCGCCCCCCGCTTTAGCTATTAATTGCATCTGCACACTTGCCACCTCCTGCTGTGATTCTCAAAGCCCTCTCTCTCTCTTTCGCACGTGCAGTGTTAATATACCCCCCTGCCCCCCAGCCTCCACCCACCGATTTAGCTATTAATAATACTTCCGCCCCCTGCTGTGAAAAAAACTATTTCATAACGTTTAAAAGCAGAGCACGTGCACAAGTTTGTGGATTGTGCTCATTAACTTTTAACATGTTCTCTGCGGGAGTGAACCACCTACATCAACATGACAGAGATGAACATACATCTACTTTCTCTCTCAGGTCATTAACCTTTGCATGAATAATCCTGTCTGTGTGAGAGAGAGAGGCTTTCTCTCTCACTCTCTCTCAGCTCATTTGAAGGTCACAAACATGTTTTAACCTGCCTGTGTGTGAGAGAGAGGCTTTCTCTCTCACTCTCTCAGCTCATTCATTAGCCTCGGTTGAAAATTCAAATATGCTTTGCAATAATATTAAACTCATCTATAGCTATACCAATAAGTAAACTGAATGACCAAAACATGGTATTATTGAATCACGTGCACCACCTTTTGAATCTCGTGCACTACCTTTTGAGGTGTGCAAGTGAAACTGGATCCTCCAATAGATTCATTGGTGCCTGCTATTAGTAACATGGTTTCTAGGCAAACCCAACACACATAATCGCATTTAGCATCATTAAATGTTGTTAGACACAAATAGGTGTAGAATGCTGGTGTACTTTTTCAGGTCATTAACCTTTGCATGAATAAACATGCCTATTACAATGTTGGTTTCCCCCTCATGATTGAAATTTTTTACATTTTTTATCTGCTAAATCATATAGAGCATCCCAAAGTTCGTTTGTATCTGAAATAATTTGTATGTGGGAATCGTTAGAACACCCATAGTGCAAATGTCCCTCCTCACTTATAACTATATCTAGGAGATCATATATTTCAGATAAAATAGGATAGCAGAAATTCTCAGTTTTTGTTGCAGACAAAGTTCCATCATCTGCCTCGGTTGAAAATTTAATATTCTTTGCAATAATATCAAACTTGCTTACTGAAATAGCCATCAGTAAACGGGATAGTTTTTTAAATTTTGTATAGCTGTAGCACCGCATCCTTCCTCTATGATAGTTAAACACATACTGAATGACCGGCGGTTTGTTAGTTAGAAAAAGCCTCCAAAGGAACGTCAACCTCACCGCCTTATTGGAGGTCACTCTTTTTTATTTGGGTAAAAAGAGGTTCGCACAGGGCTAGGTCACATAAACCTGTGCTATGGAGAAAAACCCATTGTAAAAATTTACATTTCTTTCAACTCTACTTGTCCGTTCTCATGTTCGCATATTAATACGAATTTTCTCTTGTTAAAATCTGTCAAGTTCTCATTATTTAATACGCTTTTAAATTTATCACATAGTAATAAATCGAAATAAGAGTCTCCCTCACTGTCGGGATCGTCGAGATTTAGTAACACTCTGCCTGTACCATAAATTATTGCGCTTTCAACGGTCAGATATGAACCGAGAGGTACTGATTCTAGAGGCAACACCTCACGTGCCAAAGCGTTGAATGCGTCCACGCAGAACCGTCTCATCTTTCCTAATGATTCAAGTTTCTCAATTTCACTCCTTTTATGCATTCTCCCCACCGCTGTTTGCGCAAGCGCAGTTTGTAGCTTCTTCCTCAATTTGTAATAATTTTTTAACGCAAAGCCTATGCGGCCTGTACCAGGATAAATAATGGTTAATATCGCTCAAATTTACAGTGTTTAAAAAAATTTGTTTCAACTGTCTCGCAAGTCCAATGTTTTCACGAGTAGAATTTCTAATGGCATCCTCACACAAATCAAACCACTGCAGATATTCTCGTAATTTGTTCTCTAATTCTTTATCCGCACACATCCACTTCTGAGGATCCATTATCTACAACTAATTATTTATACAGCGGGATTAATACCGAAAAATTGATAGGTTTCCTACCAACGCCCACGCTACAAATTCTCACTTTGTGTGATTCCAACTCATAACCACAGTAAACGCATACGACCTTTTTTCCATCATAGTAAAATCCTTGTCTCGCATAATTTCTTTTGCTTGTTCTACTATAAAAAGCGCAATTCCTCATACTTTTCATTCGATTATTTTCACAAGTATAATCCCCCTCCTCTCCTATCTTTGGAAGCGTGTTAGATGTTAATAGTTGCAAATAATGTTGTGCACTTATTAGAGCGCACCTCCCACCTTCTACATTTTTGTGTATGTTACAAACCTCAAAACACCACGTATCTTTAAACTTTGTGAAATTAGGTTTCGCGTAATATTCCGGTATGCAACGTACATCATTATGATACTTTTTCAAAAATGCCGCTTTTTCTGTTCCCTTTGTAAAAATGCAATCATACGCGCCGAGATATCCTCTCATCAATGAATCTGTAAACTCCGTCTCCCCCTCATCCCATAATATTTTATGATAATGTTGTTCTAACCAGGTAGCCTCGCGAAACATTTTCCAGCTCAAAGTAGATTTCGGAAAAGGCGGTTTAAAGTGTAGTACTACATAATTACCAGCCCGATCAACCAGCGCGAATTCTTTTAAAATTATTTGATTATTATCTCCCTTAAACCAGTGTAGATCCGCAACGGCAAAATTCTTCTTCTTCTTTTCTTCCATGTCACACTGTATTCCCACTGTACGTGTTTTTCCGTCTTCACTAGCCTCAAAATCTCCAATCGCCTCTTGAAACAGCGAAGAAGTGGACATGTTGCTCTCTCACACACGCCCACACGAATGATAAATTATTTTTTACATTTCACCTTTATATTTTAAACATCCCCCTACCGGCAATTTATTGTACTTCTCTAACTAATGAGGTTAAAGGCGTGTATTCCATTATTGAATCGCTTATAAGAATACAATATGCCGAAGTCGAGTTTGGTAGTTCTTTACTAAATTCCATATCTAATCTTATATCTGTGGATGTTTTCAAATGATCAGATTGGTGTGAACAGTCAATCACAATTATTGGTGATTTTTCGCAAAACGCTTTAAAATCAATAGCGTTCCCATGCTCTGCATTTATAGTGCGATTATAGTAACTCGGCGCGAAATCTAAAAACATGCGATACATTATCTGCTTATTCCCCAACAAATTATCATAGGGATAATATTGACTGTTTAGAAATAATTTAACGTTATACAACTCGCACGAATCAAAATCAGACATTGATTTATTAATAGCATTTTTCCGAGCCGTTTGAAAGGCTAAAATTACATAGCGTGGAACATCTAAATGCGATGATGTTTTTATTGCCCACGAATGAATTCTCGATGTCGCCATGTTTGGAAATTCGTGAATCTCCCATCTTCTAAACGCAAGTTTTAAAGGGCGATCAGAATCGAGTAATTTCAAAAATTTCAACCTTACGTGATCTTCCAAATGGATGTACGGAATTTTCCACTGTAGTTTATCAATTGTTAAAGAAACATTTGTTCCTGTTGCCGATTCAACGCAGTTTAGATCCGACGCACTTCTCAATAATACAAGCTCTTGTTTCAAGTTTAAAATTATTCGTTGAAAATCTTCGAAAAATGGTAACAAAAGTTTCAGCGGTACGCAAAAAATGAATTTATTATCCGTCAACTTATATCCATCTCTATCAAATCCTGCCAATTGGTATGTATTTGTATCGAAAACATTTTTCAAAAGCAATCCTTTAATTGTAGACGTAATTCCGACAAGTCTCGATTTCGCTACTTGCTGTCCCGCCAATTCATAACGAAGCTCATCAAACAGATGGCCTACCACGTTGCTGACAAGTTTATATTCGGCATGCACTGGCAGATCCTCGGGTTTCGCACCAGGCTTTGTACATTTAACACTCCCCTCAATAAATAGAAAGGATTTACAAGGCAGTTTGTATATATCCTGCTGATTTACAGGAAGCCTTACTTCATCCGAATTACCTAGTTTCTGTCCAGAATATGTTGTGTGCGTGTGAAATTCGTACTTAGTAATATCCGAGTAAAATTGAATTTGACTATCGACATCTAGAATTTCACTTATTGCGGCTCCCGACATTTTTCCAATTAACTATAAATCCCAATTTTTCTAGTATTCTCGCGTTTTTAGCTGTTAATCTGTTTTTCGGCGTTAACATAGGTGTTAACGCTACTGAGCTTAAACTCCTACTGACGCTTTCTCTGTTCTCATCTCGACGCTTAGGTACGGCATTGAATACAATAAAACCCATCTTCTAACTTTTCTCACGAATATGTAACCTCACAGTTATACTATCCCCTCGAAAATCGATAAGTGATCCGTCTTGATCGGTAACCGTCACATTAATAAACTGAATTCTGCGCGTATTGAGAGGTACATATATAATTTCTGCGGGTGTTTCATTAATCAAATAACCGGGCGGTACCCTCGGCAGAAATTCGTAAATAATATGCTTTTCATCTCCGTTAGCGAAGCTTCCACATGCTAAATTACACGACACCACGATTGTATTAATATGACTGATCGAGACTAAATGATTTGAATAATGCCATGTATTTGCTTCGAGTAGAAGTTTATCAAACCCAAGTGTCTTACCAATTGAATCGTCAAAAGTTAAATCTACTGGTTTATCGGAATAAATTCCAACTTTCATAGTGTTATTATTCGGTTGTATAACAAGACTCTCATCGCTCAAGTTCAATTTCAACTTTATAGCGCTTATTATATTATCAATTTCGTACGATCCTGTATCAAGATTCACCAGTTTATCTCCATATTTAAAACTGGAATTTTTCCCCCTTATTATATTCGGTATACTATTAAACGTCCACAAGTTAACCAATCCAATTTCCCATTTGCGATTTTTATCCAATTCCAGAGCGTGGTTTAAATTCTCATATAGATTACTTGTTTTTGAGGTTAGTGTAATAACAGCCATCACTCACTCAGCTAATGCTTTCAACACAAGCGTAAAATTACAACTGGTTAGCAAGAAACAAAATCACTAGGTGCCCACAAATGTCTGTGTTTACCCGCTGCAATTGGTTGGTATTATAGAATATTTTTACATTATTTTCTTTTTCCCAATATTTTGCCAATTCGCGTGGCGGTTGCAAGTCACCGATCGGATCAAAATAATACACATTTTTCCCTCGTTTAATATATGCAGTCCAATGTGTTCCCATTCCAATCTGTTTGTCTAAATTAACAATTGCGAGCTCATTATTTCGAATTTTACTCGGAAGTGTATCAATCATATATATGCCCCTTAGTGGTATATCTAATATTTTGCACCATTTTATCAGGTCGTAGTTTGACAGCGGGCCGTTCATCTTTGCGTTTTTCTCTGTCTTTTCCTCTGCTTTTTTCCTCCTTGCTTCTTTTTAACCTTTGGAAATAGTGTTACACCGTATTGGGTGGGTGGTACTAGTATTCTTCCCCCTGTTGGATATGGTTTCAGATAAAAACCGCGACCAGCAATATGATTTTTTAACCTATTGATCGCCTTTTGCCTAATACTATCACTATGTGTTTTTCTAACTCCCCTCGTTTTTCGTTTTCTCAAACCTCCACCAAATGCGGATTTTGCTTTCATAATGTTTGTAACAAGATAAGAATATGCTCTCTCAGATAACCCCGTTTTTGGGTCCTTGAAAATTTCCCAAGCTCCATCTGCCAAGTGCCTGTCAGCCTCCGCCCGCGTCTTGTTATCAGACGCTCGGGAGTAAACTATGTCGTGCGTCTTACATAAATCATCAAGACGGTTTATAGGTTTGTCTCCACGTGCTAACCTTGACCTTAACCTTGTACCAGGTCCGCAATACGAATAATTAGGTAGATGAGCCTCGAAATTGAGGTTATCCACCCCCTTATTTATCACTGTACCCAATACATCGCCAATTTTTGATAAAATACCTCTACCACGCTTACGAACAGAGCAGCGCCTTTTCTTAACACTGTTCATCCTTTAAAGGTTAAACATAAACTGAACTGTAATTACTACTACTACTACATAATTGATTAGTTTTCTTCAAAAGTAAATTCGATTTTTCATTAAAAGTGTCGGCACAATTTGCAAGAACGCTATAGTATTTGTAGAAATTACAAACTGTTTCTCGCTCATCAACCATAAATTTATACCAATGTATCAACCCAATTTCAAAGGAAATTGGTGTTTTATAATACGAATTAACGCAAGATTTAATATTGAATAAAGTATGGTTTCTCAGTGAAGTTGACGATCCAAAGGAATTGAAAAGAAATTGCGTATCATTTCGTTTCTCATGCAGATTGCACGATTTATCTTTATTTAAAAGTAGTACGGTGTTTAGACAGCATAATAGAAATATAAATAGTACTATCGTTTTCCACACGTGCCGCATCGCCAAAGCACATTCCATGTTGACAGACACAAACATACTGATAAAAATAGAACACCCTGTTGAGGGGGAGAAGCGAGCGCGTGCCAGCGAGAGCTTCCTGCGAGCTTCCTTCTTTTAGGTGCTTACCTACTCCAAAGAGGAATGCTCATCGCATCCCGCAATCCTTTTTTAGCTAGCCGCGCACACCGCTAAAAGATCATTCGCGTTTTGAACGTCATAGTTATCGGATCGAAAAAAGTGCGATCATCTTTATCAGTTTGAAAGCGTCACATCAGTTTGAACTTTAGCTATCCGCGCACAGCGATAAAAGACCATTTGTGTTTTTGAACGGCGCAACAAGAAGAGTGATCATTTTGAAAGCATCACAACAGTTTGAAACAAAGGTGAGCAATAATAATTCAAATCTTTATTTACATTAATCAATTATAACAAACTCGAAATAAAGCCACAAAATAATCAAACTCGAAATAAAGTCAAACTCATAAAAATTATCTTCAACCCAATCACACATTTTTACAAGTTTTTGGGTAAATACTGTTAGTGCAAAAAATCTTGCATATTAAATTGGAGCAATTGTAATAGTAATAGTAATTGCTCAATAATATTTACAATAAATCTTCTCACACCTGATTAATGCAGACGATACCTCCATAATCTGATAATAAGTGTGCATAATCCAAATTTTTAAACATCAATCTGATCCATTTTTCCCTATTTTGTATGTTTCAGTTCCAACTAGAGACGTTTCAACTCTACAACAGAGCGCAAGTGATTCCTCGGCTTCCTTCTCGTGCAGGTTTGTTTGCTTTTTCAATTAATTCTCCTCCTTCTCCTCCTTCTCCTTCTCCTCCTCCTCCTCCTTCTCCTCCTCCTTCTCCTTCTCCTTCTCCTTCTCCTTCTCCTTCTCCTCCTTCTCCTTCTCCTTCTCCTTCTCCTCCTCCTTCTCCTCCTTCTTCTCCTTCTCCTCCTCCTTCTCCTTCTCCTTCTCCTTCTCCTTCTCCTTCTCCTCCTTCTCCTTCTCCTTTAAGACTGTTCTTATTATATATACAAAACGATGCATGACACAGTTTTTTCGAATCTGCAATAATTACTTTACAATATACACATTGCAAATAACCCGTTTTATGTAGAAAAAATCCATTACTCGCGAAATATTCAGCATTTCTTTTAAAAACCAATATCCTCTTATTAAATGAGTTTGACCAGTGAGGCTTTGATCTTTGATAAAATGTCTTTATTCGCTGGTCGTAATCCCGAAGATTATTAAAATTTTCATTCTCGATAGAAATATTATGCATTCTCCTCCATCCACAATTCGGACTATGTTTTTCATGTTCTTTTTCGGGATCGTCTGTTATTAGCCATTTTTCCAAACCAACTAAACAAAACACGCACTGCACTGAGTCTGGTGGCGTCTTGAATACAAATCCCAGTTTAGCTAAATGTTTAGGTGATAAAAGGGGAGATTCGAATTTTTTCCATCTCTCATCAAAACTCAACAACCTCAATCTTTCGTACATTAAAACGTGTGATTGATCCATAGTGTGCCGATCAACTTCTAATCCACTACTAACTTGTTTGTTTTAGATCAGTTGTACCAGCGGAGTGTAAGAGAGCACACATCTGAGTGAGAGGATACATCTGAGAGAGAGCGCACATCTGAGAGAGCACACATCTGAGAGAGAGAGCACACATCTGAGAGAGAGAGTTCATCATTTGCCATCACCCTTTTACAATGTAAGTAGCGATTATTGACTGCGCATTATTTCGAATTATTTTTCTCGGTAGAAACTATTATTCTGCAGAAAACACATTGCATGCGAGTATCTCCATTCAACTAATTCTGCTGCCGATTGTTGTACATTGGAGGAGTAAACTTACGTTCAGTATTCCTACTCAGTTTTACCAACACACTTGAGTGTTTGAAATAATTTACAATTTTTCCCACACCGAAATTTTCTGGATGAATTACACAAAAATTTATCAATTTTGTTGTTACACATATTAAATGTGTGATAGACGCCATTACACGATTCGTGATGCTTATCTGCAATATGTAATTGCATTATTCGATAAAAACAAGTATCTGAATTACATTCTCCAATAAATTGGTGTAATGGTTCATTGAGTGCAGGATTTATACACATGCAATAGTGTCCAAATTCTCTTCCATAACACTCATAGCGGTGGAAGCGTAATTTATGTATTAATTGTTTTTCGAACGAGGATTTATTTTTAATAAACTTTTCTTCTTCCTCGTCTACCGCCACGTTTATATCCATAGATATAATCTGTTTCACACTCATAATCTTTTTTAACCTTTCAGTTGGAGAACGCAGTGGAATCGCTTCCTTTGAAAGTCAATCATTCGTAATTTAGAATAGTCCGTGGTGATCAACTTCTAATCTGCTACTAACTTGTTTTGTTTTAGAAAGCAGAACGATTTCACAATGGCTCATACGACGGAGAAGATTCGAGGTTTGAATGGCAGCGCAGCTAGATACAGATTCACGTATCTGGAGGAGGAACGTGACATCAAATCTACGCTGGAATCAAGCAGGGAGGAGGTGCTGCAGCTTATCGTCGACGAGTCGCACCGGTTCAACGGGAATGTGAAGTGCTTTATTGTTTTAAATGTTCTTATGAATAAAATAGTGTTGTTGGGTGAAGAGAACGAACAAGTATCAGCTATCGTGAACTTCCATAGCTATTCTGCACAAATTGAGCAGTGTGCTTCAAATTCTGTCGATTTAAACAATTTTTTTACAAATGCTATTGTAAAAATTTTATCTTCTTTTGACAAGTTTGTGAGGTTTGGGAGTGGGTGGGTTATAAAAAAGATCCAATCGTTGGATCTCAACATAATTAGGCATACCGCGATTCGTGGTTCCTCATCCACATATGTAGAAACCCCCGATTTTATTGTAAGGAAAAAGTGTGTGATTAACGTAAAAAATTTCAATGACGAGAAATGCCTTTTGTGGTCAATTTTATCTTTTTTCCATTATCGTCGCAGAAATATGACTGTTGAATATTTGAGCAAGTTTGCTCACACAGTCAACACAAACGGGGTCAACTTTCCTTCCAGTTTGCAGGACATTAAGAAATTTGAAGCTTTAAATCCTGATATATCCATAAATGTAATTGCATATGATAAAAACGTATTTTTCCCGTACAAGTGTAGCGCTTACAGAAACCGTACTCACCAAATTAATCTTTTGTTGCTAACAAGCGAAACTTATCCGCGAAAATCTCATTTTTGCCTCATCAACACCGCAAACGGGAAAAACGGGTTGTCTCGGCTCTTGAGTCATCTTACAAAAAGAGGGCATCAAGTAGATGTTTGTGAATTTTGCTTTCATCGTTTCACAACAAATAAATCGTTGAACGTGGATGGAAAACTAAATTTGGAGAAGCACAAAGAGCACTGTTCAAAATTCAGCCCGCAGAGAACAGTGCTTCCCAAAGAAGGGGAAACTCTCAAATTTACAAATTATACTGCAACATTGAAAACAAAATACACAATTTATGCCGATTTTGAATCGTTTATTGTACCGATAAAGAGTGGGGAAGTAGGAGAAGAAGAAGAAGAAGAAGAACCGCACATCACAAGTAGCTTTACAAAAAAGACAACCCGTCACATTCCCTGTGGATATTGTTTTGTAGTGGTGAACATAGAGGGGGAAATTTGCCACGGCCCGATCATCTATCGGTCGCGAGATATGGAGGAGAAGATCATTGAGAAATTTCTAGATGAAATTACAAGTGTAGGAGAACTGCTCTATCGGGATATGAAGAGTGAAATCCCAATGTTTGAATTGAGTGAAGAGCAGAAGAGAGATTTTAATAGTGCGGAAAAATGCGGGCTGTGTGGGAAGGATTTCTTGATTGGCGACATCAAGTGTAGGCATCACTCGCACGAAACAGGTGAATTTATTTGCGCAGCTCATCAAGCCTGTAATTTAAATGGGAAATCACCTGATTTCATACCCTGTTTTATGCACAACTTTGGGGGGTATGATTGCCATCATATTGTGCAGGCATTAGGCAAGTGTAAAAAACCAATACGCTGCATTGCTCCTTCAGCAGAGAAGTTTTTCTCAATCACGGTGGGAAAAATCAAGTTTTTGGATAGCCTAAAATTCATGAACGCTTCGTTGGACAGTTTGGTGAAAAATTTGTCAGAAGGACAACAGACAGAGTCAAAATTCAAATCTATGTTTGCAGTGTTTAAAAGCGTTGAACAACGACAACTGCTTATTAAAAAAGGAGTATACCCCTACACATATATTGACTCTCCACAGAAATTTGAAGAAACCTCCCTTCCCCCAATCGAAAGTTTTTACAATGATTTGACGGATTCGCCTTTAGAAGAAAGGGAGTACGCACATGCACAGAATGTTTGGCAAACATTCAAGATAAAGAATTTGGGAGATTATCATAATTTGTATCTGCTTTGTGATACACTCCTTTTGTGTGACGTTTTTGAGGATATGAGGTCATCAATGTTTGAGAAATACGGTTTGGATGTGACTCATTTTTTAAGTCTTGCGCATTATTCGTGGAATTGCATGCTGCATTTCACAAAAGTTGAACTCGGCTTGATAACAGATATAGATATCTACTTGATGGTCGAGCAAAATGTGAGAGGCGGTTTAGCTGTAATACCCCATCGGTATGCTGAGGCTAACAACCCTTATATGGGAGCAGATTTTGATGCAAGCAAACCGACAAGCTATATACTCTATCTCGATGCGAATAATTTATATGGGTACGCAATGTGCGAACCTCTGCCTGATGGAAATTTTCAATTTCTATCTGAGGATGAAATCAGTCAAGTTGACTTTTTCAACTTGGCTGATGATTCAGAGTATGGGTACATTCTCGAGTGTGATCTCCAATATCCCAAAACGTTACACAACAGACACAATCATTTTCCGCTAGCGCCGACAAAAGAAGAAGCACCTCACCATCTATTGTCTGACTACCAGAAACATGAGGGACAGAAATCGTCGACAAAACTATTGGCTACACTGTACGATAGGGAAAAATACGTTTTACATTATAGGAACTTGAAACTGTATGTACAACTAGGAATGTGTCTTAAACGCATTCATCGTGTCGTAAGGTTCACGCAATCTCGCTGGCTTAAGCCCTACATCGATTTTAACACAGAGTGTAGGAGAAATGCTAGAAATACATTTGAAATTCAAAATTTTAAGGCGATGAGTAACCTTATTTTTGGAAAATCTTTACAATCCGACCGCACCCACTGTCAGGTAGAGCTTGTCACCGATGAAAGGAGATTGGATAAATTAATATCGAAACCTCTGTGCAAGCGATGGCATATTTACAATGAAAATGTAATCGGAGTGTTTCTAAGAAAACCTGAAATCTCGCTGAAAAAACCAATTTTTGCCGGCTTCACTATTTTAGATTTGAGCAAACACCTCATGTTTGACTTTCATTACAACAAGATTTTGAAAATGTACCCTGTTGAATGTGTGAAGCTGCTTATGAGTGATACAGATTCTGTTTTGTACAGTATAAGAACAGAGGACGTCTTTTCCGACATTAAGAATAACCTAGATTGGTTTGACACAAGTGATTATCCTCCGTCACACATGTGTTACTCTTTAAAAAATAAGAAGGTTGTTGGGAAATTTAAGGACGAAGCAAATTCAAAGATCATAACACAGTTTGTCGGTTTGCGTCCCAAGCTGTATTCCTTCAAATATATGGACGATGCAGCTGTTATTACAAAGAACACAGCGAAAGGAGTGAAAAGGAATGTTAAGGATAGGTGCTTATCATTTGATTTATACAAGAAGTGTTTATTTGAAAGAAGCACACATTACGAAAGGTTCAACATGATAAGAAGTTATTCGCACAAGATTTATCAAATAGAATGTGCAAAAACGGCGCTCTCATGCTATGATGATAAAAGATACATCATGCCCAATTCGGTTGACACCTTGGCATGGGGTCATTACAGAATAGGTGAGGAGGAGGAGGAGAAGGAGGAGGAGAAGGAGGTGGTGAGAGGGGTGAAGAAGTGAGTAGAACCTTCCTCTCCAAGTGCGCAGCAGCGAGTGAGTAGTGGAGAAGGAAGGAGGAGTGTTGTTTCACAAAAAGAGGGTGGCTAAAAATAGATTACCCACACGACGCGTGCCTAGCCAGTTGAGATACAATCGCGCGTGTGTGATGTCAACAAAAAAAATGAATGAACTTAGACATAGATTAGCACAAGAATTGCATTCTGTGCCAAGAGTACATTTTAATAGGAGAAAATATGAGATTAAAAGTGAGGTGGATCTGCTTCAGGCAGATTTAATTGATATGAGCTCGCTGGCGAGAGATAATTCAAATTTTACTTTTATTTTAGCTGTAATTAACTGTTTTTCTAAATATGCTTATTGCGCAGCAATAAAATCCAAAAGTGCCAGCTCTGTGTATGCTGCACTTGAACCAATTATTCGTAAAAATAAAAATGTTAAACTTTTTCAAACAGACCAAGGTACCGAATTTTTTAATACAAAAGTAAAAGCATTATTGGATAGGTATAATATTAAACATTACCATGTTTTTAGTGAGAAAAAAGCTGCAATAGTCGAACGTTTTATTAGAACTATTAAATCAAAAATCTATAAATATTTAACGCAGCATGGAACAAAACGATGGGTAGGAGCATTACCAACATTGGTTAAAGAGTATAATAATGCTTTCCACAGAACAATTCAAATGCGGCAATCTGATGTTCGCAAAAAACATCGAAATCATATAATAGCATCACTTAATAAGGCGGCCAATGAGAACTTACGTTTGAAATCTAAACGAATAAAACCGAAATTTAAATTGGGCGATGTTGTATGCATTAGTAAGTACAGACAGGTTTTCGACAAATAGTATAATATTAATTGGAGTGGGGAATTATTTATAATTCATTCAGTCTATCCGACTAAGCCACCTACTTACATCTTGCGTGATTTGAAAGGGGAAATAATTTCTGGCCGTTTCTACGAAGAAGAAATGAAAAAAACAAAGCTGGATGAGGAGGAGCAGAAAGTTTATTTAGTAGAGAAAATTATAAGGAAAAATAAAGATAAAATATTGGTTAAATGGTTAGGTTTCAGCGAACCTACATGGATCGAGAGAAAGAATTTACTAGGTTAAGAACTGTATTGTAAATACTATGTATTATATTGTAAATACTATGTATTATATTGTAAATAAGCGAAATGTTGTATATTGGAAAAGAACTGAAAAATATTATCAATAAATTGATATAATATGTTGAAGCATGTGTTTTATTCAGTTATCCATTAGCTATCATAGTGATACAATGGTAAAGGATACGACCATACCCATCATCAATTTTGATGAGGTTATTACAGGTAAACCGAACATTGGCAAGAGTAAAAATGGTAGTTTATTACCGCATAATGCACGCATTATCCTGATTGGAAGATCCAACAGTGGTAAGACAAATACGTTATTGAATTTGATTTTCAATAAAAACGGATTGAAATTTAAACATTTATACTTATTTAGTAATTCTTTGTATCAAGATAAATATGAATTTTTGAAAAAGGTGTTTTCAAAGATAAAATGTGTTACTTTTCATTTATCAGACAATACTGATATGATAAAGCATCCCAACAAAGTTGAGAGAAACTCTCTTGTCATTTTTGATGATTTACAATTAAGCAATGTACCTCAAATTCGTAATTACTTTACAATGGGTAGACATCGCGAAATTGACACAGCCTACTTGGTACAAAGTTACGGATCTATTAAAAAACATCACATCCGAGATAACGCAAACATGCTAATTATTTTTAAACTTGATCAATTAAATTTGAAATTAATTTATAGGGATTTTGTAGGGGAAGATATGAGTTTCAGTGAGTTTAGAAAACTATGTTGGGAGGTGTGGTCAAAAGGTGCTCACAAATTTGTTTCTATTTTTACTGAATGTAAGGCTGAAAATGGAAGATACAGAGAGCAATTGGATAAATTCATAAAGATTCCTTTGCAATGAGGTAACTTCGGTGTTTGCACGTTTTTTGTTCATTCAACGTCGCGGCATTAATGGAGAAAGTTAATATGCGTAAGAAACGCGGTCGTGCTGCTCCTACCGCAGCATCATCTGTTGGGGAGAGAAGCAGTTTAATAGATAGAATAAAAAAATTGAGAAAAACTATTATTGAAAAACACAGAAATTTATTGGGTTTTCAAACACAGAGTGAAGAATTTAATCGTAAAAGGTTGGAACCAATAATTACTCCATTAATTGAACTCAAAAAGAGCACAATCTCTGCCAATGAAACAGTAAAGCGCGAAAAAGAACACAAGGTTGAACCGTTGGTAACGGAGAAGGAGAAGGAGGAGGAGGAGGAGGTGGAGGTGAAGGAGGAGGATGGGGAGGAAGATGTAAATATTTCTGCTAATGATAAATCTGCTTTCTTTGATTCGACTTTGAATATTACTAACCGTCGCACTCGAATAGAAGAAATTTTAGACAACTATTTAGGTGTGTTTCATAACGAGAAATTAGATAATTCTATTCCTTATGGTATACGTTTTGATCATAAACAAAATTTATATTTTATCGGCGATGAGCCCGTAAGTTTTGATGATGTTTTTATAACTGTCGGCGAACAAAGGTTTAGAATGACTCATGGTTTGTTGGAGCTATTGTTTAACAGTAGGCCAAATTCAAATCTCTACAATAACAAAGATTTGGCGAAATATAAAAAAATATTATCACTGACATCTGTACATATTAATAACCAGGGTTACGTAATTCGCAATTCTGGTAAAAAATCTCAAATTATACAGAAACTTTTTCCACCCAAAAAACGTTCAAAGTATGGGAAGGGATTATTGAATTTTGTTAGAAATAAATCACGTGATAGAAACTACATATTCTGGGATGATGTTAACGAACTAGTCGAACGGTTATTTATTTTAATGGGTTCAAAAAATGCAGGAAATTCAGCTCACGATATTGAAATCGATTCGATATTACAAGAACTGCGAGAAGCTAACTTTATACAGTAAAAAAGCGAGGACAGGCCGTGTTGGCAGGAAGCTGTTCGGTAGAGCGAAAGAGGAGAGAAAGAAATATGAGAGAGATGAGGGTGGGTGAAACCGGCTGTTGCGAAAGAGTATGTTAGAAGAAATGCGGAGTGGGCGCCCCCTCACCCCTCTGCGAAACATCGTGTAAAGTGAGAATAGCCGACTAAAGACATGAGCTGGGGTGGTGACGTCAGTGCTGCCAGCGCGAGTCATCTTGACAAGCGTCACAAATCGGACTGTTGGAACCTCTCCGCTAAAGCGGGTGTACCGAGGTGTTGATAATTAATTTCGACATTCGAACAATGAACACCGATCGATTCGGTAGGATGCATACAGTGCATGCGAAGCAATTAGAGGAGTTAAAAAAATTAGTAGTGAATTTTGACAAGTTGAAATTTGAATTGAGTGAGTTGAAGAAAGCTGTTTTAACTAGAACAGAATTTAACAATGAAAGAAGCCAACTTGTGTCGTTTGAAAATCTCAATAGTGGATTAAGTATAATTAACAATGTGTTGGAAAAACGCATGCATGATTTAGAACAGGTTGTTTTAACTAGGAGAGAATTTGAGCAGGAGAAGGCTAGTGTGCTGGTGAGTAGACATACCCTCAATAATGAGATGAAAATTATTAGCAAAGAGGCAAAGGCAGAAAGAGATAAACTACTCACTCGAGATGAATTCAATAGGGAAAATTTACTCACTAAAAAAGAGTTTATAATTGAAAAAGCAGGATTCATCTCATATGAACAACTTAACACAGCTGTAAAAATATCACAGGACCTATTAATGGATTATGTGCATAATAATCGAGATTTCAAGAGGCATTTAAATGATCTGATGTATAGATATGCCTATTATTTGATAGAAAAATGTGTAATGGCTGCCAGAACGTTTGATTATAAAGAGTTGGAGGGACGAGGACTATTGCCAGAACATACTGTCAGCGAATTTCTTCGGCTTATTGGGATGGATGAGCCGACGATAAAATATGATAGTAGTTTGTTTTTACCTCCTCAACAAGAACGCCTATTACAACGCTATCAATCTAGGAATCGAGGAGTGTAGAAGCATTCTATTTCTGTGTACAGCCCCCCACCTGCTAGGCACGTGTTGCGACCGTTAAATTCTAAGGTTAATGACCTGAGAGCACGTCTCTCTCACACACACACACACACACACACACACACATAAAACTTGTGCACGTGTTCTGCTTTTAAACGTTATGAAATAGTTTTTCACAGCAGGGGGCGGAAGTATTATTAATATCTGAAGCACTGTCCGGGGGTGGGGGGCAGGGGGGTATATTAACACTGCACGTGCGAAAGAGAGAGAGAGGGCTTTGAGAATCACAGCAGGAGGTGGCAAGTGTGCAGATGCAATTAATAGCTAAAGCGGGGGGCGGGGGCGGGGGCTGATGCTATTGCAAATATAGATATAGTAATTGCAAGCAGGTATATATAGATATACAATTGCAAGCATGTATATATAGATATAAAACTGTATGTTCTATATTTATTGGGAACCTTCTGTGAGAGGTGGGGTCAGGGGGGATAGGTCCTCTCTCATTGGTGCTTGCGGGGGGTCCCCCTTTAATCTATTGGGAATAAAGTGGGGGCACATAGGGAAGGGGGTATGTGACCTTAAAAAACAAAATGGCTGACTGGGACAGGGGGAAGGGGTGGGCGTTTACAAAATGTCTGAGCAGGGGGAGGGGGGAAGGGGGGTGGCCACGCCCCTCTGTCTTGTGATTGGGTAGGCTCAATCGGCTAATAACCCCTACTTTCGTTTTCATTGGTTTAGTCTGCTGGGTTTTCCTTTTTTCTGACTTTTGTAACACGTCTCATACTCTATATATCACACCGTTTCTTGGCCCTTTCTTCATGCACATGAAAAATTCCTCTAAGAGAGTCAACAAAAATTCCTAGTCACACAATCTAACTGCTCTCTCTAGGGATGTGTCCACTTTTTGCAAAGTTTGACAAGCTTGTTCAATTTTGTTCAATATATCATTCTAAAGCTCCTTCATAATCATTATTTCCAAGTCAAGCGTTTCAGGAGTCCCGTTGCTTCACTCCTAACTAGAGGTTACTCATTAGAAGTGTCCTATTCATATTTCTCTAAACTCAGAATCACACTTTTTGTAGGTTTTTACATAGAGCTTTACATGCACTTTCATAAGCACTCCGCCTTGTTTCTGACAAACTCTTGAGTATTTTACTTGTATTTCGAATGAAGCAAAGTAGAGATTCCCATCGATAAGGAGATGCAACAAAAAAGATGTAAATGTACTGGTTAATAAGGCTAAAGAAGGTACAGCAACTTGCAGCTCATGAGCCCATAAGATTCAATGAATGAGCCGAGCAAGAGGCAAATACTGCTTTAGGATTTTTATCCTTTATTCTAGCTTGCGAGCCGCTGTACAGTGTACGCACCTGTCATATTACTCGCATTATCGCAAGATTGCTCTCTACAGTTGGCTAAATCAATGGAGTTGGAAGTTTACTCAGACACTGTAGCTCTGGCTAATTCCTTGGATTTGTGCCCCCTATTCTGGGCAGTAGTAAACTTTGTCCGTTTACTACCGAGTTTTGAACTTCTGATTATTGTGAAGATAAGTCTTTTTGAAGTAATGTATACTTACTTTTTTGTTTTTTGCCATTTCCCGAAAAAAACATTTTTTAGTACTTACCGTACATACTCTTATTTTGGAAACCAAGCGAGATAAGGAGCTGTAATTTTCACAACTTGGACATATGTTTGATATCTGACTACTGAACTAGAATAAAGAAAATAGGATAACATTCACCCAAGAAAACAATGTGGCTATTTTGGGAGAAAAAATTGCCCAGAATTAGAAAATCAATAATATTTGAAATATGGAAGATGAGTGATCATGTCTCTTGTTCAGTAGCTTGGTTTTACATAGATGAAGAAGCATGCAAAGTTTCAGAGTCCTGCCTGTGCTAGTTTTTGAGTTATTGGTACCAAAAAGTGGACAATTTAACATATGCGGTATAGTCCAACAAGACTCCCCTCAATTGCTTTTGGTTTACGAGCAAGATTATAAAGCGAGCGCCCTTTGACTGTCATTTTCAGTCACCGCCACCGCCGCGTCGCGCCTCCAGCCGACAAATCGGACCAGGCAGCGAGTCGGCGGCGGCACCCATCAGGCTGAGCCGCCCCTGAGGCGTGCCGCCCCTAGGCACGGGCCTAGTGTGCCTAGTGGGAAATCCGTCCCTGCAGAGTGTATTAGAGGGTGAGACGCGATTTGCCGATTTGGAGGACCACCGAGGATATAACGTTATCCTTGGAAATAATAAAGAGGAAAAAAATAATTTGACTTACGGTCATTAACTTGCGGTGTAACGTCGTAACATTTGGCTGCGACAACGGGAGTACTCCAACTAACTCGAAGACTGAAAGATTGCAAAGAAAAGAGGAAGGGTTTGGGTGAGGTGAGGAGAGGCAGCATTATCGGTTTCTATTCAAGCCGAAGCACTATTACAGCAATTGTCAGAACTTGAATGAATGCAGTTCTTACCAGAGTGAATAGATAAAACCAGAATGCCCAAAATAATTCACAAAGAAAAACTCCACTCTAAAGATGGAATAGCTATAAAGGATGGAGAAGGGTAGTTCAGGACAGACAAGCTTGAAGGGCTGTAGTGGAGGAGGCCAAATTCCATATTGGGATAGTCATATTTTTTTTTAATGAAGGCAAAGGTGACAGGTAAATTGCGCTTGTGGCACAATCATCATTGAACAAGGAAATTGATTTTGAAATAGAAAATAATCAGTAAGTTTCCACGTGTTCTTAACATTCTTTCAATGGTAGAATTTTTTCGATTTCTATCATATCAGAAGCTTAGAAGAGCGAAATGTATGTCAAGTTTAAGCTGAGTGCTTTGACTGTTAGCTGAATCTTATTTTCATTTCTTGTGAAACCACCGCTACACAGCTTGACATATGATATAATCCAACTTATTAGGTACATAGTAGAAAATGCACTCTTTTTTATTTATTTTAATATGAAATGGATTTGCATTAGGAAAGGTAGACATGAGCTTAATAAATGATAGAATTTGGATTTTTATAAGTTAGTTTTATTCTTGAACTTATTCAAAGATGTGCCAGTTAAAATCATAATGTTAATTCCTCAAGTTACATTGAATTCATTACTCTGAGTAGACTAGTTAGTAGAACTATTATTGCTCATCACTATGTACTGTAATGCAAAGGCATGTAGTATACTATCTCAGCTGGATTGAAATGAATGGAGACTTAGAAACTGTAATAAGTATGATATAAATTTTTTTCAGTCAGTTTGAGATAGAGAATTATTCATATCTTGAAGCTATCGTGTACCAAATATTCATGATTTCAAAGTTGAGACAATGACTGTTTTTCGGCTATTTAAGACAGGTGATATTTACAGCTTTTCATAACCATCACAATATACATCAGTTGTGTAGAGAATATTATATTGTAACACAGAATACTAAGATATTGTGTATAAATGTAAAAAAGAATAGAATATTTAATAAGTCATTAATACTCATAAAAGTCTTTAGACCATCATTTAAGTATGCATGTCAGCCGGTTACAAGCCTGTAGCGTTAAACCGTCCCTCTTAATGAAAAGAATAAAGCTGATTTTTTAGAAGAAAGCCTTGCTAAACTGAATCATTTTCAGGCACCGCTTCTTCTTTTGGTCTAATTTTTCTTTTTAGTGTCATTTTCAATCTCTAATGATCCTGTGTGATATAATATACAGCCGTCACGTATAAATTCAGCACCATGCAACTTGTAGCTGCAGATATTACTGATTTATGGGCAACTACCAAAAGATTAAAAACTTCCCTGACATCCTGTGGACTAAGTTCATGAAATACCTTACTACTCTCTGTTACAATATAAAATAAATATACAATAAAAACTACCTTTAAAAGAGAAGTGTTTTCATTCACTCATACAAAAATACTGTACACTTACTTATATTCATAATATTATCACCCCTAATAGAATTATTGACATGATACAAAACTTGTATAATTTCGTTTAAGCATTAAAAATTCTTTCGCATTATCTAACATCACTGACTCGAAAAGTCAAAATCTTAAAAGGTAACATTCATAAAAATTATCTTTCATATAAGTCTCAAAGTACCTATATCCAGTTCGAGAAACGAATAGAATAAGTCTTTTTCTATATAATTACGATAAATTGGTGTTCAAATCTAATATAAGGTATAGTTTCATTCAAGAATTATTCCATATAAATTCTTTCACCCTGAATATTATTTATTTCTTCACATCAAAAATTAAAAGGACAAAAATTGAAACATCGTTTGGTAAATTTATAAACCAATAATTCAAATATAATTACCAAGTATTATAGAAGTAACGATTTTCAAAATGAACAATAATATTGAATTCCCATCTAAATATGTGGAATATTCACAGACCCTATAAGACGAATAGCAGGGGAAACAAGCTTACTCCCAATATCCTCTGTATGCAAAATTCAATCATTTTTAAAAGCCCAATTTTTTTTCATTTTCTTCAAGTTAATGTGTATGATTGACGGCACAATCATAACGATTGAAGGTTGCATCACAGAGGAATGTTCTCTTCGATAAAAAAATTTCCACATCCAGATTGATGCTGGAATATTCAAAATCAAATACATGCTTATAAACAATTAGATAAAAGCCTGAAGAATGAAGGGGGAGGAATGGAAAGTTTGAATATAATTGAAGTTCAACGGTACTGTATCTAGAGGATTTATGAATCTTTCATCTTAATATTTTTTCACTAAATACTCTCTACTTGGAAGAATTAACGTTCCAGTAACTGTGAGATTAGTTGTGCTACTTCCAGTAACTTTTTCGGATTCTCTGTCGTATCACTGCTTCTGAAACATTTCTCAGAGATTACTTATCCTTGAAACATTTTTTTGTGATGCAATAAAAAATATTATTCAACTTATATTAGAAAATGAGTAGGAATTACAAATATTTTCAACGTGAGAAGTTGAGTTATGTTAAAAGCGAGAATCTAAGTTAGGAGTGTGAAGTCAGCAGATTAGTTTCTAGTTGAAATAGAGTTGGCTCAATCCTAAACTGAAAATTATTGAGCTTATTAATAATATTGCGAAACTGGTTGAAGATGAACCGCCATTCCTTTCATCAATGAGTGTTGTGTACATGAGGTCCTCTCTTATCTCTTCGGTATCCAACTTTAGATGTTGTTGAGTTACATCATTGTGCAAGGTACCAGCTGCAGGCATGTTCTTAGATGTTTCCAATCCAGAGTCCAATTTCACTGCAAAATATAAAAACAATTATTTCAGGTTTGGTACAATCATTCAGTGAACACTCATAAGACGCCTTATCCCATCAATTATTCTTCCAATTTAAACTTAAAAACACTTTTAAGTGGAAATTATGACTCACGTTATGGCGTGACGGCCGTTTTACTCTGATGTTAAGAGCATCGTCAGACGACCCACAGTACACTGACAGAAGGCATAAGTTTGAGTATTATGGATGTTGGAAGTGAATGATTAGGCGAGAGGTTTAAAATTGGGATTATTTTGTCAAAAAGGGTGTAAGAAGTTAATTTGGTCATTTAAAAAGTTGTTAGGCTGCTGCTTTGTGTGTTTATAAATTTCGTATTGCTTTAAAACAAGTTTTAGAGTGCTTTAAAGCAATACGAAATTTATAAACACACAAAACAGCAGCCTGACAACATTTTAAATGACCAAATTAACTTCTTACACCCTTTTTGACAAAATAATCCCAATTTTAAACCTCTCGCCTAATCATTCACTTCCAACATCCATAATACTCAAACTTATGCCTTCTGTCAGTGTACTGTGGGTCGTCTGACGATGCTCTTAACATCCGAGTAAAACGGCCTTCACGCCATAACGTGAGTCATAATTTCCACTTGAAAGTGTTTTTTAAGTTTATATTATATATTAGTGGAAACAAGATAGATCTTCATCATCATATTCTTCTAATAATAATGGGTGTTTCAAGAATGATGCAGCCCTGAGATCAAACAGCAGAAGTCATGCATGGGGTGAATTTTCTGTGCCCCAATGGATATTCAAGCAACATTTAATTTAATATCAACTATCTGAGACACTAATAATTCATGACCAATTGCACGATTATTCAGTCGAATATTTTGAGTAGAAACCAGAGGGTTCAGTAATTGTCTAAGACGAGGGCCCTTGGAGAGTCTAGCCGATGGCCCAAATCTTTATCAGTCTGGTACTGGGGGTGAGGTCGCTAGACAAAATCATAGTCAAGAATCAAGGCAAGATCCTTGGGCACCAAAAAACTATGTGTCGGCCCTGCATGCAAGCACGATTTAATCTGATAGCAATTACCTTTTTCAAGCAGACTATCGCCTTTATAGTTCACTTTGATGAAAGAGGTGATGGTCATTTCAAAGATCTTATTGTTTGGATCATGTGGCATCTGTCCTACAGCCCTCTTCCTTCTTCCATAGCCGATTTGACCATTGCTATACATTCAACCTGAAAAATATTAATAATCAGAATGCTTGAAGAAAAAGTAAAAACAGCAATTTTTTCCCTGATATTTCTGTAGGCGCCAACATTGGACCACGCTTACATCACTTGTGCTCAATGGTAAAGAGCGCCAGTAGCGTAAATCCGGGTTTTCCCAGCTCCGTACTTTTTGCGTAGCGCACTGCGCACCAGCATTTAACCTAACCTGACATAACATAACCTAACCTATAACCATGCGCAAACTAAAGAATTGTGGATATCTGGCTTATAATTACCATATGTTGCAGATAATTTTGAGCCGAATTCCCCACAATTATTTAGCTTGTATCTGGCAATAACTTACTGGTGCTCAAATGCAAAAATGCAGAGTTAGTAATTGAGGATATAAAAATTGTAATGCCTGATAAGAAATGTTCAACATTTATTATTGATAATGCATTTTTATACTGGGATATAATTCGATTGAATAAGCACCTGAATATTAGATATTCTATTTATTATGATCAATTATTGTAGTTATATAGAGTGTAGCTAGTTAGGTTAGGTTAGTTTGTAAAAGTGACTCTATGACACTCTAAGTAATTATTGATTTTTTAAATTGTCTATCTATTTACCACAATATTAATAGAGAATATAGTAGGCTAAATAGTTGAAAGTAACTTAATTAATTAGGATGGCCTAACATTTATAATTTACAGAATGATTGCCCTCACTCAACTTGGATAGTTTCAAAGTTTCTAATACTGACTTTCATATGAATAATATTGATGAGAGGACCAGGTTTAAGTTGTTGCTTAACTACTTTGTAGGTAATGTATTACAGACAGTAAACAAGTTTCTTGGTAGTAACAGATTCAAAAATGACAATACCGAAAACTAACCTTTGATAGCAGGCTTATGTATTAAACTGAATTTCAATTGTCTTGTTGAAATTTTGTGAAGAAAGCAGCTAAGGGCTTGAAAGTCAGTTTTTTCTGTAAAAATTGATTGTAATTAGCCTATATGAATGAATAAACAAATAAGAGAGTACAGTATTAACCTAAAAATAAGTATTACCATATTGAAAGTATTTGAAAGTGTTTTGTTTAGGTGGGGTCCTTGGACATCCGGCCGACTGTGTCATTGATTTTTTTAATAAACAAATTATTCATGAACAATATTAAGAACCATTGAAGACATTTGAAATTCTATGATATTTCAATTAATTTAATGTATTATCTAATAAATGATCGCTCTATAGTATTCATAATTAGAAAAGTATTAATCTAAAATAGTATTGAAAGAATTTGAAATAACATGTATGTTCAATAAATAATATAATGCATAATCTAATAAATGGCTTTACTATTTATACTGTTAATAATAAAAGCTAAAATATGTTATTCAATTTAGATAATTTTAAAAATAATGTATAGAATGAACAATACTTATCATAAATGTAAAATAATATTAAAAACCGCTTACAAAATTTGAATTCTATGAATTTCAAATCAATTTAATGTATGCTCTGATAAGTTATGACTATATCATTTATACTGTAAATAATAAAAGCTGGAATATGCTATTAAAGTTGAAAATTATGTGAATCTGTATGAAGTATAAAATGTGATAGCAATTTAAGAATACAATCTAGATGAAAATAAAACTGTAATAGCTGATTTAAAAAATAGTTTGATAGAATGTAATGTGTTTATTCATCATTTATTATTTTGAAAAACCATCTTTTATTTGTACAATTACCATTAAATCCATCAGAATAGCTTCAGACAAAATGGCTGTCATTCGCCAATCAAGTGTTGAATTGCCATCTACTTATTTGCTTACAGTAATACATTTTACAGTAACAATTTTATTTGAAAATTAAGAAATTTTTCAACTTGAAAACAGGTTTGCTGTGTCATAACAAACTAGAAACTAATACAACAAAATACAAGCACACAAACTTCTATAATAATAAGGTAGGTGATGATAATATGACCAAGTTGTAATCTAATCTAATATTAAAACTGACACTGTATTTCACTTTTAAATAATGTTTTACTCACATATATTAGAGAAGTGAAATGCATTCCTCAAGCATCTCCAATATATGTGAGTAAAACATTATTTAAAAGTGAAATACAGTGTCAGTTTTAATATTAGATTGTTTAGTAAGTATTTCGTCATGGAAAAAATCACAGATTTCAAATTGTAATATTAGAGCTAGTTTGAATGATTTCCACCAGAATGCATTAGGAGACTCTCCCACCATGTCACTTAGACTGGTAGAGTCCATTACTTGTGGGTAGAAGCTTTTCAGAGCACGGTCGCCATTGTTTTTCTGAGCTGTTGTGGAAAAATAGACGCTGTTACTAGATTTTGAAGGTAAGTTAACGACTATTTCTTTGTATCAACTTTTCATGTGAAATTTAACGACTTGCAGTCAAATATTTATTAAGAATAAGTATAACTTACTGAATCTGTAGGCCGAGTGCTTTCTAATCTTTGAGATCCATCTTCAGAGGCGTGGGTTCCTAGATCATCATGTCAGTTTTTTTGTTAGAAGTGACCAAAAATGATGATGATCTAGGAACCCACGCCTCTGAAGATGGATCTCAAAGATTAGAAAGCACTCGGCCTACAGATTAAGTAAGTTATACTTATTCTTAATAAATATTTGACTTCAAGTCGTTAAATTTCACATGAAAAGTTAATATTAACAACGCAGTTCGTCATGGAACAAGAAATCCAGGAATTTATTTCTTTGTGTTTTGAGTACAATGTGATTGATCTGATTATTGTTTACAGAACATCATGTTGGCCACATTACAATCATATGATTTTAATATGGCCAACAGGTAAAACCTTGGAAAATATTTTTTTTATAATACTAAAAACCAGTCAAATAGGTTTATATTTATTTTTTTCATCAAACTAATAGATGTACTTCAAGGGCACATATTTTACTTAAGTTTGAAAATTGTGACCTGAAAAATTGATCAATCCTTAATATGGCCATATTATCATCACCCACCTTATTATGCAGTACAAGTGAAGTACAAGGAGAAGTACAAGTGCCAAAATTATTATTTTGTAGTTGCTATGAAATAAATCCCTCATTTTGATTCCTAAATATGACTTTAGTAAGCATAGAGTAGCAGTCATTGGTAGAGGCGAGAGAATTGAATTCATACAACTGCCAATAAGTCACACGAAATAAAATAGAAAAACTTGGAAAGAGATTGAAGGTTTGTAACAAGCCTACTATAGTAGTTTACACACAGGATGTCCCATAACTGTCAAAATTTTACAAAGTTATGATACAGGACAAAACAAACAAATTTCATCATATAATGTATGGGCCAAAACAAAGAGATTTCATCAATATGATGTATAGTAGTTCGAACTTGTTTATTTGTAACTTGATTATGAGATTGGCAGCTCTGTCCTCTCTCCTGTGAGTAGGTTTGAGGCTCTATAGGTAATGAACACTGGAATAAAGTATAAATTTGATGAATAAAGTCTTCTTGGAGCCTCAAGTTTGTGCCATTATTGACAAGACAAGTCACATCAGCAATTATACAATCTTCTACAATAGTTACCATAAATTACTGTATCAATTAGTTGTGGTGAGGCTCAATTTTTATGTGAAAGGAACTCTTTTACACTATAAAACGTTTCAACTAAATATATTATTTTTATTGTAGTTATGATTCCTAAATACTATTAAATAATTTCCAGATCTTACATTAGCTTCGTTTATTTTCTAGTTTAATACTTCAATTTCCTATGACCTACATTGACTCGTGAGAAATAGAATTTCAATTATATGGTCTTCCTGCTGCATTTTTACAATAACCTCCAGAGATTTTATGAAATTCACAAACCCTATCTGTTATTTCTCACATTTTTTTAGTAATGATTCTAATTTTGTTTTTAATTCGGTGTGATCACACAATAGTTTAGCAACTGTTCATATGTCTATCATTTTTACTTTTTAAGTCAGAGTTTGTTAAGTAGCTCAGTAATTCTTTATTGGCTTACAATACATTGTAAAGGTGCAATTCTTTTGATGGTAGTTTTATTTTGGACAATAATTGATAGTTTAAAAATATGTCAGAAATAATATTTTAATAAGTTTTCTGTAATAACAATTATAAATAACACAACCAATTACAGAAATTGCTATGGCTACTATAAAAAAATACCACATTTATGTTTAATTCGATAAGAGCTGGACAAGAGCCTTTTGTCTGTGTTCATGGTTGTGAAAAAAGAATTGATGTTTAAACGAATTTTAATAAAATGATGTGAATAATATTTTTATGATAATCATAATATAGTATATTATTTGTTAAGTTGTGCATGAATTAAAATTACTCTCCTCTGGCTGGATACCATTCAATCTGATTATCTATCTACATATTTTTTTATTTATTATACAAAGGCAACTTTAACAAAAGTATTTTAAGCCTAGGTGATGAATGGAATTATAAAAAGTTACATAGTTGCAGTGAATGATGATGAGATGATAATGATTGTACAAGCTGTTCATAGAAACACATTAGAGAATTAAAGGATAATAGCAATTTGCAGGTAATAAAGAAAGTAGTAAATAAAGCAAGCAATTACTACTCCAATCTATTTGGACAAATTCTGTTAAGTCAACTTTAGGGAAATACGTAATTCTTCTCAATTTTTTATATATATTTTTATTTTGAAACCGATTTTACATTATAATACATCAGTAAGTATTCTATGCTCTTTAAATTTCAAGAGTTCAATGTTGTATTTGATATGCTCACTCCGCAGTGACATATTATCCAAAATTCGGAGAGCAAATTAAGAATAAAAATCTTTATTTGCCATTAAAAAATAAAAACATTGCAATAGGCTTCGTCAATATAATCATAACATAGTTTAAGATGTTGATTCTCAGCTAAAACAAATGCATAATAGTGTCATTTTCCCTAAAACTAAAATATTTCATACACTAAAATACACCAAGTTTGAACAAAAATTAAAATCATATTTTCAAGTCACTAATATCTCAATACATGTATTCATCTGTGATGTTTTCCATAACAAAATACTTAATGAACAATTTAATATTAAAACTGACACTGTATTTCACTTTCAAATAATGTTTTATTCACATATATATTGGAGATGCTTGAGAAATGCATTTCACTTCTGAAAAGAAGCTTCGTCAGCCTCCATGTATTCATTCAAATTATAAGATGGTTCCTGGATTTCTTGTTCCATGACGAACTGCGTTGTTAATATTAACTTTTCATGTGAAATTTAACAACTTGCAGTCAAATTTGACTGCAAGTCGTTAAATTTCACATGAAAAGTTAATTATAAGATGGCTTTTTTCTTAACCATTTGTTAACTACTGATTTAAAACTTTTTTCTGGTAACATATTATTCTTATTTCAAGAGGAAGCTTTTTTCTGGTAACATCGTCCTTTATTTCAAGAGGAAGTTTATTAAATACGGTATCAAACATGGTATAGCCTACATATGGCTTTTATGAGTCTTTGACAATCTTTTAAAAGGAGTAAGATCAGAGTTCGTTCTAGTATTATAATTATGATTATTATTATTATTTTGATCAAAATTGTTTAAATTATTTTCAACTGTTATCAAATTATAATGAAATTTAGGTATAACATAATATTAGGAATAACACTGCAATAAAAATAATTTATGAATGACACGAAGAAGGTAAAAACTGGAACAACCAAACTAATAAAATATGTGGAAATTCACGAAGAATTTTAACCTATGAGAGATACAACATCCACAAAGAAGTAGTATAAAATAAACACCTTTTTAACACCATGAACAATACGATTCAAATTTCAAGGCAAAGCAAGGTTATACAATCAATCTTCTGGCTCGCCGAAGTTTATACCATATCGATTAGTTTCAATGAATCGATAGAAGAGAATCTATATAATTACCTCATTACTGTATAGACCCTCTCTGTCGGGTGCGTGCAGCGACAGAGTGGGTCGATTTCTATTTCTTCAAACGACAAAGGTGGTCGGAGACAGAGTGGACCATATTCTCGAGAAGACCCACTCTGTCGGGTGGGTGCAGCGTCAGATGCGGTCTAAAAATGGTCCTATTTGTCGTCGAACATCATTGTCGTCGACCAAATCTGGCGCTCTCCCGATTGTTCATTATTTCGTCATGGAAAACATCACAGATTAGCTATAATGTTTTATATTTTCAACAATTATCATGTGAAAACATTGTGAACAAGTTTCATAATAATCTCTTGTAAATAAATTTATTATCAAGTAGAATTATTTCTGATTAAAAAATGTAAAATTGTGTAATTAGAAGTAGAATACACATATTATGTTGGCACGCCCGTTGTAGGCTTGCGCTCTGCGCTGTAGCTGTAGGCTAACCTCCATTTACCAGCTGACTCTTCTATGAAAGAGAACACTACTGCTCCGTAAATAATAATTATTTATCATTGAATTAAAAAGTGGTTTATAGTGCGATTTAGTACACTCAGTTGATAAATTACAGTTCATTTTAAAGAATTTTAAATGTGAATGCAGTGACTGTGCTAACTTAATTCGGTGATGATAAATTGAATCAGTCATGGTTCGATTAGAAGTTATGCAGTTAGCCATTATTAGGCTACAGGTATGTGAGCTTGGAAATTGTCACTTTTATTCAGATTTCATCCAATATTTCACTAAAAACTTGAATCAATTTTCGTCCATTCCAATTTATTATTAGTGTTAGTGTACAAAATTTAAGGATAAATTCATAAATTGAATTCTTGTCTGCTTGTCATTTGTGATGAAAATAGGTCACGTTACCATCAAGGAGTTCTTTTACTTTTACTTTTACTTCTGTTGTCTTCGCCGCAGTCCGATGACTGGGGAATCGTCCTGTTTCCCCATCAGTGGGGTTCACGTCAAGGTGGTGTAGCCATCCTGAGCATCTAGTAGCCATCTAGATAGAGCATCTCTATCTAAGGTGTGTGAATGTGTGCTCCTCAACAAACTCTGCGATGCTGTAGTATGGCCTGTCCATTAAGTATTGCTTCAGACCTCTTATGAATGAGTTGCTGTTTACAGTTGATTTTATGTGGCTGGGAAGAATGTTAAAGAGGTATGCCCCTGAATAGGCTGGAGAGTCGCTATATTTCTTCAATCTATGTTGCGGGAGGTTGATGTCATTGCTATTTCTTGTTCTGTAGTTGTGTTGTTCTCGTCTTAAGGCTGGGTTTGAGTTTATTACCAGGATGATGGATTCCAGGATGTATATTGAGATCACTGTGAGGATATTTGTCTGCTTAAAGAGGGGTTTACAGTGTTCTATGAAGTTTGTTCTTAATATGGTTCTAACTGCCCTCTTTTGTATTATCAATGCTCTCTCAAGATTTCCCTGTGCTGAGGATCCCCAGGCGGCGATGCCGTATCTTATATGTGACACAAACAGTGAGTGGTATGCGATCAGTGCGGTCTTCTCATCAGCAATATTTCTAATCCTACGGATGACATAAACGGCCGATGAGAGTTTCTTGCATAGATACTCAGTATGCTGTCTCCAGGACAAATGATTGTCTATAATCACACCAAGGAATTTTGTGCTTTCCACGCACAAACTATCAACAACGTGTTCTATCAACAACGTGTTGGAAGGACGATTTCTGTCGAAATTGTTTCATAAAATATGTGCCATGAGATATCAAATTGATAGCTTATGTAAATTGAATCTGGAGTCGTCATATCGGAGATAGTGGCTTCACTATATGGGCTTCTGTCAATAAATTAAATTAATTGAATAATTTGTACATTTAATGATTATGTTAACACGGGAGAAGTTACTTACTTTGATTGAGAACATTTTCAGATGAATATAATAGTCTAAAAAAAAACAAAATTCACGTTATTAATGAATAATACTTATAGTTTTCATATAATCATAATCGACCAAGTTATTCAATTTAGACACTTTATTGACAGAAGCCCATATACTGCACTCCCATGGAGTGCAGTATATTATGGGGTTCTCTTAAAAATGACGCGATTAAGTGAATTATGTCTTTATCCGACGAGATATCCATCTGAAAATTATTATACTCATAGTATGTAACCTCTCCCGTGTTCACATAATCGTAAACGTCCAAGTTATTCAATTGACAACAAGTTATTGACAGAAGCCCATATAGTGCACCACATCCATCAAGGGCTATCATTGAGTACTATCATAATCATAATTCATCCATCTCATCACTTCAATTGTTTGATCTTATTAGCTGATTTTTTCAGATTCTGGTAGATTACTTATTACAAATGTAGAATTTAAGTTCTTTCAGTAAGTTCTATACATTATTATCTATCCAAAAATCTTTTCAAACTATAAAAGCTCAACATCAATTCTCATCTAATAATAAGTCATCTATAAACTTTATGAATAGAATAATCATACGCCACATACGCTGCTAGAATCCATATTTATGACGTGCCTACTTTTATCTTGATAAGTTACTCTTTAAAATAATCGAAATGATACTCGATAGAAATACCATAAAAATCCTCGTTTGTATTAATTTCTAATAATTATTTTTTTGTCTTGCAGAAAATAAATATACACTAAAAAAATAAGGACCGCCAAGAAGAGTCTTCATCGGAAATTCTAGGAATCGTGAGTGAGAGGGCTAAACCGCTTTCACTTTAGGTTAGTTGAGTTGTGTGAAATACACACTAAATTTTATTTTTGTCCAGACCAAATCAAAAAATCTCTATTATCAATTGTCTGAAACTTTTCATTTCTTATGTAATGATATCCATCAACTATTTAAACTTGGCAGAACTTATCAATTTCGAATTCCTCAAAGAGCTATAACTTAATGCTGAAGACTTCCGCAATGATGGATATTGACAACAGCATTGAATAACTGATTGAAATCGATGAATGCACAAAAATATTTAGTCACCGCCGGGAATCGAACAGCGGACCTCCCAATAGCCGGTCTGGCGTTTTTACCACTAGACTACAGTGACCCTTCTGCAAAGCAGCACTCATTTTAAACTTGGCCATATCGGCTCGTATCGCAACTGACAAATTTAGAGAAACAGAATTTATTAATTTCGAATTCCTCAAAGAGATCTTAATTTGTACTGAATTTCAAGCCAATATGGCCGAGTTTCAAATGACTGCTTGTTTGCAGAATGGTCACTGTAGTATAGTGGTTAAGGCGCCCGACCGGCAATTAATTGGAAGGTCCGCGGTTTGATTTCCGTCGGTGACTGATATTTTTGTACAGTAGCATTCATTAAGTTACATTCAGTAGCATTGTTATTTGAATTGCACAAGCTATTTAAAAAAACATGCTATTCAATGCTGGTGTTAATATCCGTCATTGCGGAAGTCTTCAGTATAAATTAATAGCACTTTCGAAATTGATAAATTCTGTTTCTGTATATTTGTCAGTTAGTTGAATTGTCAACTATTTATTCATGACAAAATCATAATCAAGCAATGATTCAACAGGCTCTTGCCCACAACTGCTTTCTTTACAAATAATGTTTTACTAAAATGCCCAAACTTGACCATGTTTATCAAAAGAATAATCACATGCCATTTGCTGCTAGAATCCATTAATTGAATAATTGAAATGGTCCTCAATATCCATCCCCTATATTTTTTTTGTATTCACTATGTAACTTAAGTAGGCTATTTGTCATTTATTCTAATTCGTTTTTTTTTTGTAATTGTATTGCAGCAAACATACACTAACAAAATAAGGAAACCAATAGGAGGCCCGAATGAAAGCTGTTAGTCGCTTTGATTCGCCGTAAGTAAAAAATTACTCTGTAACTAATTTATTTCTCAATTTTATGTTTAATCACATTAAGTACATCAATTCTCTGGAAATACCCTTCTCCCATTTGATGAGTGATTTGTCAAACAATTTCGTCCTTGTAGACAAACAAGAATATTACAAGTAAAAGTAAAAAACAGTATCAGTCAATATAAATATGATATAAAAGAGTCATTAATTTCATAAGATAGAACAAATGTGAGCACCATCTGTTTATTGAGTAACTAGACTTAAGTGTTCACTGAAGTCTGCCACTGAATAGCACGCTTTATCACTTAAAATTCTTTTTATAGTTTTCTTGAATAGCTTCAGATGATAGCTAATGTTGAAGACACTAGATTCCTTTTTTTTTCTTGCTGATGTAGTCCGCATGAGTCTTGGACTTGTGCGTGGGTAATGACGAAGTGATGCAAATTTAATAATGATATAAAAAATCTTCCGAAGCAAAATGTCAAATTCAAGTTGATAACAAATCAGCTAAACATGAACATGGTAATTAACAATTATTTCTAACAGCAGAACTTTTTAAGAGTTGTTACTCATATTAAATCTTTCTTTTGCGTTTTTTCTTTGTTGCAGTGACTTAGTATAGTATATGTACAGATGAATGTTCACAACACTTGTCTTCTTAATCTCTGATACTTGTTCTGATGTACCCTATCAATCATTGTTAATTTGAAGCCAAGAAAAAACTCACAATTTATTTTATTTTTTTTTTTCAGATAGAAAAGAATTGAATTCTGTAAGAATTTGATTGTGGAGATGAACTGCGATAGTGGATTGTAAGACGATATCATTGGCTTTTCAACGTACATGAGCATAGACTAGCATCAAACATCAGTATTGCAGTCGACGATCTTCAGTACCAGAAAAAGGTTGGATCTCTTATTATTCCATACTATGTATAGTACAACTAGGCAGCTAGCTGTGCACTCCGGCAAGCCACAAGAGTACGACACTACTGTACTGATAACATTCGACCATTTTTCTTTGCAAGCACACACTAGCTGCCGAGTCTTATGTTTCCAGAAAGGCATCAATATCACCCCGCGAATCTTATTTCATCATCATGCTTCAAGATGACAAACAAGTTAACAACTTCGTACGAGTTACAATACTTCAATAAAGCAGCGTTTATACTACATTATAACAATGTTATAGAACAAAGTTTGATAAGCAAGTTTTTAAAGATTATAACAGTATAATTTTTGTTACACATAACTATTTCTATGTAAAAAGTTGTACAATATGGTTATACAGCCCAACAAAGATCCAATTATTGGTAGCAACCAACAGCTCATTGAAATTAGTCCACGAGGATCATGAAACTATTGCGTTCTGTGATGGTTACTAGGCCTATTAAAATTAGAGAACTATGTCAATTTGTATGTTCCATACAAAATAAGAGCCAGATTTCAATCAGGATAGGTCAGCGAATTTCATGGTATTTCTTTTCTTTTCTTTTTTTTATTGCTCAGGGAGATGACCCCGGACCCCACTTTTCGAAGCTCTCTCTTTCACCGTGTTCAATATAAAATTATTAGTCTGTTTTAATATTTCAACTGTACTCATTGGAAATTTCGAAAACGTAATGTGAAACTACAACATCAAATGATACAGTAACATTCAGTAAGACATCATAGTAACATGACATGCACTGTGTCTTGGATACAAGCTGTTACTAACAGCATCATACATACTTCAAAAAATATGATTTTTCACTCATCAAAAGTAGTTCAGCTTCACAATAGCTTAGAATTACATTTAATCCATTTAAAGGCACCCACTCTGTACCTTTTTCCTATTAAATCCATTACTATGAATACCACCAACCTTGAATGTGGACCCCTAGAAAAAAATCCTTGTAATAATCATAATTTGATAATTTACTCTCGAAATGCATCACCATCGTCAGATTTCTGTTCACAAGTACCATAAAAATTTCGAAACAATATGATTTAAACAAATGTAATAAAAACAAACTTATAAGTATTCCACTTTCATCATATTTACTCAAGTAAATGACTTAACTGATATAGATTCTATTATTATTATTATTACTCTATATGAACCCTCTTCTTTCAGTTATAATTTGGCGGCTCTGGTAGCGCAGTTGGTTGGAGCGCTTGTCTGTGATAGACAAGGGGCTCTGGCTGGCTTCGTTTTCTGCAGCCTTGGGTTCGAATCTCATTCAGACATGGATGTTTCTCATTATCCACCCATTCACCTCATTACCCACGCACAAGTCTCCGGGCTCATGTGGGCATCATTCGTAATAAAAAAAATTTGAATAGTGGCAAGCACTGAATTAATCATTATAAAGTCAGTTTATTTCCTCATTAATTAATTTTAAGGCTAGTTTATTCCCTCATGTCAATGTTAGTGAGTATATTCTGCAGTAAATAGGGCTAATCTATTTCCCCATGTCAATGGTATGGAATTCTCAAGGTAATTAGAAGATAAGGTATTGTTCAATAGCGTGATGCGCAGTAGCAAGCTAGATGCGCGTGAACACTACCTTGGGAATTCCGATACTCTATTTTTCAGTATTGATTTGATGTTAGTTTCAAACTGAGTGCTCGGACAAAATTTAATGTTGCAGGCAGGGAGGGAATTTAGTATAGAGTCAACGGGAGCTGAACAGCCAACATTTTTTAGCTTTATTGGTTCTTCTTTATTTTACAATAATATAAACATTTTTTTTCTTTAGAGATAATGAAGGCCAAAATGTAATAACCTACATAAATTTGTTAGTGAGAAGTATTTTTTCCCCCCAAGATTCAGGACTAAAAAATAATTTTGTACACAATAGGCAGCTAATGCCCATTTGACATGTGTATAAATTTATAAGGAATTCTTTTGGCCATATTTTCCAGTATTCGTGCACAAAAATAAAATAAAAATATATAATTAACAAATAAGAGTACACTTTATCTGAGTCCAATCTCGCTTCACATAATCAACTCGCACTCCATGGCGTCTACAAATATTCTCTAAATTATGAAATAGTTACACCTTCAAAATTATAACTAATTACTTTAAAACTAGGCTTAATTGATTTTATAACAATTAAAGTAAAAATTCCCCTGGATCACAGCCACAAGAGCTATCACCCACTCACATCAATGAGTGGTTCAAAAAATTAAAATTCTGCATTGAAAAAAGCCAAATTTTAAGTTGTTTTAAAATTAAATCCCACTTGAGTTCTGTTCTTCTCCACTTGCTTGCACACTCGCCTGCAATGTGTAATTGGGCTATTACACATTGTGGGAGAGTTTAGTTAGTGGTAATTTTTCATATAAAATTCTGGACTAAAAAGTCATTTTATTCACAATAATCAGATAATGACCATTCAACATGTTTATGAGAATCCCTCTTAAGTTCTGCTTTTCTCCACTTGCTTGTACACTCGCCTGCAATGTGTAATTGGGCTGTTACACATTGTGGGAGAGTTTAGTTAGTGGTAATTTTTCTTTTAAAATAAAGGTCTAAAAAGTAATTTTGTACACAATAATCAGCTAATGACCATTCAACATGTTTATGAGAATCCCTCTTAAGTTCTGTTTTTCTCCACTTGCTTGTACACTCGCTCGCAATGTGTAATTGGGTTGTTACACATTGTGGGAGAGTTTAGTTAGTGGTAATTTTTCTTTTAAAATAAAGGTCTGAAAAGTAATTTTGTACCCAATAATCAGCTAATGACAATTCAACATGTTTATGAGAATCCCTCTTAAGTTCTGTTTTTCTCCACTTGCTTGTACACTCGCTCGCAATGTGTAATTGGGTTGTTACACATTGTGGGAGAGTTTAGTTAGTGGTAATTTTTTTTTTAAATAAAGGTCTAAAAAGTAATTTTGTACCCAATAATCAGCTAATGACCATTCAACATGTTTATGAGAATCCCTCTTAAGTTCTGTTTTTCTCCACTTGCTTGTACACTCGCTCGCAATGTGTAATTGGGTTGTTACACATTGTGGGAGAGTTTAGTTAGTGGTAATTTTTTTTTAAAATGAAGGTCTAAAAAGTAATTTTGTACCCAATAATCAGCTAATGACCATTCAACATGTTTATGAGAATCCCTCTTAAGTTCTGTTTTCTCCACTTGCTTGTACACTCGCTTGCAATGTGTAATTGGGTTGTTACACATTGTGTGAGAGCTTAGTTAGTGGTAATTTTTCTTTTAAAATAAAGGTCCAAAAAGTAATTTTGTACACAATAATCAGCTAATGACCATTCAACATGTTTATGAGAATCCCTCTTAAGTTCTGTTTTTCTCAACTTGCTTGTACACTCGCTCGCAATGTGTAATTGGGCTGTTACACTTTGTGAAAGGGTTCGTTAGCAAGTTTCATTAATGGAAATAACATTTCAAAATTATTTTCAGTTTGAAACTGTTGAATTGGTTTAACTATGAGCCAGCCATTTTGCCATCAGCTTTAACTTGTCCTTGGCCTTAAATCTTGGAGTAACTCAGTGATCCAGTCTAATAATTTTACTTGTTATTAATTATTTATACTTGTTACATAAAAATTGGCCTCCATATTAATTGGCAATTCTGAATTATTGACAAAACGTATCTTTTAATCAAGAAGCTCCTGGTATTGAATTAGTTTGCAATATCTACCACCGAGATGGTGGTATGAAATTATTTAATTAAATTGTTGTCAGCTATCTTAGATTATTTTCTGAAGGTAGAAAAATTCCCCAATTGAAGAATAATAAATATAACGACATATATATCATGGTCCACAAGATATAGCCTACTTTGCCCTGTAACAAGTAGTTTATTTCGAAGTAGTAAGCTCCTCCCCAGATGGGAATTAAACCTGCAGTGTTCTTTAAACAGTTCCGCAGTATAGGTATCGCATTACATGAGGAAATAGCTTGGAATAAATAGAAAAAAAATGTCTTACAGCAAGATGTAAGCTTTTCCTTTTGCTTGGTTACCTGTTGCTTAACTCAGTTTTTGAATTTATCATCCAAATTAATTATCCGAACTGTTCCTAACATTTTCTGTCATAAACAATAAATTATTTGTAAATCATCGGTCAATAATTATCTGAAATTATCTCACGTACACAATAATTGGAATTTCACAATAATAAATTTGGCGGCTCTGGTATTGGAGCGCTTGACTGTTATAAGATGAGACTCTGGCTGGCTTCGTTTTCTGCAGCCTTGGGTTCAAATCTCATTTAGCCATGGATGTTTCTCATCATCACCCATTCACCTCATTATCCACGCATAAGTTTCCAGACTCATGTGGACTTCATCCGAAATAATGACAAAAATGTTAATAGTATGAGTAATATTTGTACTTCAAATAATATCAGTAGTTTGAACTTGCATTGCTTTCATAAATCATATACATCAGGCCCAGGCCCAGGTTACTTATCAGTGATAGAAACTCACTTTTGGTGAATTCTGTAGCGAATTCATCTGTAGTCCAGAACTCGAAAAGATTATAGTAATCAGTAAACAAGCATAACTATTTGGGAATAATATTTATTAGTCAGTAATAAATTTTTTTTTTTTTTAGTAGAAGTTATAAAAATCACTTTTATTGAATTCTCTAAATAATCATTGAGCATAGTTTAAAAATTGTTGATCATAGCTTTTAATTGATTGGTATATAAAAATATTTTTCAAGGTGGGGTCCATAACACAGATGCCTCCAAAAATCTGTATCCTCCTATAAGTTTACAATCTTTTAGAAGAAGCCATCTCTACTAAACGCACTATTCTCAGAAACCCCTTCATCCCATGATCCAACCTTATTGAGCCTACCAGTTTATTCTGTACTTTTCTTAGATTTCAATGATTGGCGTATCTTCTCCAATTACGTGTATTTTTCCATGAGTTTTAGTTGAAAAATTAATTCATCCGTTATAAATAAATTGATTCTCTTGAAAACTAGACATATATAGCTTTTTGTGAACGTTACAATACTCCATACTATAAATATTGTACACTGTACGTACCAACTTGAAGAGGTGGCATACAATAAGTTCACAAACTTTTTGTGAACGTTACAATACTCCATACTATAAATATTGTACACTGTACGTACCAACTTGAAGAGGTGGCATACAATAAGTTCACAAACTTTTAATAAAACCATATAAGGAATTCCCTTTTCATAGTATCTATAGTACATTATAATATACAGGGATCATAGAAAAACGATTCCATTGGCTTATCCATCATAGAAACTTTAGTATGAATGGTGCTGCTGCACCTATGGTTTTCAAAACGGTTTGAAGGAAGGAGCTTCTAAAATTTCAGATGAGATATAAATTTATGCTTATCTCTTTTGAAAAATTTATGCTTATCTCTTTTGAAAGGAGGGTGCGGGGTCCTCCCATGGAAATATTCCGCAAAATACTTACTGTGGAAAAATGGAAATTAATCTATTCGTTCATGGTTTTTTCCACATTCAATTTTATCTCCTGCTTGAAATCGAGCTCTTTTATCTAGATGTATATTTTAGGTTGTCCATTTGATGAATGAGTTATTAATTCATATTTCCGTTGAACACTTACTCTTCTCTTCTGCTTGTAGTCTTATTTAATATTTTTTAAAACCTACAAATTGTGTTATAAAGTATATAACTTTCCTGGTGCACATAAATAATAGTAGTTTATATAAAATAAATTAATAAATAAATGAACTTGTATGACATTTTAGTTCACAATTTGACATAGTTCTCAAATTGGCCTAAGTAGAGTTTTTTATTTCTATAAAATAAATTAATAAATAAATGAACTTGTATGACATTTTAGTTCACAATTTGACATAGTTCTCAAATTGGCCTAAGTAGAGTTTTTCTTTTTCGAAATTGAGTCATCTCAATTAGGCTGTCAATGGATCTACAGTTTCTAGTGCTTATTTCTGCACATCATTGCCAAACTTGGGTCTTTGAATGAGGGTTCATTGTGAAAACATTGTGAGTCATTTCGTCACTGAAATTGTTCAGCATACAAATTAATTTTGACCTTTATGCCTAAATGATGTTGTATCTAGGTACTCTTTTTTTTTAGGTGCCTTTTCAATTGTAATGAAATTTTCGAATGCGTTCAACTTGAAAATGGAAGGGCAGGCCTTGTAACGTGTTACGTGGTGGCTTTTTGTGAGACACAGAAATGAATTAGACTACGTACATTGCTGAGTGCTGTGATTAGTTCAGAAATTCAAGTATGTTTTCAAATATTATTTTATTCAAGTTACATGATGACACTATTGTTTGTAAGCTAGATAAGTAAAGATTCATTTTCTGATTCGTTTCTGTGCTTCACAAGATGCCACTCAGTGTCTAAAGCCTGCAAGCCTGCCTTTCTATTTGTGACAGTCCTTCAAAGAATGACAAACAATATATTATTGTATTAAGACTGTAAGATGACTTTCTAATTGACTGCTAAGATGATATATTTTTGTTGAAGATATGTAATTTATATTTATTCATAAACAAATTCTATTAAAATGACCTTATTATTCTAATTTGTAAAATATTGTTAATTTTGTATGGTTTTCTAATGAATGGCTGTAAAATATATATCATACTTTATTTTCTGTATTAAAATAATAATAATTTATTTGAGATTGCCTCATTATTGTGATTTGTAGATGAAAACTCTTATTTATTCATTTTCTTTTACTTAAAATTAGTATATCGCTTTCCAAGAAATTAGGTAATCTTTGTGTTTCCAGGTCCCCTAAACTTATTTTTATAACTGATAAAATAGCATTAGATATATTAGGATAAAAAGTACCTTTTTTGGAGGATGAAGCCCACATAGGTCACAGACCTGTGCGTGGGCAATGAATTGGTTGATGAGTTGGACCTACAGTTTCAGGTGGGTTCCGAACCACCGGGAAGTGATTTTACAGCAGAGAACAGAGTCTTTTTTTCTGGCCAATCCAATCGGTTATCCTTACAAAGAGCGCCCAGGAGTATCGTAGCTTATCTCTGATTAAACAGATACCTGCTACGGCACTCGGCTATGGGCGTTTTCACACACACCGACACGGCGCCGGCACGACACCGGCACCGGGCGCCGATATCGTCACGACATCGTTGAAGCATTTCACAGGCATCTGGCTGTCGGTGAAGAACTAACCTTATTTTGCAGTGGGCGGCACAGTTCAAAACGGTACGATGGCTGATTACAACAGGAGGTTGTATTTGTTATATTTATTATATCTACGACGTAAAAGGCACAGTCGTAATAGACAACTTTGGATTGACCCAATAATAAAAGTTCGCTATTTGGATGGCTTATATTACACCTTATTTGATAAGCTAGTGACAAACCCAACAAAATTTTTCAATTTTTTTCGTATGAGTACTGTTAGGAAACTTTCGACTATATATTAGTGAATTTAAGTGATAAAATCAAAAAACAAGACACTCGGATGAGATTGGCTTCTGTCTCTAAAGATTTTGTTCTTATTTTCTTCTATACTTTTGTCCCATAAACAGGGCTCGGATTCGACTAATTCAATTAGGTTGACAACATCATACCTATCAGCCATCGTACTGTACCAGACGTTTTTTTTCAGTACCTAACCTCAAACTGTTGACAAAATGACCAAATTCTGTTCAAAACTATGGACGACACACAAGTGTCGGCGCCGGCACCGGCGGGAGCGATGCTGCCAACGACATGCCGGCGCCGGCAGCCGGTGCCGTGTCGGTGAATGTGAAAGCTGTTCCATTTGGCAGCATTGTATCTCAACCCCCACGACACCGGGACGACATCGTGCCGGCGCCGTGTTGGTGTGTGTGAAAACGGCCAATCATGTACTAGGTACAGTAATAAGTTTATCTGGATTAACTAACTTCACATGAGAAAGTAATTTTACTTGAGAGAAAAAGTCCAACACCAGGATTGAAAATACATTTATTATTAAAACACGAGATACTATAGTTTCGGCAATTACGTCATTCTCATTCTCGATCCAGTAGTTTGTAGTATCTTGTGTGCTAATAATAAATGATGATGTGACAACATCAAGTCTTATCCATGATTGTTATCTACCAGATCACAGTATCACCCTCACAAATAATACAAAAAAGACTAGATTGAAGATATTTGGAAACTGAGCATAAATAGTTATTGATTTTACATAAAGTACCATATACTGAATTAGATATTTAGCATAATAAGCGATTACAATACTGTGACAAATGAGAAGACATAATTTCCGTGGTTGTCAATCATTTTGCAGCTGGCGACCCATCTTGATGAAGATGAATCATTTATCTTCAATATTTCAATGAATGATAGTAATGCTATGACTCAAATTACTTTCAAACGTGCGTAATCTGAATGATAATAAGCTAAATGAGTTTCCAAAACTGCAAAATTAAGTTTTAAAAATGTATTTGTCACCCCAACAAAAAATTTGTTTTTATAATAATATCTAAAATAATTTTTGAGCATTGCATATTGAATGTAAGCTCCTTATTATACTGACTCAATGCAGTCGCGGTCGCGAGTCACAATTTAGGCTAAATTACATCAGCTGAGCGTAAGGCCGAGCTCAGCAAAGTCAATGTATGGAGGTTGGAGGCATTTGTATTAACATGTTTGAAGCCATTTATCCGGCTAGTGTAATTTATCCTTGTCTGTGGCGTGCAAGCACAACTGTAGTGGCTCCGTATAATAAGGCTCTTAAGTTTTAGCCACAGAGTTGGATGTGTTAACGGTAGGGCGATTATCTCCGTTGACTGCTACTTCTGCGGTCATGGGTTCGATTCCCACTCAGTCTTGCTTATTTTGTGTATCCGCCTCATTACCCTCGCACAGGTTTCAGACTCATGTGGGCTGGGCATTATCAGAAAGAAACGAAAAATATTCGAGCAATCGTACAGCTCACTGACAGAGGTACTAGGTATTTAAATTAAGCATTAGAAGCAACTCACTTTAGCAATCAGATTATTCAAAATTGTCACTCTCATGACGGTTGTCAAGCTGGAAACATATTTTTCAAATCAGAGTCTGGAACCCAATTTGTACCAGCTGAAGTTACAACAGCAATTAGCTCCAAAACAGTAATTCAATGAGTTATTCTTTCTCTTCTGCTGTCATCCCTAAGTGACTGATGGTTATTATCTATGTTAATAATAATTATAAACCTGCATTTACAATAGTATATTTCGCACCTAGGGCCGAAAATGTGTGTTTGCCGGCTCTAGATCGCGGTGTTCAAGAAGCGTTTGAGAGTCGGCAAAACATTTTTGCCCGCGATGTGAATGCTATTTTCCTACAGTGACCCGAAAAAGTGTCTATTTTTGCACTAACTAGCATGCAAAATAGTCTATTCCTGCACCAGTGCGGGAAAGTACTTTTCCGCACTCCAAATTTGCAACCTAACAACACAAAATAGTGAGCATGTAATATGCAGGTTCCCTATTCTGCATTAAAAAATAGGTTGGCTACTCTGCTTCAGCTGTGAAAGAGTTGTTGTAGTTGTTGTTGATGAAATTGATTTGATTCAAAGATAAGTTATGTGAGAAATTTTCAGGTTATATATGCCCTGTTTTGTTCTGTTTGAATTATTTTATACATTACTGTAGGAAAAAATTGAATGTGTAATTCGAGCACAAAGTATTGTTTCTGCACTCTAGATCCTTTTTTCACTTGCCTTTGGCTCATGAAAAAACTGTTTCTCTCGATGCAGAAAAACGCTGCTTTGCACTCTAGTTACACAAATAGCTATTTTCGCCACACCACAAAAAAACAATTGGCAATTTTGAAAACGAAATTTTAAGGCTACGGTACTAGCAAGAATATAATGTTGTTGAGGTTATGAAAATACAGTATCATCGTATTCTATTGTGTGATCGATCATGATCAGCTGTCATTCAAGGTCATTTTCTTTTCCGCCCAAGGACGGTAAGCGTTTATGGACCTTGTCGGAAACCAAACACTTTCGGCCTCCATATGATGCATGAAAAACAGATCATTATGTCCTAGTGTGGCGAAATAGTATATTACATTACAAGTGCGGGAAATGGTATTTTGAGTATGATGAGTTAACGCACAAGACGAAGTCGTGTGCGGTATTATCATACAAATATGGTAAACATCTTCCCGGACGAGTTATGTACAATATTTTTCATCATACTAGTCTAAAATATAAAAAAAAGATAAACTTTGAGCTACTACATCAAGCATCATCAAACATAACCTCAAAATCAATCACAGCAGTAGAATACTAAAAATACTTCTAAGATCAGCTGTTTTCAAAATTCTCTAACAGCTAGAATGTGGTAAAATCAATTATCGCACTGAAAAAGGATGCAGTAATGAAAATCAGCTGTTCTTCTGTAAACAGACGTTTACCGGCTCGATTCAATGCTCGGTAAAGTGGTGAATATGTACAAGTATGACGAAAAATAAATTACATTTGTGAGTAGTATTGGACGCGTTTCAGGACCTGAGTCCCATACTCAGTACAAGTATGTATTATCAGTTTGCTGATCCTCTAAACAGGTCCTAAAACGCGTCCATTAACTTACTACTCACACATAAAGTTCTGTTGTAAATGCTAGTTCATAATCATCAACATCGAAATATTTGGTTTTCAACTAATTTGTAGATCAGTATAATAATATCACTTGATAGAATATTGTTATCTTCATAATTGAACAAGCGAAGCGAGTTTATAGTTTTGTGACTCAAGGCTCGCGGCTTTTTCTGTATGTTTGTTTGTAAATTTGATGATAACTTTCGAACGCTTTGACCAACCAACTTCAAATTTTAAACATATTCTTGGAACCTTTAAATACAGATCAAGTTTGTGTGCCAATGAAATTGACCTACTCCTTCATCCTTTTTGAGGCGAAACAAAGGGATCTCTTCATTAATATTTCTATATTAGCTTGCCACGTATGGAAAGTGCCTCTTTACTGTACTAGATCAGAAAAATCAGCTGACAAATGGGACCTTATAAGATAAGATAGAAAAAATCAGCTAGATTGTGCTATCATATGCTCAACCGGAAAAACGTTTCTTTCCAGCCTAGTAATCTCTATCTATAAAAGGATGATACCCTGACTCACTCATCAAGCCAAAACTACTAGGTCTATGATCTTCAAATTTCGTATGAACAATCCTTATAGGATTTCACCGTGCAATAAGAAAGGATTTTTCAATATTCGCAATTTCAGGGGTGTTTTTAGGGGGTTAAAGTTTTGCCTATGCAAAGCACGGGTACATGGCTAGCTAGCTTACTGGGATCTTTTAATCATATGGAAAATAATTTGAAATTTTTCGATCTGCTGTACACGCTGTTTTGATGGACAAGCTGTTTGTGTGTTTTGCAATTCACCTAACCTACTGAACTTGCCGGCCAAACAGCTTAAAGGAACAGCTGATAGAAGTCAACAGTTTTTAATCATATGGCAGGCCCCTTAACGGCGTTATTTATGCTGTCTGGAACGCAAAGACTTTGCATGTAGGATACCGTGCAGTGTAGCCTTGCAGTATGTAGGAAACATATGACTGGGTATGATTAAATGTAATTATGCCAGGTTGATGACATCTGTTAACCAATGCAGCTAGAAATTTGAAATGTATTCTCAGTAGGAGATGGCGAATAATGAAATAATAAAAACCTAGCTTCTCCTGTGTAAACGTGGGAGTGGACTGTCAAGCATAGAGCTTCAGAAATTGTTACGGTGTGCTTTGCATACTGATACAATTTTCTGTGATATTTTCCATGACGAAATACTTAATAAACAATTAATATTAAAACTGACACTGTATTTCACTTTTAAATAATGTTTTACTCACATATATTGGAGATGTTTGAGGAATGCATTTCACTTCTGAAAAGAAGCTTCGTCAGCCTCTGACGTCAGGCTGACGAAGCTTCTTTTCAGAAGTGAAATGCATTCCTCAAGCATCTCCAATATATGTGAGTAAAACATTATTTAAAAGTGAAATACAGTGTCAGTTTTAATATTAGATTGATACAATTTTGTTAGCTCAGTGAGGAGAGCAATCACAAACTACCTCACTCCTCGTTTGTGTAGTACGCTCTTTGGACTTTAACAAAACGTTGAGGTCTGAAGAGTCACCTACAGTCGAATCGGCTATGGTACTATATACATACAATAGTATATCAAACAGTTTGCATAACTGAAAAGCTAATATAATGAAATGAGAATGATAATAAAGCATTACTTGGATGCTGGCTGAGCCTAATATACAGTTGAGAGTGAATCAGAAATTGAATGTGAACAGGACCTAGATTTTTCAAATTTCATTCCCACTTGTAAATAAAAATGTACTTTTATGGCTAAACCAAACGATATTTAATCAATTTAAATATTATGTTTAGTCGTGGAAGGATGTATTTTCATGGCTGACACTTTCAGATATGCTAAATTCGGATTGAAATATAATAGGAATAAGCATGAATTGGATCTGTAAATGCTGGTTCAACCTAATATAAGTTACAAATTAAAAAGAGATATACAAGGCATCTACTTAATTTTACATCGTATAAGGTGATTAGCATTTGAACAAACATTTGCAATCGAAAATCAAAGCATTTTTGAATTATGCAAAGCTTAATCAAGAAATACGAATCTGTGATGTTTTCCATGACGAAATACTTGATGAACAATCTAATATCAAAGCTGACACTATATTTGTATTTATATGACTTTCACTCACTTATACTGGAGATACTGCATTTCATCTCTAAATAGAAGACTGATGAAGTTTCTATTCAGAAATGAAATGCGTTCCTCCTTTCTATTTATATATTGTATTTGTATTAGTATTTCTATTTAATACATGATTTTCACTAACTTACAGTGACAGTTTTGATATTAGACAAATACGAATGTGCAATAGACAAGAAATTTAATGAAAATAATACAAATAATATTTTTTCATAAAATTATTTTGTCATATTTCAAACACGTTCAGAAACAACGGCAAATGAATAATAATAATAATTATTATTATTCTTATTATTTATAATAATTATTATTGTAATAACAGCAAAAGTCGCAAAAGTAGATTTGTTGAAGCTCAATATCAGAAATGAAAAGTATCCAGATTCAAATAATGAAGGACTTGAGTTTGTAATATATTTTCAAATCTTCTTCATATATTTTCAGTCTGGAATGAAAGTAATAGCTTGGCTGAATGTATTGAAATGGGAAAAAATGATAGAAATGTCTTGAATCGGATCTGATAATTAATTATTAAACCTCAGTTCTAGATAGACTATATAGGAACCACGAATTAAATACGGACAGTATTTAAACAATAACAATAGCCTTTTCATGTGATAATTATAATAAACTGTATTTGAAAGTGATATTGTGGTTCCATGTATACTGACACTTTTGAAGTAAATGTGAACACTTCATAAGGTTTTTGATGGACATTTCCTCAGTAAACCAATATTACCACGTAAACCAAGATGGCTGCCTCGGCTTTTAAACCTGGAGGCCAGCTGTCTCTAATGAAGCATTACACCAATGCGGAATGACCATCACACAAACATAGTAAGTGTCTCATTCACTTCAAAAGTACAGTACCTACTTATCAATGTTTGAAAGTCATAATTTAATCCTGAATTAATTGTTGCACCTACCTTTTATAAAAGGTTGAATGGGGATGATGGGGTTCAATGTTGCAAAATATATTTAAATAAACGGTTTACAACACTATACAAAAAACACTACACCTTGGGCTGAGTCAATGGTCGCCTACAGCATTATAGCTTTCTGCAGGAAATCGTAACTCAGTCCAAGATTAAAACGTTTTTGACAAGAAACCTAACAAAAACCAAAACTCAACAATTTATTGCATGTTTCAATATTTGATGATAATTTTTCAATAATTGAGCCATTGTGATACATATCAGTAGTTTCTCATAGATAATAAAAACAATAATTGTTAACAATAAATTGTATGCTTTCTAGTAGCAAAGTTCAATATTTAAAGCTGTGTAAAATAAATAAATATTTACAATGATGGTTGTTAAAAGGGCAGTCGAGAAGTACAAGAAGTGTAACTCATCACTTATACTACCTACAGTCCATAGTTATTATTTGTACCTTTTAACATTTTAGAGCAATATAATTTTCGTTATTTAAACTATATAATTTATTTTTATTTTGAATTATGCCCTCATGTAACTACTGAGCCTTATTCATTTTTTAGATACATTTTCGAAAGTTCTGAACGATAATATAGTGTATAGTATCACACAAAAACATGGTTCTTTCACTTGGTTTATGGATGGGAGTTAACAGTTAAACATGGATGTTGACAGGTATCTCATACATCTATTAAATATATTGTGTATCAATTACAATTTGTGTAATTACGAGAGTCATTTAATTTAGTCAGAAGAGAACAATTTAATTTTGTAAGTTGATCTAAACTCTTCAAATAATTGGAAATAAATTATTCTTGAATATAAAAAAATGTGGAGTTATGCCAATAGTTATATGGATATAGTACAAAAGCGTAGTAAGCATTCCTTACAACATTGTATCAAATTAATTCAGATGTCATTCTTAATCAAGTAGGCCTACTGTCACTATGCTGGATGGAAGAATTTTTTCAATTCAGAGGACATATTTTCGAACCCATACACAATAAAAATGTATCTATTCGAATTTTAACCAAAATATAACATACCTCTTGGCCATGAAACATCAAGTGCAATAAAAGCAAATGTAGACTTTAGTGAAAACGTTCTAAAATACAAGGATGGAGTTAAGAAATTGCTCTTCTCCTTAGATAATAGAGCATTACACTTCAACCAGGCTTCAATGTGATCTCAGACCCGGTGAAGTCATCTTCAAATTTTAATTTTAAGGAAGGATTAGTGAAATCAATAAATAAAAATTTATAATGCAATTGATGTAGCTAGTAGTAGCTATTTAAAAATACGAATGTTTATGCTTAGTTTTCTCTGAGGAACTCAAGACCATTAGTCCTGAGCCTATAAAAATAGAACAAGTAGATACCATTAGTGATTGTAAAAATGTCAAGATAAGATAATATTTTATTGTAGAGGCTCCTGAGTCCTTCAAGAGCATTACAATCGTCGCAAGTACAAGTCAACAGAACACTTAGTTATAATAATATCACAGTCCAATATTTTCTTATCTTAATCTAGAATATAACAAAGATAATATTCATGTCTCTAAACATAAACTATGAAATAGAATTAGTCAAGGCAGGTACAAGAATAAAAGCCATTAAGCGTATTTACAAATTTTTTGCCAGCTCATGGAACTCATCAAACTTATATAGTGGGTTATCCAATAAGAAAACTTTGAGCATATGCTTAAAAATTTGACTACATAGATTTCTGAAACTATGAGGAATTGAATTATATAACTTTATACTGATGAATATGAATGTCTTTTGTGTGTTGGCATAGATGTAACGGTGATTGGTGAGATTGTTTCTGTTTCTAGTATTATAGTTCATTAAACATTTCCGAATTGTTCTTCACATAAATCAGGCTCTGAAACACAAATATTGAAGGCAGTGTCAAAATTTTCAGCTGCTTGAAGCTATCTCTACAGTGAGCTCTACAGTCTGTGGAAGTCCACACATCAATCTTACAGCCTTTTTCTGGATTTTGAACAACTAGTACCAGATGTTCTAGCACCCCAGAGGACAGTTCCATATGAGAGATGCAACTGAATGTGGGCAAAGTAAATGACTCTCAAAACATCTAAACTAACACAGTTCCTGAGTTTTCTGATTACAAATATTCCCTTACTTAGTTTACCTGCAGTGACCTCTATATGTTTGGACCAATTCATAGAACTGTCCAGAGTAAATCCCAAAAACTTTGTCTCTCTCTCCTCTTACATGGTCGCCACTCTCCTATTATAGGTAACTATCAAGTCCTGAACCTTGTTGGAGTTGACACACAACAAATTTGAATTGCACCAGCTCTCAACCAGCTCAGCCATATCTTGTGATGCCATATACAAGGAATCTCCTGAGGGGGTGCTCAGAAATACACATAGATCATCTGCAAACAAGTAGCTTTTAGCTGGAGGACTTACAATTGTTAGCAGATCATTCATATATATTATAAATAATATAGGCCCAGAATAGATCCCTGAGGAACACCGTGTGATACAGGCAAGTACCGAGACTCAGATCCATTGAAGGCAACTTTCTGAGATCGATAACTCAAATAGGACTCAATTAACCTGATTGATCCCTCCTGAAACCCATAGAACACCAACTTATCCAATAAAACTTTATGAGACACTGTGTCAAACGCCTTGGACAGGTCAAACAATTTGGCCTGAGTGGATTTCCTATTCTCAAGAGAATCTAAACAGTCTTTATAAAGCTCAACAGCAGCCTTAACAGTGTTCTTTCCTATCCTGAACCCAAATTGAGAGGAGTTGAATAGATTATTGCTCTCAAAGTAATTCACAATTTGATCATTCAGGGCACTCTCAATAACCTTTGAAACTGTAGCAGTGATATTTATAGGTCTGAAATTGTTGCAATCTGATTTACATCCCTTCTTATGAATGGGTAATACTTTATTCAGTTTCAGGTCTCTTGGGAAAACACAATCAAGGATACAGCTATTTACTAAATGTGTGAGGGGTTCCATAATATACTCCTGACCAATCTTTAGAATTTTTGGGCTTATATCATACACATCCATACTTTTGCTCTCTTTCATTCTTTTCAGTATTTTTGTGACATACTCTGCATCAACAAAATTGAAATCGAATTCAGAGGAGGGTTTGCAATAGCCAGAGAGCTCAGAAAATTCATTGCACCATCAGGAGTACTCCTACTTTTAACATCCTCTATAATTTTATTTATATTTTCTATGAAGAATTCATTTAATTGGTTTGAAATTAATGAGCTTTTGTCTATTGTCAAATTAGATTTACTGCTTTGTTTTTTTATTATATCATCCTATATTGCTTTGCTCTTATTTTTTGATTCAGTAATTATTTTATCATTATTACTCTTCCTAATAGTCACCAGCTTATCTCTGAACCGTTTTCTATTCTCTTTATAAAGTTTTCTAACATTTTCATTGCCAGTGCTGAGATAAGCATCATATTGCAAGTTGCATGTATTCTTGATATTAGTGAGCTCCGCACTGTAGACCTTGCTACCTTTAGGAGAGGTAGATTTTAATTTAACTGTTTTTAGTGGAAATGCCGAATTTACAATATTTCTAAATGTTGACAGGAAAAAAGTGGTTTTGAATTCTAGAGAGTCGCTTCTATATAGGTCAGACCAATTGGTTTTGTGTAACATATTTTGTAAGGTTAAGATGCCTTGTTCATTGATATGACGTACAGCTCTTGATACAGCACTGTCAACTTTGTTTTTCATGGAAAGAATTCTGCTCTTCATCATAAGAGCCCAATGATCGGAGAACCATGACTTCAACACCTCACCATGTTGTGACAATATTATCAATACAGTTATCTCCATTGGATGCATTAGGCCTAGTAATATCACAAAATCCAATTTTCAGACCAAAGGAAACAATTAGATCTTTCAACTCCTTAACATTATTATCTTTGCTCATGAAGTTGTAGTTGAAATCACCACATAAAATTATGCTATCAGTATATTTATTAACATGCTCTAATATACTGCTAAGCCTATCCAAGAATAAGTTTTTTTATCAAACGTTCAAAACTTTTAGGTGGAATTCCAAGCCTCATATGCACTGATCATATGAATGAAGAAGAAAGGTCGAATATCATAAATTTAGTGAAACAATTTCCAGAACTTATAAAACAAGAAAATGATACATTCTGTAGCACTAACCTGTTGAAGCATAGAATAGTCACGAAATTGACACTCCAGTATATACTAAGAACTATAGATATCCTCGAGCATTCGGGGAAGATATTCAAATAAAAATACAGTAGAAAAAGTATTGAAGAACAAAATTATTTAAAATTCTATTTCTTACAACTCTTCAACCTGGTGGTGCCAAAAAATCAAGATGCCTCAGGCCAATGAGAGATACGCATGGTACTGATGGACTACAGGAAATTTAATTAGAGGACAATTTATGGAAAATATATCCCTTCCCAAACATTGAAGACTTATTTGGAAAGATGGGACGTGCAACTTATTTCTCAGGAGTGGCCGTAGCCGAGTGGGTTAAGTGCTGGTTTGCTAGCCCAAAGGTCCCGGGTTCGATCCCAGTTCTGACCGAAAGATTTTACCTTGGGCCACTCCCGTGTTTCGGAGGACACGTTAAGCTGTCGGTCCCGGCTGCCTAAAAACAGTCGTTAAGTCACGTCAGAGGCCCTGAACTTATTCAGGTGCGACCTGATAACTCTGACACCAGACCTGAGCCAGCCAGGTCACACAATATTATTATCTCAGCAATAGACTTAGAGCCCGGATTTCACCAGATTGAACAACACCCAGGCTCGGTTCCAAAAACAGCATTCTCCTCTGAAAATGGTCATTATGAATTTCTTCGTTTATGTTTGGATTGAAGAACAGCCCAAATCATTTTCAAAAATGTATGGATATGATTCTTGTCAAGATGCCAAATGTTTTAGTGTATATGGACGACATATAATTTTATTTTCAGACAACCTGACAGAGCATCTCAAGCATCTAAAATCTGTTTTTGAAAAATTGAAAGAGCCGAATTTAAAAATCCAACTCCATAAAACCGAATTTTTCAAAAGGTAATTACTATATTTAGGAAACATAATTTCAGAAGGAGGCATACAACCGAACCCAATATTAATGTTCTATTATGTATTACTGATGATACATAAATTGAATTGAAAAAATCGAAGCAGTCAAAAATTTTCCACTGCCACAAACAGTAAAAGAAGTTGAACAATTTTTAGGACTCACTGGATACTACAGAAAAATGATTCAAGATTATGCAAAAATCGCGAAACCTCTTACAGTAGCTCTTAGCAAAGATAAAACATTTTTAACTCAAATAACAGTGAATTTAAAGAAGCTTTTGAAAAACTTAAACTTATGTTGCAAAGCAGACCAATCTTACAATTCCCAGATTTCTCATGCCAGTTTATACTAACATCTGATGCCAGTAATTTTGCAATGGGAGCAGTACTCTCACAAGTGTTTGATGGAAAGGATTGGCATATGTACAATATCTTAACAAACATGAAGTCAACTTATCAACTATTGAGAACTAAGAAGAACTTACTAGCAATAGTATGGTCATATGTAAACATTTCCGCCTGTAACTTTATGAAAGAAAATTCTTGAACCCGATCACAAACCCTTACAGTGGCTACATAATATAAAAGAACCGATTTGATTTTGAAATAAAATAATGTGCAAGGAAAAACAAACTTCTATGTAGCAGATGCGCTTTCCAGGATTCTACAGCAGCCAGTAGGTAGACAACAGGTAGACTCACCACCAGATCTTGCTCAAGACGTTCTAGACGAATTCCTTTAAGATTATGGAACATGAAATATGAATAAAATAATGATGAAGTAGCTAGTATTAACGTAACAATTCACTCTCAATTACTCAAGATAGTTCAAACAACCAAGCTGCAATACTGGAAGAAACCAAAATCATGAATATATATAGATTGCAAACGACTTTCAATCAGCTCTGCCAGCCTATTACAAAATATTACTTTGCCAGATTGATTTAGATGTAGACCATGATTAGTGAAGTTTTGTTTTTTCAGCCTTTCATTTAGAAAACAAATCCCCAACTGCTTAGAATTCTTATTTTTTAGGCTGTTGATTGTATTATGAATTGATTTATTTGTTGACTTAATGGCTTCATTTAGCTCTGGCCTATCAAACCTATACGGAATTGTACTTATTATTACATTAGTTTTTTGGCTGAGTGGCACAATCTCTTTAATTTTTTCATTTATTTCAGGAAGATGTTTTAGATTAGGTTCATTTATATTGTTTGAGCCACCCAGTACTATTAGAAAATCGTTTTTTCCAAAATCTTTAGTTTGTTCCTGTGCTGACTCTACGATTGCGTTTATAGGGGCACTTGGTTTGAAAAAGCTCTGAACTTCATACTTACTTTTTAATCTTTTATTTAGTAGGTCACTACAGTCTCGTCCATGACTGGATGTCAAGAGCAGTACTCTACCTTTCCTATCGTTATTTGCCCTTACTTTAGTTTTGGTTGCTGTTTGCAAAACCTGACTATACGTTTTTGTTTGACCATTTCTATTTATTTTTTCCCCATTTGATTTAGGTTCTACTTTTTTTGTATTGATCAGAGGTTCAGATCTTACATTAGCCAAGTTTATTTTTGATTTTAATATTTCGATTTCCTCTGACATAGACCTACATTGACTCGTGAGATTTAGTATTTCAGTTTTATGGTCTTCCTGCTGCAATTTTACAATAACTTCCAGAGATTTTATGTGATCCACTAACCCTATTCGTTCTTCCTCAGAATTTTTTAACGATGATTCTAATTTTGTTTTCAATTTGGTGTGATCACTCAATAGTTTAGCAACCTTTTCTTCTACATCTACAGTAGCTTTAAGAGCTGTTGGAGATTTTTTTGTTAATAATTGCTGAGATCGCGTAGCTACCTGAGTTTTAGTTAAACAATTAGATTTAGATGCCTTGTTTGGACTCATTTTCCTAGCTAAAAATTGTTTTCAATTGATTTTAGTTAAATGTTTAATGAAATATTACTTAATTTATTACAATTGTCAACTTGAGACTATTTAATTACAAGAAAATTTATCAATATCGGTACACCTAACCTCGAAAATAGAATTTGACTTTTTATTTAAATACTTTAACTTATATTAGACACGTTAATGATGTAAATTATTAAGATATTATAAATACTAATAATAATAACAAAAATACTACTTATCCGTTCGAATTAATATGCTATTCTTCAAAATTCGCAGAGCCTGTTCTGACAACGTATGCACAGTACCACTGCTACCTCGATATTCCAAATGTGGATGTGTACTATCCACATTTGCACCGTGCCGTATCTGCCATGGAAAACTGAAATTTCTATTTCTAATTTGATATTTTTACTGCTGTGAGAATGTATTAGCTCAGTGGCGGATTAATGAATTTTTATGGGGAGGGGCGACATACTAAAAAAATACTGGCGGTCGGGGGGGGGGGGGGGGGGGGATTATATGGAATAACAATTTTGGAAATTTAGTCTTTAACCGCAATTTACACCATTCTAGCACTTAAAATGGAGAAGAAATATATTATTTTTTTCTGTTTAAGAACAATCACATTTCCCCTAATTAGAGTACAGTAGTTTATTTCTGTATATTCATTTGAAATGAATAGAAATTGTTGTATATGTCTTGAACAAAAATTGCTTTGCTAGCTTAACTTTTAATCAAAATTTACAAAGAAATGAACAGAGTTTAAGCAATTTATTCATGATCGTGATAATTTTTAGACCTATATATTATATTTAAATTACTCTCAACATTCTTTCATGCTTCATAATACCAGATCTTCAATAAATACGTACTAACTTAGGTCTAATACAAACAGAGGTGTATATGCCCCTACCTATTCTATAAGAGATTAATCTTATTCAAAAGTATTTCACTTGATATAAGATTTCCTTCATTCTCTGTCATTTGTTAATTCTTCATTGAATTATAATTATATAGATAACAACAGTTAAAGATAAAGTACAGGTAATATAGAAAATAAGACAAGTGGGATGACATGTTATATTCCGTCTGTCATAGATGTAGCGGGACAATTAAAATTTTACCGTGTGCGCGTCGCATGTGTGACCCTTTTTATTTTTTTAAATGTGCAAGCCCTCGGAGGGGGCGATCGCCCCCTCCGCCCCCCCCTTTAATCCGCCCTTGTATTAGCTGTACTGTTATTGGAAAAGCTCAAACCATATTTCCTGAGTTTAGATACGGATCATTTTTTCACAGATATCTCATTCATTATCTGTGGATTATAGACGTTAATTTCCTGAGGCATGCCGCATAGGCCTGTTCATTAATAAAATAAAACTACTGTAGTATTCATATAACTTGGCAGCGTGTAGAAGATAGGAAGACTTGCTAAATCTGATCCCAACTGCTGCCAAGTTATATGAAAACTACAGTAACTAAATTGAAAATAAACACTCCCATTTTGTGTGACGATACACCCTTAAACCTTTTATTTTGATACCCTTCAACCTTGATTTATACCTTGATTCAGCTCACTTTCAGGAGTGCTTGATTATGCCCTTACATCGAAGCTAAACGATCTTCACACACAATATAATTATGTTCCTTTCTACTTTTAACACTTTTTAAATTATGATGTTGAAGATCCATCTTGTTTCCACTAATATGTAATATAAACTTAAAAAAACTACTTTTAAATGGAAATTAACTCACGTTATAGCGTGATGGCCGTTTCGCTCTGTTGTCTAGAGCATCGTCAGAACGACCCACAGTACCAAGGGTCGTTCTGACGATGCTCTAGACAACAGAGCGAAACGGCCATCACGCCATAACGTGAGTTAATTTCCACTTAAAAGTAGTTTTTTTAAGTTTATATTACTTTTTAAATATTTAAGTTGCATCATATTGTTACAAGGAACAGGATATAATTCAAGAATTCAACCCGTCCACCACTATAGTAGCTAAGAGAATGAAAATGAGTAAAATAGCATAAGTTATAATAGCGTCACATTAGTATGTGATTCTTAATTCTCTTCATTTAGATTAGAGGGAAATAGTGGTATTTCTCAGTTGACCAGTTATTAGAGAATGTGAAGAAAACTACGTTAACAATAACTCATAGTAACCTGATCACTAGATACAAGCTCCATGTTAAAGCTTCCCCTGTAGCATTTTGTATTTAGAGCAGGCAGATTCATAGAGTGTTCATGTTAGAATTACCACTGTCGTAACTTTGCCCACACCCTCTTTCACTGTACTTCAAAACTATCTATAGCTCTTGATTTCACTAAAAAAATAAAAAAGAATTTTGGAGGATGAAGCCCTCATAGTTTTGAGACCTGTGCGTGGGTCATGAATTGAGATGGACCTACAGTTTTAGGTGGGTTCCAAACCGCCGGAAAGTGATTTTATAGCAGAGAACAGAGTCTTTTTTGCTGGCCTATCCAATCGGTCACCCATACAAAGAGCACCCAGGAGTTTCGTAGCTTATCTCTGACTGAACAGATACCTGCTACGGCACTCAGCTATCACTTCCCCAAATCTGATATCAAAACTGACATTGTATTTCTATTTAAATTATGATTTTTACTCACTTATACTGGAGATACTGGAGGGATGCATTCCACTTCTAAGGAGAAGCTTCATCAGTCTTCTTTACAGTTAAAATTGTTAATTTTCAATTACATAATGACGCCGCTCATTCTAACCTCAACAAAACATGACCTCTAGCAGCAGGCTGATGAAGCTTCTCTTTATAAGTGAAATGCACCCCTCCAGTAGTATAAGTGAGTGAAAATCATAATTTAAATAGAAATACAGTGTCAGTTTTAATATTAGATTGTCCATTAAGTATTTCATCATGAAAAACATCACAGATCAAAATTAAAGATTTACATGAAACAATAAAGAGGCTATTAATCTGTGATGTTTTCCATGACGAAATACTTAATGGACAATCTAATATTAAAACTGACTGTATTTCACTTTTAAATAATGTTTTACTCATATATATTGGAGATGCTTGAGGAATGCATTTCACTTCTGAAAAGAAGCTTTGTCAGGCTGACAAAGCTTCTTTTCAGAAGTGAAATGCATTCCTCAAGCATCTCCAATATATGTGAGTAAAACATTATTTAAAAGTGAAATACAGTGTCAGTTTTAATATTAAAGGCTATTAATGATTGTCTTGATCATTTAAATTTAACTGTTGGTAAATTATTAATTTATTAGAAATAAGAATCAAAAGTTTTAGTACCTCCATAATTTGGTTGTAATTTTCTATTCATCACTTGGACATTTTTTACGCCATATATTCCTTTGCAAGCATTCTAGAACAGCTAGCTCTGAAGAATTCTACTTGCAATTACACAATCACTTCTAACTAGTTATCTACTGAACTGTAAAGTTTAGTGGAGAGCAACAACTATCTTCGGCAACGTTTATTTTTATTTTAATTGGCAAGATACTGAGTGATTTTTCTAGATTGTTCTTCGCAACAGAAATTGCAATTGAGTTCGATTTTAAAGTTCACTGATCAGCTCCACAAATATTCGTAATCGTTTTAATGCTTCATCAAACCCAAGCAGCACAGGGACTAATGCAATCAGTTACACAGACAGGAATGGATTTGATACATTCATGCTTTCACTATGCAGACTGCCGAGCGTGCTAGCTTCGTTGGCTTGCAGAAGATTGCTGCAATAAGAATTAAGAGAGCAGAAAAGAACAGTGGAAAATGAAAATATCTTTCTAATTAACTATTGTCAAGGAATTAGAAATTTACAATTATTCCAATTTGGTCCATTTGAGAGCGCCTGGATGTATTGGCTCATTGATCAGGAAGTAGACCTACTTAGAAATGGAAACTTAGAGCTCAAATGCTTGATATTAAACAGGGATGACATTCATTGCCCTTACTTCTAAATATTTACAATCAACAACTTCAACTTTTTCATTAAACTTTTTTAAATCCATACATATCATATTATATCGTATATACCTGCGAAAACGTCCACCCAGTCAACCGGTGGTCTTCATCAAGCCGAAGAAGCTCGTCTAAAGACTGTGTTTTGAGTGGAAAGAATCTGAAAAGGCATTGAATATATTAAAATAATTATTTTATATACGTAAATACAAAAGTATTTTTGAACTGAAACAGCCACAGTAATACAATTCCAGAGAAATCAAATCAAATCAAAATTTATTCAATCAATAACATAATAATTACAAAAATCCTTTTAGTTAAACTTCATAAATACAGAATACTTTATATCAGTAATTCACCTTTAGAAACCCCACTATAAAAAACTATGTGTTGGGGTATATATATCGATATATATAACACTTACAATACTCCAAATTAATAAATAACAATAGAATACAATCAAAACTTCAATACAAAGCTGTCCTTGTGCAGAAACAACTTAAATACATTTCAACAAAATTGATAACTATCATCCCCAATAGCGCATGTTTGCAAAACATTCAATACAGAAAGAAACTGACTGTAGGAAACTGGATAGCTAGCAATTTATTTTTCATGTTAAGCTTATTTAATTAAATGTGGGATTATAAAATGATAAATAATGAATTTATTTCCCATTTCAAATATACAGTTCAAAATATTTTAACAAAGTTCTGTTCAATATTTATATTACTTAATAGTAAGATATATATATAATAAATATAAAATATATTTAGGAAATCATCCTACCCCACTATGGCCTATGGCATGCCATGTTCTAGAGTAGGTGTTAGTAGAGAAAAAATTGAAGGAGGTTTGGCTAAATATAGGATTCAGGAATTGTTATTTTTCAAAATCACAAGTTTCCATCATAATCATTGTCCTTCTATCTGCTTCTCTCCCCTCCCCTCCCAATTTACATGAATAAAGAAATATAATCTAATCTAATCTCCCACTCACCACTTGTTAAGTATCAAGAATGGACGAATCTTTGTCCAAACTTCACCATTTCATGTAATTGCATAACTCAGATTGCCATTACCATAGTTAATATCATTAAGATCATACAAATAAATATCATTGTACATAATATCTTGCACTATAAAAATTAGCATTATCTGAGTTTACAATTTTATCAATGTGATGTTGATAATTTTGTTTTTAACCATTCATATGCATAATTTGTAAATTCACATGAATAAAGAAAGATAAAGAAAGATAATCTAATCTCTTACTTTGTTCCTTGATGCTCTTATGCTGTATGCTAGTTCAAATTTTAAAGACAATATTAGCATCGAAACTATTGCAACCAATTTTCACTAGATCTGAATACTACTTTATGTATTTATACAATCTTGATCTTCTCTTCTCGAGATCTTCTTCAAGGAAGAATTAGGGTGATGAGAAGGAGGAGGAGGAGGAGGAGGAGGAGAAGGAAGAGGAGGAGAAGGAGGAGGAAGAGGAGGATGAGGAGGAGGATGAGGTGAAGGAGGAGGAGGAGGAGGATGAGGAGGGGGAGGAGGAGGAGGAGGAGGAGGAGGAGGAGGAGTGGAAGGAGGAAGAAGATGAAGAAGAAGGAGGAGAAAAAGAAGTTTTATTTCTTCCTATTTCTTCCTTTTCCCTCTTTGTTTTTCCTTATCGATCCTTTTTTACTGTATACTTGTTCACATTGAAGACAATGTTGACATTGAAATAGTTGTAACACTGTATGCTCACACCAAAAAGACAATATTAGTATCGAAATAATATTGAAAGTAAGATACGAATGAGATAGGACACAAAGCAATGATAGTAAGAGTTTTCTAGAAGCAGACTGTGAAAACAATTATTTTCAATATTATTGTGCAACAGAGTGCAGTCGAATTACTTGCGAACAATTAGGACGCAGAGGTTAGCCGTGGGGGGGGGACAGCCGTCGGTAGACAGCACCACTTGCGACAGTATTACAGTGCAAACAAAATGGCCGACAACGGCGTCTAATTATTGCAAGAGAACCAGACAAGCAAAACTAGAGAGAGAGAGAGAGAAAGAGAAAGAGAAAGAGAGAGAGAGAGAGAGAGAGAGAAGCTAGAAGCTGTATGCAGGTAGTTCAGCAGAACGATATTTTTGCTTGAAGAAAGCAGACTGTATGGAAATTAGTGGAATAAGAAATTGAGTGAGTCAATGGGTTGAAGATGAATAATGTGATGAGAAAAACAAAGTTAAAAAATTGTGGAGAATAAGAAAAACAAGACGGAGAAGAAGAAGGAAGAGGAGAAGAAAAAGAAGGAAGAGGAGAATAAAAAGGGGAAGAAAAAGAAAAATAAAAAGGAGAGGAAGAAGAAAATAATAAAAAGAGGAATAAACAGGAGAGGAATAAACAGGAGAGGAAGAAGAAGGAGGAGGAGAAGAAGAAAAAGTAGAGGAAGAAGAAGGAGGAGGAGGAGAAGAAAAAGTAGAGGAAGAAGAAGAAAAAGTAGAGGAAGAAGAAAAAAAGATACAACAGAAGGTAAAGTAAAGAAAGTTGGTGAAGAAGAAGGAGGAGAAGGAGGAGGATGGAAGAAGTAGCAAGAGAAGGAAATTATATAATTCGTTTTTTTTTGCTACTGGAGCCCAGCAGCGTAGCGAAAATCCTTTCTAGGAGGGGGGTTATCGGAGATTTGGGAGCCCCCGGGGGGGTATTGAATACCCCCAGGACAAAGCTTTCTTTGGGAAAATTTTGATAAATAGTACCTTTCAAATCGTATTACAAGAGATCCTAGACTCATGTCTAGAAAATCTTAAATTCATTAGTTTTAGTCCATAATATGGAAACAAATTTGGAATTTTTGATGTTGAGAGCTTGATTTGAGGCTTGAAAACAGTAATTTTATATTTTATACGAGTATTTATTAAAATGAAGTTTATAAATTGGGTAAAGTGAAAACTTAAATTCAACAAATCATTGCTTTTATGAATCGTTTGCCTAAGAACTTGAACCTACTTTGAGTACATTGTTAGTTCATTAATTAGTTATGAACAAATTTTAATGTATAAAATCTAAAAAATACTCTATGAAGCCAATTAAACAAGTAATAGTGATTTCAAATTATTATTACAATCAGGGCCACCCAGAAACATTCTAGTGGCTCGAGGCAAAGTCGTGACTGGAGGCTCTCTTAGACCGCCACCCTAAACATCAATTTTCAATTAATGACTCGATTTCCCAACTAGCATTGATTAAGTCTTCCTAGTTGCCTACTGTACTCAAAAGAATCTGTGTAACTAATTTGAATTTTTTTTTAAATTTAAAGATAAAATTCGAGTGTAGGCCAACTGAAAGCCATTCCACGAAAAAGCTGTGGAAGCTAGGAAAAAGGGCAATAAGTGGCAACAGCGAGAGCAATAAACTTCTCTTCTAGTGTTGGGTAATATCTTGAATTTGCATCGAATTATTCCCTCTGTAACCGAAATTAATTTTTTTTTAGTTAATTAAAGAAAGTATTAAAATTATAGTATTTTTTCTAGCTGTAACACTTCGCGTATGAAAACTTTTTTACCTCCATTAACCGATATTATCGTATTTTTATTGATGCCTTCCTACTCGTTTTTGGGGCCTCTTTTACAGGCTCAAGGGGGGGTTGTAACCCGGAACCCCCCCCCCCCCCCGGTCACTACGCCAATGCCGGAGCCCACATGAGACTGAGATTTGTGCCTGGGTAAAGAGACGAATGATAATACGAAGATGTTATGAAATGTGAACCTATAGTTTTATGTGAGTACCAAAACACCTGGTAAGTGATAATAAAGATGATAAGTAACATCGTTGTAGGCGGTCTCCCAGTCAAGCACAGGCTCGCGCGGCCGTGACTGAACTCCACGACTGCCCTAATAGCGCACTCAGCGAGAAGTCAATCACTCAATTTATATGGTTTTAGTTTAATTACTTTTATTAATAAGTAACTATCATCATACGACTAAACTAATATTTCTTGATCAATATTTTTTGTATTTGTGTGTTGTGTAAATAAAATTGAATTGAAAAAAATTAAAAGAACGTAAAAAAAACTAAATTGAAATGTAATTATAATTATACGATCAGCATACAAGCTTGCCCCAATCCAAAAACAAATAAAAACTCAAGTACGGTATCACATTTGTTAATTTAGGAGATTCAAATCAAAATCAGAGGGGTACATCAATCATGCCATCATGTAGTGATATGAGAATGAATAAAAACTCGAACTTCACACCTTCTTATTGGGCAATTTCAGCTGATTCAGCAAATGCCGACAAAGGGGTGACAAACTTCAAAAGAGAAACGTTTAAATGTAAGAAAATTCATATCTTAGAACAGAAAAATCTATTGTTTCGGCATTCTGTGATCTAAAAATTCGAGCTGATTCAGCACAAAACCCGTCAAAGGGGGCAGCAAACTTAAAAAAACCTTTAAATTCCATTCAATTCAATTTATTTATTGTCAAATGTCAACAATACATAATAAAAATAATAATAATATCGTGTGATCTGGCTGGCTCAGGTCTGGTGTCAGGGTTATCAGGTCGCACCTGAATAAGTTCAGGGCCTCTGACGTGACTTAACGACTGTTTTTTAAGCAGCCGGGACCGACAGCTTAACGTGTCCTCCGAAACACGGGAGTGGCCCGAGGTAAATAAAAAATTCATACATTCAAACAAAAATTACATCACTTCTTATCATAATAATGAATATCTACATAAAACACCATACATGAAATAATTGTTACATCCCTCCTTAAGCAAAGCTTGTGCTGAGGGATGGTGCATCCCTAAAATGCCAATATCGTATAAGACATTGAATTAAAAAATAACAAGTACACTACAAGAAACCTGAAAACACATATCTGTTCTGCTCATTATACAAATGTTGGTTTAAAATGTTTGAAAATTCACATTTTGGAACAGAATAATCTTTTGCACCAGCCTTATGTGATCTAAAAACTAAATTTCACACCTTTTAGTTGAGTAATTTCAGTTGATTCAGCTAAAACCGACAGAAACCGAAATTGATGTTGGTAATATTTTTAATATTGTTATTTGTATTGATATTCGAAATTTATGTAAATCCTTAAATTTAGTTCTAAAATCTTTTTTCACAAATCTTTTTTATCAGTAGGCAACTAGACATAGCTGGAAGACTAAATTAATGCTACTCGTAATTGGGAAAATCGTGTGACTGATTGAAAACTGGTATTTAGGGTGAAGGGGTAAGGGAGCCTCCTGCCAAAACTCCGCCCCGCGCCACAAAAGGTCTCTGGGTGGCCCTGATTGTAATAATCATTTGAAACTACTATAACTTGTTGAATCAGCACTATAAAAGTAGTATTTTTTTATATTTCATACATTGAAATTTGTTCACAACTAGTTAATGAACCAACAATATACGAAAAGTGAGTTTAAGTTCGATTCATAAAAGCAATAGTATTCATTAAATTTAAGCTTTCACTTCAACCACTTTAACTTATCATGAACTTCATTTTAATAAATATTTGTATAAAATTACTGTTTTTGAGCCTCAAATCAACTTCCAGCATCGAAAATCCTCCCATAATTCATAGTTTGTGTTGAAGAATTTCTAAACTGTTAACCCCGATACATATTGTATATAGTGGGGTGATCAAAGTTATCAATATTAGCTAATATAGAAACTAAAGAATTTTATTCTCAATTTGTTATGCTTTTGTTTTATTTGATTAATAAACTCCTCTGGACAATTGCAATTTGCTCAGAGAAATGATTATTATCAATGTGGACTAAAATGAAAGGATTTAAGCTTTTCTATACATGACTCTAGAATCTTATAAAATACGATTTTAGATTGACTATTTATTAAAATTTTCCCGGGGGATGACCCTCTTTGGGTTAAAGAATATGGGAATATTCCCAGACCCCCGGGAAGGGCCCCAAAATCTCAGATAACCACCCTCCCCCCTACTACATTTCAAAATGTTCGCTTCACTAGGCTACTGATGTAATCCAATTACTTTCTTCATGGAGCGATGAAGGCAATGACATTTTGGCAGTCAAGTGCAAATCTAATTCATGTGCTACCATGATAAGCAGAAATTAGTTTTATCTAGATCCATCATGGTAAAAAAAGATCGAGTGTCGACAATAGTGGGAGGACGTGGGAAAAACCATTCCAGACAAATGAACAGAGAGGAAAAATAAAGGCAAGAAAAGCATGTTATAATAAGAAAAACCGACTAGCGGAGTACCTGATTTGATTTTCCACTTCATTTATCCAACGCTGACTGGCGGTAGTGCTCAGTGAACGCCTCCAAGTAGAAGAAACTAAAAGTGAAACAGAGAGAGCGGAGAAAAGAGTGAAAAAGAGAGCTGGTGAGTGGAAATATGACAGACTGATAAGGAAAGAGACTTGCAACGCTTCTAAACGCAACTGAGAACCGAGATGAAAGAGTAGGAGTATTCAATATAAGTAGGAGCTGATGCAAAAACTATTCATTGTTTAATGATCAAACAAGTCGTGCAGAATGTCGGCGAGTGTTTGTGCGGTGTGAACGAAAAGGAAACAAAAGAAGACGAAGAAGAAGAAGACAAGGACAGCGATAATTAGTGGACATAAGAGAAATCATCACTAGGACTAAAGTTACAAACTGTTATCAAGTGTTGGGTAGTTTTATACCAGGACAGATATCACCAGTAAAACTTTGAAGGACTTGTGAATTGTGTAAGTTAAAGACATTTATTTTCACACAAACCAGATCCAAATTTTCATATTATCCACTCAGCCATATATCTCCAAACCTCTCCCACCATTAGTAGAACGTTCAAAATCAATTTTTTGGACAAATACTTCCAATTTAAATAATCCTCACCCTGTATTTAATTAAGTTTTGCATACATTTTCTTGGGCAAATCCTTATAATTTAACTTATCCTACCCCTGAATGGTTTGTTGTGTATGATTGAATCAACATCTAATTGAAACACCAACTAGAGGAATTCTGTGTTTATATCTAACTCTGCTGACAAATTTACATCAAGCATCGAGTTCCAGTATTTGTATTTATCTTCAAATCATTTCATTGAAGAGGATCTACAACACAATACATATTTTCAAGCTAATTGGGTGGAATCTCCAAAAGGGGCAACAGTATTGCACTTGACAGAATATAATCTTGACAAAGATCGAAAATTTTACCAGAGTCTGTATTTCTTGGTGGAATCTTCAAGAGGATCTACAACAGAACATATTTGAAGATTTTGAGTGGAATATCTGAAAGAACAACAATACTTTACTTGACAGAAAATAATCTTCAAGAGATTCTACAACTTTAACAGACAGTCCATTTTTCCTGGTGGAATCTTCAACAGGATTTGATAACGCTTACTCAAATATTCTGGTACAATCTTCAAGAGGACCTGCAGCTCTTCCTGACAACACTCACTGCAAGATTCTGCTGGATTCTTCAAGAGGATTTGTAGCTCTGTAGCTTTGTTTCTCCAACAACACCCATTCCAAGATTTTCTATAAGCATGAGAAGATTAGGCCAACTTGTTTTCCTCCTTGTGAATGTCATAGATGCTGTGGTCCAGGGAGCTGTTGAGGACACCCAAGTAGTTGGATCATCTCTGCATCAAGTGATGGTCAAAGCTCCTGCAGATCTGTTAGCCGCTGGAGATCATTCATCAGGACACCGGCAGAGGCAGCAGAAGAAAAAAGGCAAAAAGGACAATGATAAAGGGTATGTAAGATCTCAGTCAAGTAAAGGCGGACATGGTTATCAGAGTTTTGACAGTTTCCATAAAAAAGGTGGCGATAAGGATGGTTATGAGAAGCATTCAACTTTTGGAGGCAAAGATTCTGGAGATGATGGAGGAGAGTATGCATACAGTTCTTCCTATGACACAAGGGACAAAGAAGGTAGTGCAAGTAAACCCAAATACACATCGTACCACTATGAGAAGAAATCTGGAACTCCTAGGAAGCAATACAACGATGAGGGAGATGAAATGGAGGATGATACTGGAGAAACTCGACTGTTTCCAGATTTTGCTGGAATTCCAGAAGATGTAGAAGTGACTGGACCAATCACTGGACCTCAATTCCAATCGCTAGGAGACAGGAGTCGGCCTCAAACAAACAAAAAACAACGAAAACCGAGAAAAGTTGTCCACGAAGGCACCAAGAGTCGAGTCAAGGACCCTCAGACCGCCGCCACAGAAGGAGACTACTACTATGAAGGAGATGGAGAAGAAGGAGACGAAAGTGATGAAGAAGGTGATTACTATGATGATTATTATTAATAAAGAACTTGAAAATCAATCGATTTGAACTGAATAAATGTAAGGGTGATAAGTTCGATTATCTACCACTTACTGAGTGATAAATACCAACTCTTAATTTAAAGAAACAGCACTGATACTAAATAATTTATTGATAGTTGATAATAGGAGAGGAATGTTACTTTGTTAAAATATAAAGTTGAAAAGGATTATTTTAATTATTTTTTCCACTTCTTCAAATAATTAGAAAAATGAAACAGAATTTATCAATTTCGAATTCCTTTAAGTGATATTTTTGTACAGTAGCATTAGTTGAATTCCATCAGCTATTCAATGCTGTTTAGTATAGTCTTCATTATAAATTAATAGCACTAGAGGAATTCGAAATTATTAAATTCTGTTTCTGTATATTTGTCAGTTTGTTAAATTGTCAGTCACTTCAAACTAACTTGCAAAAAAATGAGTTTATGTATCACTAAATTCATAATGAATAAAACTGATGTTGTTACAACCACTTATATTTTAAAAAAATCTAAAATACTTCTAAAATTCAAATATTGTACAGTTTAAAAACTTTCAAGTCATTTCCAATCTCAATCAAACAATACCGAAACTATAGTATCTCGTGTTTTTATAAAAGACTGATGTTATCACAACCACTTTCATAGAAACACGAGATACTATAGTTTCAACAATCACGTCATTTCTAATCTCCATCAAATAATTAACTCACTGGTTTGATTAAGTTTGGAGAAATGTGACAGTCAAAACTAAGTACGGTATTTATAAAAAACTGTTTTTTTTTAGAAAAACTAATTTAATCAAAACCACTTTTTAAATCACGAGGTACTATATTTTGGACTGTCACTTAATCTACAATCTTTGTCATCAATCAGCTCAGTAGTTTGATTGAAAAATTGACGTGGCAGTCAAAACTGTAGTATCTTGTTTTGTTTTAATAAAATTGTTTGTGACAATATCAGTCTTATTCATCATGGATATATACCAAAAGATCATCATCAACATTACAAGGAAGGTTATCAAATCCGATTCGCTTTTATTCCAATACAAACAGCCCCCTTTATCATATTATATTTATACCTGTTATTTCAATATTCATATCATTCCTGATTTATTCATTGAATATTTAGACCCTGTGAAACTGAGATTTGAGTTGTTTCATAGGAGAAAACCTTCTTAAAAACAATTTAAACAAAAACATTAAAAAAATAATTAGAAAAAACCTTAGTAATTGAAAGTATAACAAGAACTTTTAAGATCTACTCAATGAATCAATAGAAATAAATCAGACAATCATAGTTTTTCTTAACTTTTCAAGTGAATTCAACGACTTGCAGTCAAATTTGACTGCAAGTCGTTGAATTCACTTGAAAAGTTAATATTAACAACGCAGTTCGTCATGGAACAAGAAATCCAGGAGCATAGTTTTTCATTAGTTGTTTCACCTTAAAAGCCACATGCAGCTTAATTAATTTATTTCCTGATTTAGTTCCATCTTCTTACACACTGAGCTTAATTAAATTTATATTAACTTTAAATTCGAATAAAGACGACGTGTATATTGAGTATTCTCACTTGAAAGTATATCTCAGTTCAGTCTATTTATTTATTTCCATAGTTTATTCTTGAACACCTATCTGATTCTTATTCTTGAACACATATGCGGCATCTGAATTAAACAGACAGTAACAGTGACATTAGACAGTAAATTTTTACTACAGTAATCCAGTCTAGATTTTGTGATAGACTTCTCAAAAATGTTTGAGTAAATAATCATTGATTCCTTGTGTGCGATTTTAAAATATGTTGTTTTACTTTCAATTTAAATAATCATTTTAACGATATTCATTGCATATTATATCGTTATTAATTATTGTGATTTGTTGATTCATTGTGTCCGATTTTAAAATATGTTGTTCCACTTTCAATTTAAATAATAATTTTAACGATATACATTGCATATATTGTTATCAATGATTGGGAAAAAAACATTGGAGACTTAATTCAAAGCCTAGTCTAAAATAATTATGAGTAATAAAATTGTAATAACTACAAAAAACCATCAAATTGGTTGTTATCAGGGCCATCTCGGTTTTGGATTTCATATTCCATTTCAATACTAAGGTGGATTTAAGGTACTCAAAGGTACTCAACATAATAATATTATTAGTTGAGTTATACTAATATAGTTGTCATTATTATTTCATCTTGATAATAGATGATATATTTGCATTGCAGTATCTTGATTGAATCTACATTACAAATGATTTGAAGTCAATTTTCAAAATCCTCTTTTGGAAGATAAATTATCTTGGATTTCTAAGTTGAGTATGATTTTTAACGCATTCATTGGCATTTACAAATATTGAACAAGTATTTTCATTACAACAAGAAAAAGCATTTACAAGTATTAGAAATGAAAATAATATTCTAAAGAACAATATTATTTGGCTCAAGATGCGTATCTATTTGTGGAGAAATTAGTCTACAGCTAATTCGATTAACAAATTTGTGATCATTCAAGCAGTTTTACGGTGATCTGATTCGAATAAGGTGTAGCATCACTAAACTTTTCTCACAAAAGAAACGCGATGTTAAACGCAGTGATAGCTGAATAATTCAGTTATGGAACAAAAAAGTTACAGATCAAGGTGAGTACTTACTGTGCATTATTTTCAAGTATCAAATTATACTTCAGTTTTGTCCACAAAGCTGCTTTCCTACAACAACAAAGCAAGTTTTGTAGAGATCACAAATTTGATCTTCCATCAAAATATTGGCCATCAAATACTAACACGTATCAAGTGAAAACATTACGGTGATCGAGTATTTTTATTTATTTTATTCAACTTATTTACACTATTTTTTATTAATCATCATAAAGTATTCATGACATAAGTCACAACAAGGATGTGGTGATGAATAATACAGACAATATAAATAAAACAAATAATATTCTTGGATTTCTTGTTCCATATAACGATCTGCGTTGTTAATATTAACGTTTTATTGTAGATTTAACGACTTGCAGTCAGTTTTAAATTGTGAATATATAATAATGCCTTGAAGATGAGTTTCCAAAACTCGAAAACGTTAGGCCAAGTGTGAGTACATTATTATATATTCACAATTTAAAACTGACTGCAAGTCATTGAATGAATCTACAATAAAAAGTTAATAATACAAATAGTTAATTTTACAAAAAACACAAACGAATAATATAAAAATAATATGTGAATAATTATTTGACTGGGGTGGCGATTGGTCATGCGGTGAGCATGGTGTTCATGCGATCGTGATGTTCAGTCACGACTGCTCAAGACTGCGTTTGGATGGGTGACCGTGCTTCTATGACTTGATATTATAACCATTATTATCACTTACCCGGTGGTTCGGAACCCACCTAAAACTGTAGGCCACAATGTTCTTCATAACATGGCTCAAACCACAAACAAGGTGGAACTACCCGTAAGGGTCTCCCCGCCAATAAATTTATACGATTATTATTATTATTTTTAATAATTAATAATAATAAAATTGTGAAGATTGGCACCTGCCGAAAACCTTCGGGTTTAGCAGGACCCTACAATGTTTGTAAATCTATATAAATAAAATTAGAGTTTTGTCTGTACATTTATCAGAATTGTATATTTTTTGGTTATTTTTACGTTTTATACATTAAATAAGCCGAAAATAGTCTTATATCACTTTCTGTCTGTCTGTCTGTCTGTCTGTCTGTCTGTCTGTCTGTCTGTCTGTCTGTCTGTCTGTCTGTCTGTCTGTCTGTCTGTCACGGCCCCAAAGGCATTTTACGCGGCCTTCTCCTCAAAAACGAGAGCATCGATCGGGATTTTAGTTATTGAACAGTATTGAACACTTTATTGACAATGTCTTTAGCTATAAAAAACTAAATTAACTTTTTTTTTAACAGAGTAATAAACGTTTAAAAACCAAGTACTGTGCGATTTTGGATACATTTTACGCGGCCTTCTCCTCAAAAACGAGAGCATCGATCGGGATTTTAATTATTGAATAGTATTGAAAACATTATTGACAATTTCTTTAGCTATAAAAAACTAAATTAAATTTTTTTTAAAAGAATAATAAACGTTTAAAAACCAAGTATTGTGCAATTGTGGATACATTTCTTCCAAGTTTTATTACCACATAAGAATAAGAACAAATCACGTAATTTATCATGATATATCAATCAGCTGTTCTCGAATATAAATGGTGGGCCCTTCGCGGCGTTATTTACGCTGTCTGCAGACTTGTGTAGTCGGAGCATTGCAGTATTTTAGGAAACATATGTCTGGTGAACCAAAGCCCATCTTATGTTTTATCAATTATTTCTTTGTTGAAAAAAAAACAAAATTTTCTAATTTCAATAATTTATCAAAACAAAAATTAACATTTTAGGAAGGTGCGGTTTGTGCTAGGCTCTTTGGGAATTCGCCAGGTAGCACTATTATTACCACATAAGAACAAATCACGTAATTTATCATGATATATCAATCAGCTGTTCTCAAATATTCTCTCTGATAACTGTCACTGAATTGTTTACGTCCTAAGTTGTTAACTAAGCTAACAACTTCATGATCGTTGCTATCAAAAAAGCCGAAACATATTTAGTCGTATTTCTAAACATAATCCGTACGATGGACGGGTAGCTGCTAGTTTTGAAAATAAATTTGATTGATTGATTATTATTATTATTATTATTTGGCTTGGATACCACCTCGCCTCTTGAGCCTTATTATGAGATGAGAAGGAAAGTAGGAAAGTAAGTAAGTAGTTTAGGTGGATTCCGAACCACCGGGCTTGTTATTTGATCTGTAGATAAGAATGTGAGGGCAAAAAGGGCTATTGCCCATGGGAAGATCCAAGATCACACAGAAATAACATAATAAATTGAAAAAATATAAGCAGCCAAGCATGTTAATAAAAGTATAATGCAATCAAAACTTTTGCCAAAAAACAAAAGTTCTAACAAAAAGTGTTACAAAAAACCAAGGTGAAAGAAATCGAGGAGTCAAAATTATTTGTGAATGGTCATTGCAATTAATATATAAATTTCAGTAACCCAATTCTTGATGGATTTTTTTAAATCTTTTAAACTTGAAAGATTCAGATATATTTTATAATCAAAATTTGTTCCTGGATTTCTTGTTCCATTACAAACTGCGTTGTAAAGATTAACTTTTTAGGTGAATTCAACGACTTGCAGTTTGATTGAGATTGATAATGGTGTAACAACCGAAACTAGTTTCTCGAACTTTTAATAAATGTGGCTGTGACAATTTCGTCTTATTATTCATGACTTGCAGTCAATTTTAATTTTAATAATTTCATAACTTTGAAAAAGAATCTCCACGATTTGAAAACGTTTGGCCTAGAGAGTGAGTGAAATATTTTTTTTTTTTTTTTTTTTTTTTTTTTTGAGGATGAAGCCCACATAGGTCTGAGACCTGTGCGTGGGTAATGAGTTGGATGATGGTGATTGATGAGTTGGACCTACAGTTTTAGGTGGGTTCCGAACCACCGGGAAGTGATTTTACAGTAGAGAACAGTGTCTTTTTTGCTGGCCAATCTAATCGGTCACCGTTACGAACGGGACCTACGAGAACGCAGCTTATCTCTCTGATTGAACAGATACCAGCTACGGCTCGCGGCTATCACTTACTTACTCTTAATTAAAATTCACTGCAATTCGTTGAATTCACCTAAAACGTTAATATCAAAATTTTGTTTTAAGAATTGGATGTTTGTTACTTGGATTAGAAATCAAAATTGGGTCATCATATTGACACATTTTGACAATCTATTGATTCAACTCAATGATTACAATACAAAACGCCAATAGCTTCCCATGTTTACAATAATTTAATTATTCATTAGTCCATTTATTCCAAATTTAGTAGACATTTCCCATTTATCTGTTTGTTACTGAATTATTGTTGTCATTACGGATGCTGGAGACTAAAACTGGGAATTTTATGGAACTGGAATATTTCCAATAAATTATTGCTGATTAAATGGAAAAAGTATTATTTAAAATGATTGATGACTCATTGAGAAAAATAATAGAACCCCTATTCAGGATGTTCAAATATTCCTTGGAAGCTATTCCTCACTATGTTTATTCATTTTCATTTATTAAAAAAAAAATAAGCTACTGTACCTGGCAAAAGCATAAAATATTATGATTATATGACTACTGTAATATAATCAGGTCATGGTAATGTCAATATGATATATGTACATAGTACCAAGGTTAATAGAAACAAGGTTTTTAATAACCTTGTATAGTACCACAGCCGACTCGACTGTAGGTGACTCTTCAGACCTCAACGTTTTGTTCGAGTCCAAAGAGCGTACTACACAATCGAGGAGTGAGGTAGTTTGTGATTGCTTTCCTCACTGAGCTAACAGAATATTGTATCAGTATGCCAAGCCCAGCGAAACAAATTCTGAAGCTCTATGCTTGACAGCCCACTCTCACCTTTACACAGGGTCTGGCTGTACAGGTAAGTGCGTATACTATCTAGCACACCTCTGAGCTACTTCCTATGTCCAAGCCATCATTCGAAAGCGACGTTTGGAAAGCAACACAGAATTGATGTAGCCTTTTTTTGTATCTGAGATGAACAAAATTTAATTCACCTCAAGCCACAATAAGGCATATGATGTCAATATAATGATGATACAACTTAATAAGTATAATATATAATATAATTTTGTAGATTATGTCTTGGAGACTCCAGTTAAGGAGTATAAGACAAGACAGATCAACAATTATACGCTAGATACCATAATTACTATATCAATTAGTTGAGGTGAGGCTTAATTTTGATGTGAAAGGAACTCTTGTACACTATAAAAAGCTTTATCAACTAAATATTTTTTCAATTGTTTTTTTAATATTTCTATATTTTCAAGACTCTTTAAAAAACTGCGGTAGCTAGTTGTAGAGTTTCCTACCAATATAACTAGGTTTTTGTTTGAATAAGCTACTACTGTGACTCATCAAGTGATAATCTCCTCGGCTTCTTGTATTATAATCATGTACTATACGTCAAGATTTTGGTTAATATCATTCGTTTTTACACATAAAGTAGCTTCATATAAGAAGTGTACAGTTAGGAGACCAAGTCTCTTGAACAACGGCCTATATCAATCTAATCTATTTACTCTTTCTAAACACCTAACCGCTTTATTTTGGATCTTAAAGACTCTATGAAGATTTTGTTTTGATGAATTATCCCATACTAAGATAGCATAGGTACCTAATATGTGACAGAAATGATATATGTAATGACATAATGATTTTGACATAACGATGTGTACAGGCGCGAAGACACCGCCTATTATTCTTTACTAAAAGTTGAGGCTGCAGTTCCGTATGTAGTCCAGTGAATTAATCGACTGAGAGAATCGATAGTCGATAGTCGGGCAACCGTACCAAACCCAAAGCTAAACCTAACCTATCGACTATCGATTCTCTCAGTCGATTAATTCACTGAACTACATACAGAACTGCAGCCACAACTTTTAGTTAATAATATAGGTTTATGTATTACTTTTATTGGTAGGGTAGAGTCATTTCACCGTTTGAGTCATGATATGGGAAAAATGTGAAACTACAATTTCAAGTGGGTTCCATACCACTGGGTGAGTGATACCCAATAAAACAAATACAGATGTCATAGCTGCCGTTCACAAGTTGGTCTTGAGTGTTTCTGACTTGACATAAAGTTAACTCTTATTTATTACAGCATGATTTATAATTTTTCTTTTTTCTTATTGGACAACTGTAAAAAAATTGCAGAGTTACTAACTCACCATGCAAAACAATCTTTATCTTCAAATATTCCAGTTGGCGCTGGAAATGTTCAAATGTAGGTCACTGCAAAATAATTCAAAGGAACTTCCTTGATATTTCACCTGCAAATAGAAAAATAAATTATATGTAAAAAAGTGTGATATTAACCAAAATCATGACGTACACGATTAGACTATAATACAAGAAGCCGAGGAGCTTATTATCACTTGGTGAGTCACAATAGTAGCTTATTCAGACAAAACCTAGTTATATTTGTAGGAAACTCTACAACAAACTACCGCAGTTTTTAAAGTCTTGAAAATATAGAAATATTTTAAAGACAATTGAAAACATATCTAGTTGAAGCGTTTTACAGTGTACAAGAGTTCCTTTCACATCAAAATTAAGTCTCACTTCAACTAATTTATAAATATAGTAATTAATTATGGTAACTAGGGTATATATAGTTGTATAATTGTTGATCTGACTTGTCTTATACTGCTGAACTCCAAGTCTCCAAGACGTAATCTACTAAAAAAAGAAAACTCTGCAAAAGTAATATTAATTCATTGACTACTGTAATGTACATACTGTATACACATAATACAACATAGTTGCAGGTAGTAATATTAACTAAATTAATTTAATCAATATTAAAATAATTTTAATATCAATATTTAAGATAATATTGAATAAAATAATTTAAATTAATATTAACCTAATATTACTAAAATAATTATTGTTCATTTTATGGAGGCCTGTCTAAACAGAGATAATTATTGATATAAAATGCTATTGTAGGCCTACAATAGCAAAGCAAGGTTCAATAGTCAACGGGTGCTTGCACAGTGTAGCATCCAATACTCGATGATAATCACCAACGCAAAAACAAGCACATGCTGTGGAATGGTGGCATCAGTCTTATAGCAATTGACAGCATCTGTAGATTGTTGAGATAAAATTGTCAAACTTTCGACTAGAAAAAGAGGAGGTAGAATCCCAGTCATAAATGTTCCATATCATATCGAATGGATTCTTATTTTCAATACTTCTATCACAGTATAGGGAAGTGATAGCCGTGAGCCGTAGCTGGTATCTGTTCAATCAGATAGAGATAAGCATCATTTTCCTGGTCTCTCTTTGTAAGGGTGGCCAATTAGATTGGCCAGCAAAAAAGACACTGTTCTCTGCTGTAAAATCACTTGCGGGTGGTTCGGAACCCACCTAAAACTGTAGGTCCATCTCATCAATCACCATCATCCAACTCATTATCCACGCACAGGTATCAGAACTATGTGAGCTTCATCCTCAAAAAAAAAAAAAAAATAGTACTTCTATACACTTCCACAGAATTCGTTTGAAAGTTCAGAAACATTTTTACTGCACTTTCTACGTGGAGACCAGAGTTACCTGTTGGGACTTATTGGAAGGTGTTTGCCAATAGCTTTTGGACTTTGCCACCAGGTAGCGTTATCATGCGTTCTAAGTTCAGTGACTTTACAGAGACAGTGTGGCCATTGGACGTCTCGCTTCTGATTGGATAATTCGGCCAATCCGCAATTTGGTGTCCAAATTAAGTGTTGGCTACAGTGACTGAGATCTATCTATTTACTGTCAATGTAGTTCGTATTATGGACCATACAAGAATATTCTGTCGTATCTATTGTCGTCTGTATTCAACTTGTCTATCATTGTTGCCTTGTATTCCATTTTCAATTTATTCAAAAATAAAAAAAACATTACACGTCAAACATATTATAGTAAATGAATGGACGATTAGTCCGTGTGCAGGGAGGAGTCATTTATGGACAAAAACCACTTATATTAAAGAAATTATAAACAATTAAATAAAAGTATTTCAAGATAAGAACAAGAATATTTCATATTGCTAAGATTACAAATAAATAAATAGTTAACTATTCGACCGCGTTTATGAGGCTCACAGCGGAAATGAATAGCCTAAGAATGAAGAAGGCAGTGAGGAATTGCAGAAGAGTGGAGAACAAAGAAACGATATTGATTTGACTTTGGGATCATGGTATCATGGAGAAGCTGATGAAAATAATGTTCACCTGTTCACTCTCCGCTTGTAGACGGTAACGCTACACCCCTCATTTGTTGAAATTTCTGCCGGAATATTATGGTATAGCGTGTGCTATATGGGATTTTTTTTTTTAATTGTAGAATTATTAAGTCGAGGGAATTGGATGTTTGGTATGCAATCTATTTCTAATGGAGTAATTATGCTGAATTTCTGTGAAAATAAATTCACTTTTCTGAATGAAGATCAGAAGATATTTTATTTACAGTTGTTTTATATTTAGGACCGGGAATTCCTAAAAAAGTAAATGTGTTGGGTATCTATGATTTTTTACCAATAACGTTTCAATCAATGCTCTTTTTTCTTTTTTTGGAGGATGAAGCGTGGGTAGAGTTGGATGATGGCGATTGATGAGTTGGACCCACAGTTTTAGGTGGGTTCCGAACCACCGAGAAGTAATTTTACAGCAGAGAACAAAGTATTTTGCTGGCCAATCTAATCGGCCACCCTTACAAAGAGAGTCCAGGATAACGCAGCTGATCTCTATCTGATTGAACCATCTACATCTCACGGCTATCACTACCCTACTATGGATTCCATCCATACCGTATTTTATGTGATTTCATTGATAAGAATTTCCAATCAAGTTGTATTGAAATATGTTCACAATGCGCGATTCTATCGTATTCAATGCAATTTGATTGATAAGAATTTCAATCATCGTCAAGTTATTTATTCAATTTTATCGGACTGTATAGCAATAGAGATGTATAATTAAATAAATTCAAGATGATGACAACTAAATTTTGGACACAATCTATACATTAACGACGTTTAAATGCACGATTAATTAAAATCAGTTGTCAGGTAAGCATCATCATCACGTATGGGGTGGGGAATGGTTTTTGTTTTAGGTGGTTCACAACATGAGTCTGGTTTGGGTGGTTTTTGGGGGGAGTGGGGAGGGGTGCGAGAACAGTAGTTATTTTGGCATTTCCTAATTTCCGCTCATCAGTCCATTTCCGGTGTGGCTGCATGACTTGCATGCAAATCGAACAATGGAGTTTGATCGTTTTAATAACTTTTCGCGCGTTACGCGGTCGTCAACATTGTCAACGAAGCTTGATAGGACCGCCATTTAACTTCATTTCAGTCTTTCCTAATTTCCCCTTCAACGCTAACGAGATTTTGTCGGAGATGCGGCGAATTTTCGGATCCTAAACAATCGGATCCGGTTGCTTGACGCATGTTGTGAGAAGATCCAATAGTTTGCCTACTGCTTGATTATTATTTCTAGTTTGACAAATTCTTGGCGGGAGATTTGAAATTGTATTAGCTTCATATTATAATAATTGATGTAATGGGTTGAGAAGATTAACAAAGATTAACAATCGGATTCGGTTGTTTGACGCATGCTGTGAGAAGATCCAATAGTTTGCCTACTGCTTGATTATAGTTTGACAAACTCTTGGCGGGAGATTTGAAATTGTATTTGCTTCATATTATAATAATTGATGTAATGGGTTGAGAAGATTAACAAAGGCCTAATGTGTAAGCGAAAATTTTCTAGCTTAATGCTGTGAAAAGAACCTATGTTTCACTCCATTGTAGCATTCTAGTACACATAAACCAATACAACAGAGTATCAAAGAACACGAAGAATTTACATAAAATACTACTACTACTACTACTAATAATAATAATAAAGACCTAATACCGGCCAAAATAACCAACAATGAAATTTACAATAGAAAAGTCTTCAGAATAAAACTTTATAAATGGTAGCCTAAGTTATACCAGAGAAAAACCTCCAAGAGTTGGAACAAAATGGAGAGAAAAGCTGAATTCGCACAACAAATTAGGAGTGATAGCCGAGTGCCGTAGCAGGTATCTGTTCAATCAGAGATAAGCTACGAAACACCTGGTCATCTTTGTAACGGTGACCGATTGGATTGGCCAGCAAAAAAGACTCTTATCTCTGCTGTAAAATCACTTCCCGGTGGTAGGAAACCCACCTAAAACTGTAGGTCCAACTCATCAATCACCATCATCCAATCCATTACCCACGCACAGGTCTCAGACCTATGTGGGCTTCATCCTCCGAAAAAAAGTGAAGAGCTGGTGGGCAAACAAGAAGAACAATTCCAAAAAATGAACCATCTTTACTCAGCGTCTTCCACTTTGGGAGTTTTACGTCTAATAATAATAAAAAATTATTATTATTATTATTATTATTATTATTATTATTATTATTATCAATTGTGCTGATGGGCATAATTAGAAATCCTCATAACTCCTGAAAAGGAGCGAATTTCTCCAATTTGATTACATATTTTTGAAGGTCTCTTCAAGAACTATCATCCACCACAGCATGAACATTTTAAAATATTTAAGGTTTTTTGCAAAAAACCATTGGGCGTTTTTCTACACAAAACATAAAATCCTCTCAGATTTGTTTGATATTTGGTACACAGATAGGGCTTAGCTCGAGGAATGTCCACACCAAATTTGGCGCACCTAGCTATCATACAGGGCGAGTAATTGACCCAGAAAGGAATTATTATATAAATGCACCATTTAATTGCTTGAGTTTCTATAAATACCATAATTATGCTTCCCAATTCACAAAAAATGCATATCGGCAGTATTTATAAGAGTTTTTTCTTCTTCTTCAACATATCTCATAATATATCACGCCTCAATAATTTCTCTCTGTTTTTTTTTTCAAATAGCCGCGAGCCGTAGCAGGTATCTGTTCAATCAGAGAGATAAGCTGCGTTCTCGTAGGTCCTGTTCGTAACGGTGACCGATTAGATTGGCCAGCAAAAAATACACTGTTCTCTGCTGTAAAATCACTTCCCGGTGGTTCGGAACCCACCTAAAACTGTAGGTCCAACTCATAAATCACCATCATCCAACTCATTACCCACGCACAGGACTCAGACCTATGTGGGCTTCATCCTCCAAAAAAAAAAAAAAAAAAATTCAACGATTAAAAGTAATTTTAGAAAAGATTTCAACACAATCAAAAATTAAAACGTCAACACTTTCATTGGGGGGGGGGGGGGGAAATAATAATTGCGCTAAGCATCAGCCTTCGAAATGTTCAATGTTTTGATTTTCAAATGTAAACAGCAACAGCACAAGCTGTCAATGTTTTGATTTTCACTAGCCAAAGCTATCCTAGAACCTATAGTTTTACATAAAAATTATTTTTGTATTAGACCCTCAAACTCCAAAGTCAATAGCGATCTCACTTGGACTAAGAGGAAGCTACTTACCAAGTTTCCTTTCAAGTCTTCCTTTCAAGCGTTAGGGCACGGACGGACGGACAACGGCACAATTTCAACAAGGCCCTTAATAATAATTCTTGACTAATTTTTTAAAAATAAAATGAGCTGAAAAGATGTGTTCATAAACGTTTGTCAGGTAGAGAGTATTCCCTTTTATTGAAGGTGTGAAATCACTTTGAATTATTATAAAGCACGTATAAATGTATGAGTTGAAGCATGCAGTCAATTTCAATCTCTTTGATCCTAGATCAATTTTGGTAAACATTAACACTTGAAAGTTCAAAGTCAAGGCAATTTTTTAAAGATAGACCAGGGCTACTAAACTCCCTTCCCTGCAATATTCACTCCGTGCTGCACAACTCATCATTTATACACATTCTGTAGTATTTTTTTGTTCTATTCAATTGTTCATGGATGTTTATACATCCTTCATTCTTCATTATAGGATGTTTTAAAGTATGAGAATTGAATTATAGGTATGAGGAATGAGTATAATTGTATCAGGAGGTAATAGTAGCACTTTTCACATTTTTTTATTCAGTTTCTTTTTTAATTGGTCAAGCAAGACCAATAGTTATTTATAAACTTAAATATAAACTAGCCGGGAAGTGATAGCCGAGTGCCGTAGCAGGTATCTGTTCAATCAGAGATAAGCTACGAAACTCCTGGGCCATCTTTGTAAGGGTGACCGATTGGATTGACCAGCAAAAACGACTCTGTTCTCTGCTGTGAAATCACTTCCCAGTGGTACGGAACCCACCTAAAACTGTAGGTCCAACTCATCAATCACCATTATCCAATTCATTACCCACGCACAGGTCTCAGACATAATTCATCCTCTGAATAATAATAATAATGAATTATTATGATGTTGAAGATCCATCTTGTTTCCACTAATATGTAATATAAACTTAATAAAACAACTTTTGAATGGAAATTAACTCACGTTATGGCGTGACGGCCGTTTCGCTCTGTTGTCTAGAGCATCGTCAGACGACCCACAGTACACTGACTTAAGGTATGAGTACTTATTCTTTTCATTTTTACTATATTCGATACAACAAATAGTAAATATACAGTGATTACTAGTCTAGATAGTCTAGGTCTTTCAACATCTAGATCTGGCAACGTATGATAAATGAAAACGAAACATTGTGATGTAAAGGTCAACAAAACGTATGTTAAATGAAAATCAAATAATGTGATGTAAAGGCCAACAAAACGTTTGTTAAATGAGAATCAAGCAATGCAATCTTGTAAAGGCCAACAAAGCCGTCATATTAAAATATTTCATTTTTGCTTTATTTTGAAGCAACATTTCGTGTTTTAAAAAAATAATCCCAATTCCAGGAAAGCCTATCAATTCCATTTTCAACATATTTATCCCTTCTTAATATTCAACTTACAGTAAAACAACAGATCCATTATGGAGGGCCCGGACCACTAATGCCATTGCAATGTCAAAGTAAATTAAAAATCGACCCTGTAATCATGTAATCAAAAGCAGTCGATTACAATATTAGTAGCAGTAAATTACTGCGCCACTCAGGTCGTAGTTCAATAATTACTGGATGATAATGGTTGCCCGAATACTGAATCAGGAGGGCAAATTGAGCCAACTGAAGGCTTTTAATAAGTGATGAGAGCTAAGAGCACTGTAGATTTAGTGACCAAGAAAGGTCACCCTTCCAGAAACCACCTTCCCATGGCGTCACTTAACTTTATTAGTTGTCTGAACATGAAGAATCATCATAACATCATTGTATCGTCATTCAACCACACACAAGTGTCACATTAATGTGGGGATCATCAACACGAAGGGAGAAAATCGACCTATGAGTCGACCTACAGTAATCTACAAAAAATTACATAAATAGCCTATAAATGTTTATGCTAATAAACATTATCATTAATTATGATCTCACCGTTGATTACTATGACGTACAGTAGGCCTATATAAAGTTCAAGGACATCTGTAAGTCAGATTTATACATTACAGAAACATTACATTACATATGAATTAATGCCAGTTATGTATATAAGTTTTTCGTAAAAAATTAATGTTTACCTTAATTTGCTTGTTTCATAAAATCAGTATTTTCCAAAAGTTGTTGGGAATAGACGGATATCTTCGGAATAACGGGACTATACTGTACTAGACTGGAATTATTCAACAATTCAGAGATGAATATTTTTTCTTGCTGATGAAGCCTACATGACTTGTGATTGGATGATTTATTTATTTGACATTGACAATAGTTTCAAGGCTTAAGCCTATTGAAACAAAACTTTATTTTAACAAAACGAATAGAAGTTGCAAAATATCTTATTGCTAAAGAAAAAGAAAAAAAGGATGAGGTGAATGATAATATAATGATGTTAAATAGTGAACCCACAGGTGAAGGAGGGTCCCAAACCACCAAGTGACTGATAATATTAATCTTAACCTAAGATTTTGATCCTACTTTAAAATTTTGTGAAAAGCAGTTTTGGGCAATAGCCTGTTGTATTCACATTGATTGTATATTAGTTGAATAAATAATAAAGAAGACAACGTCATGTTTTTCGCATCCCAAGTTCGCTTGTTCACCTTTCCAAGTGCAGTTCTGAGTGCTTGTGGCTGAACATGATATTCGCACTCAGCGAGCAGCCAATCATATGCGATGTACCAGATAAATTAATGTTTTATCCAGTTTTCAACAGCATGATGTCAATACTAGGTCCATTGCTTTTTTCGTTATATGTCAACCAGTTACCTAAAGAATTAATTAGTGGTAGAGCCCTCTTATTTGCAGACGATACATCACTCATTTTCAGCAATTCCATTCTAGATAATTTAGAAATAAGTGCCCATATAGGTGTGCCATTGTCCAATTCTTAAATCAGTTGAAATTAACAATAAATAGTTAAAAATGCTAATACCTTCAATTCAAAAACAAACATAATTTAAATGAAGATAGGGCTATAAACGTGTTTGTAAACGATAATCAATTAGACCAGGAAGAAAAATTGCACATTTCTAGGAGTTTTGTTGGATAGACGATTGACCTGGGCTCCATACATTGAGAAAATATGTTGTAAAATTTCATCTGGGGTATTTGTCCTGCGACAGCTCGCTAAATTGAATGACAAAAAGTTACTTTTTACAGCTTACCATGGGCTCTTACTGTCACATATAAGGTATGCTATCTTAGTATGGGGTAATTCATCAAAACAAAATCTTGATAGGATATTTAAGATCCAAAAGAAAGCGGTTAGGTGTATAGAAAGAGTAAATAGATTAGATTCATGTAGGCCGTTGTTTAAGAGACTTGGTCTCCTAACTGTACCCTGCTTATATGTGTATGAAGCTACTTTATATATAAAAAAACGAATGATATTAAATCTTGACGTACATGATTATAATACAAGAAGCCGAGGAGATTATCACTTGGTGAGTCACAATAGTAGCTTATTCAAACAAAAACCTAGTTATATTGGTAGGAAATTCTAAAACAAGCTGCCGCAGTTTTTAACGAGTCTTGAAAATATAGAAATATTTAAAAAACATTTGAAAAAATATTTAGTTGATAGAGCTTTTTATAATGTACAAGAGTTCCTTTCACATCAAAATTAAGCCTCACCTCAACTAATTGATATGGTAATTATGGTATCTAGTGTATAATTGTTGATCTGACTTGTCTTATACTCCTTAACTGGAGTCTCCAAGACGTAATCTACAAAAAAATGAACGATTTTTAGATCATGTTATTTGAATGTGGAGGATAGTTTGAATGAATTCATATTTTTAAATTTTCTATGGCTTCTTATTTCAGGTGAATCGATAAAAACATCAAAAACAAAAATGCAAAGCCAAAAACTAATCCATTATTACCATATACTTTCGATTTAAGTTATCCCGACAAAGGCATAAAAATCTAAAATCATTCACATTTCCTTCACATTTATTTTAATTGATGAAAGACCGTCTCAATGTGGATACACGGTTTGCATGTTTTCTTTACAAAAAGACAACGAATTTAATCAATTAACGTCACAGCTGGAGACTACGCTTTCCGGTTACTGCTACACCGCCCCTCCCCATCCCACACCACTCACCGTACACCTCCCACAATATTGACGTAACATTGTAATAGTTCAATAGCTAAGATGGTTTCCGGTTTCCCTTTCAAGCTCATCGCAGATGATGATGAAGAGGAAAAGAAGAAGAGCCACGAAGAGGAGGAAAGTAGAAGAAAAAAGTAGTAGAAGAAGAAGGAGAAAAGGAGAGGAAGAGGAGTAAGAAGAAGAAAGGTAAAGGAGAATAAGGAGGAGAAAGAGAATATGGAATGAAATAACTATTAAAGCAAGTTGTAGAAAAGAGGAGAAGAAGACGAAGAAAAAGATGGAAGAGGAATATAAAAAGACGAAGAGGAGAAGGAGGAGAAGAAGAGCCTAAGCTGAAGAGAGAAAGATTGAGAGAGGTGAAAATAGAATAAAATGAGGAGAGCAAAGGAGGTATAGAATTATGGTGGTGATGGTGGAGGAGGAGGAGGAGGAAATGGAAGAGGAGGACGATGAGGATGAGGAGGAGGAAGAGAAGGATGATCAGGGGGAGGAGTGGAAGAGGATCGTGATATCACAGGCACACAGAGAGAAGACCGACTGTGATCACATGACATTATCTCCTTTATTATGACCTACCCGGTGGTTCGGAACCTACCTAAAATTGTAGGTCTACTATTTATAACATCATTGTGGCATCATCGTCTCATTACTTACGCACACGTCTCAGACTCATTTGGGCTTTATCAACACGAGAAATAAGGAAGAAAAGGAAGAAGACGATAATCAAGAAAAGGAAGAAAAGAAGTAGAAGAAGAAAGAGAAGAGGAAGATGTCGAAGAAGAAGTAGAAAGAAAATTGTCAAAGCCAAAGGGAGAAAGATCGAACAAGGTGGAAGGTGAAAGAGGAAAAAAGAAGACGAAAGTACAAGTAGAAGAAAATGGAAAAGAAGTAAAAATATGGAGACAATGTTGAAGACGAAAAAGAAGAGAGGGGAAAAGAAGAAAAAAGAGGAAAAGGAGAAGAAGAAAGAGGAAAAGGGGAAAAAGGAAGAATAAGTAGGTGGAAAAGAGAAGAAAACCGTCAGAGAAGTAGTGAGAAGGAAGGGAAGAATTAGTCGGGCAATTAAAACGTTACAAGAGCCGCGGTGAGCACTGGTGAAGCGTGGATGAGGGAAGTTGTGGTAGGTAAGGTGCGAGAGGGGTCAGGGGGTCAGGGGGGACTTCTGTGATCCGGTTGACGTTTGCCTGGCTTCTGGTGTGAAAGCGTGACACGTCTGTCTGCTGTTGTCGTCCAAGAGAAGCACGCTTGGCTGCATCACCAGGCAGGCATCAGCGTTTTTTATGTCTGTTTATATAAAAAGTACTCAACTACCGGCTTATTGGTTCAGTTCTCGATGTTAGGCTATGGCAATCGGAGTAGCTGTGTTGAGGTGGGCGCTGTTCGCTGTTTGGTGTGCGGCACAATGTTCAGGAACAGGTGAAACTGGAGAAAAAGTGTCCAACTTCGACCTATCAAACGCCTACAACAGTGCAAATTCATCAAAACCCACCAACACAAGTGCGGATCTCATTCCACGTGTGCGCAGGTATGCTACAGAAGCTCTAGATTTAATAGGTAATGATGAGGTTGATAACCAGTTTGAACCAGAAGAGATTGAGGATGCTGCAGACAGGAGCAACCCCAGGTTCTATGTTCCACACCTCATCAAAAGACGATCTATTCGACTACGCCGGGAAGCAGAAGAAGCTGATGATCTCCTAGCTTTCAATGAAGATACAGAAGCTGGTGCATCTGAAGTACATGCTGATCAAACCCCTGCTGCCTCACATAAACACCATAGTCACCATTTCAAAAAAGGTGGAGGACATAAACATCATTCAGAACACCACTCAAAGCATGGAAAGAAAGGGGACAAAGGCTACAAGACACATCATCATTTTGATAAAGGTGACAAAGGTAAACATCACAAAGACAAACACAGTGGATTCTATAGTGATCATGGAGGCCATAAGAAGAAACATCATGATGAAAAAGAAAAATATGGACACCACCATAAGGGGGAAAAGGGCCACAAGGAAGCAAAGTATGGAGAAAAAGGCGGCCATAAAAAAGGACACAAAACAAAGGGATACCATAATAAGTTCCACAAAGATGAATACCATAAGGAACACAAGTTCTATGATGACTTCCACAAGGGAGGACACCACAGCAAGCATGGAGCATTCCATGGACATCATGGGAAGAAATCAGGACACCATAAGAAGGGAGGACATCACAAATCAGGATACCATGATGACCATCATGGCAAGAAGGGACACCATCATAAGGGTCACTATGAAGATGAACACAAGGGTCACAAGGGACATAAGGGTCATGAGGAACATCATTCACACAAGTCCGACTATGGGAAGAAGGGTGGTCACAAGGGAGGAAAGAAATATGGCTACAAGAAGGGACATCATTGAGCTTCCTGAAATGTCCTCTATGTTGGATTGTTTCTCTGGATCAAGATCAAGGACTCAAAGTGCTTTAGATTCAGGTCTTCAGAACATCACTGCGAGACCCGCAAAGGAAAACGAACAATACGAGTTCTGCTTCAATGGTATGTTGACTGAAATTACATTAAAAAAATAAAACAGGTTGTATTAAGAACCTCCTCCTTGTTGAAAGTCGATTAATTTTGCCAACTACCTCTAGGCCCATTTTTATGAACCTACTTTTAAGCTTTTTCAACTTATGACAGTCTTGGAAAGCATTCACTCAAAAGGTTTTACCAGTCACCTGTGAGTTACAGAAGCATGAAGGTAGGTTTATCATTGCCCTAAAGCAAGTAGCCTAAGTTTATATGAGACATGAATTTAAGTATTGACAGGCTTTAGTTCTGAGTAACTCTAATGAACTTTCTAGTTTCTGTACTTGTACCCATGAAAAACTATGAGAACTAATTTTAGGAATTATTAGTTTGATAATTGGAAGAAGAAAGTGACAAAGTATTAATTTTTTCTCCTAAAAAAGAGACATGAAATTGTAGAGTACAAATCTCAAAATGATAACTAATAAATAAAAATATTACGTTTGTATCAGAAAATTTCAAAAGTGATCAAATCCAACAGAATTAGGCTTCATAGTTGAATTACAATTTGATTTATTGGAATTTTATACTTCAACTAAGTTTTTTATTCCTAAGATTAGGAATAATTAAAAAGATTAATTATTAAAGAATTAATCTAATAATTTAATTATTAATTTTTAATAATTAATTAATTAATTATTGATTAATTAATTAATAATTATTGATTAATTATAATTATAATTATTGATTAATTAATTATTAATTAATGAATTAATTTAATAATTAATTAATTATTAAAGAATAATTATTTAAAGAATAAATGAAAAAGATTAGGAATAGTTCTTATTGAGAAGAACTAGTTCCAAATATTATAAACATTGTGGATATAAAGCCTAACTTCACAAGATGCTGATGTATATGATCAAGGTTCTTTAAATATCTCATTTTATAATGTAGAAAGATGTTTTACTTTACAAAAATCATTCTATTGTGTTAACTAGTCATTAACCTATGAATCAGAAAAATCTCAGTTTTTATAATTGATATTCAAATTACTATTTATGAAAGAATACACTATTTATAATGAAATTTCGACAATTTCTTGAAAAAGTTTCTCAATCTTGTATTAAAATTAATGAATTGTAGCACTCTACAAGACCAGAAATCATATCCTCAAAATAGATAAAAGACAATATGTTACAGTGAAAGTTTTAAGTTTCTTTGAACTATATTAATTTATTCTAAAACATTCTTAAAAAGTGACTAATTTGTTGCATTTCTTTCAATTTGTTCCAATTTTTATGAGATCATTTTTTTATTGAATAAATTTTTGATAAATTTTCATCTTTCATGATTATATTTTGATAATAATGGAAGAACATGTTGCAGTTCAATTTGTATCAATTTCTGTACCAAAATCATTTTTTTTTTATTGAATAAATTTCACCTAATTACTGGATGTTCTTCTTTCATGATTATTTTGATTGTGTCCTCTATCATTATGAGCATGCTATTATATCTATTATCTGAAATTCATTAAAACTGCAATGTCTATTAGAACTATTAGAAGTATGGAGAAAAAATATGTTATTTTAATAAAAACTTAAAAACACTTCTAAGTGGAAATTGTGACTCACGATATGGCGTGACGGCCGTTTCACTGTGTTGTTAAGAGCATCGTCAGACGACCCACATGGTGAGTTTAAAATGTTATTTTAATTTGGAATTATTTGGATAATTATGTAGCTATATCAACTAGTAAGTATTATTATAAGGAATTTGAAGTGTATTAACCGCTACTTTAACTATTCAACTTGAAGCTAAGATTGATTGAATCGAACAATTGAATAAATTTATAATATCATGCATTAGTAGAGCACAGGGATGTTATGCTACAAATTGATTGATATTAGAAAAGGATTTTCTGAAATATTTCAAAACAGTTTGAAGCTTTTATCAATATTCCAATATTCCCATTTTTATTTTTTTTTGGGGGGGGGGGGGATGAAGCCCACATAGGTCTGATGATGGTGATTGATGAGTTGGACCTACAGTTTTAGGTGGGTTCCGAACCACCGGGAAGTGATTTTACAGCAAAGAACAGTATCTTTTTTGCTGGCCAATCTAATCGGTCACCGTTACAAACAGGACCTACGAGAACGCAGCTTATCTCTATCTGATTGAACAGATACCTGCTACGGCTCGCGGCTATTGCTTTCGATATGATGGATGATTAAATACAATATGACTCTTACTATATACATATTTCATTTCATTTCATTTATTGGCATATACATTCTATTTTACAGTATACACTGTCAGAACAGGTGCCTCGTCAATTTCTTAATAACTAATTAATGGCCAAAATAACAAACACTATGTACAATAAATATCATCATCCATGAAATCTTTGACACAATAATAACATTTATCCACTACTAAGTTTCGTAAATATATTTTCAAAGTTTCAACTGTAAATTTAGTAAAATCAATCTTTGATTTATCAAATAATTTCATTCCCATATAATATGGAGACTGCGCAAATAAATTAAGCCTTTGAGTTGGCAGTTTGTATTCAATTGAATCCTGTCATAATATTTTTTTAATTATGACAATAGTCTAAACTGAATAAATAAAAGAAAGTTACTAACTCCTTCCTCATGACAAAAAAAAAGATACCAGAAAAATATCACTAATAAAATATAAAATATCGTATTACCTTTTTCATTGTAAATTCAACGACTTAATAATAATTGTGAATAAATATTATTTCTACTCACGCACTCACGTAGGCCAAACGTTTTCAAATCATGGAGACACTTTTCAAAGATTATTAAAATTGATTGTAAATAAAAAAGCCTTTGAAGATGAGCCTCCATGACTTGGAAACGTTTGGCCTTCGTGAGTAGAAATATTATTTATTCACAATTATTAAAATTGACTGCAATTCGTTAAATTTAGAATAAAACAGTTAATATTAACAACGCAGATCGTTATAGAACAAGAAATCCAAGAAAAGATCTTAGTTATGATGAAGGAACAAGATTTCAAAAAGTGGGATAAATTTATGAAGATTTTGAATACATCAACTGTATTGATAATTGGCAAGGTTTTAATCGTGTAATTGTTCACAAAAGAGTTAGTATGTAATCTATTGATCAGCGATTTACAAAATTTCAAAAGAGGGGATAAAATAATGAAGATTTTGAATGAATCAACTGTATTGATAAATGGCATGCTTATAATCGTGTAATTGTCCTCAAAACGGTAAGTATGAAATTTATTGATTAAAGATATATCAATTTACTGATTTGTTGATTACGTTAGTTTATTGATTGATACTCATACCACTGGTAAAGTATTACTTGAATTTTTATTGTAAATTTAACGACTTGCAGTAAATTTTAATTGTGAATAAAAAAACGTCGTAGATCGTTATGGAACAAGAAATCCAAGAATTTATTACTTGAAATAATATGAATAGGTATGAGTATAAGTATCAATAATATCAGCAAAATAGGCACTGTTCTCTGCTGTAAAATTACTTCCTGTTGGTTCGGAACCCACCTAAAACTGTAGGTCAAGCTCATCAATCACCATCATCCAACTCATTACCCACGCACAGGTCTCATACCTATGTGAGCTTCATCCTAAAAAAAAAATCATTTTGAAACAATGTGAATAATGAGTGAATCAAAAATAAAACAGAAATTTCAATTTGATAGAGAAATACTTTTATAGTGAATATCGACACCTACTTTTAATGTGTGAGTTGATCGATTTGGGTTATGAGAACTGTCAAACCTGATCTCTGTTTTCAACCTTATTCATTAGACCTCTAGCCGTGTCTCAGGAAGCATATAACAGAGCGAAATGGCCATTACACACTGCAAGTAAGTGTTATTTATTAGAACTGCTTTATTAAAGTACTGCTTTATCAAAGATATTATAGTTTGAATTTACTCTGTGAAGAATAAAAATGGATTCACAACAATAAACACAGCATAAATATGATAAAGAACATAAGAAGTCTCACTGGTGAATTTGACTATCTTGTCTAAAACTGGTTCTGCATTTTTTTAAGTAATTAATTTTATTCTCTACCTACACAAATAATATTTACCTTTTAATTAGGAATGAGGGTTACAAATGAGGAGTATAGATGGTATTGCTAGGATCACTCATATTTTAGTTCCAAGAGAGGAACTTCATCAGCTGACGGGATTTCTGGTAAGATACCTCATTGTAGGAGATTATACTCATTAGGAACGAAAATGTATTTCTGTTATACACTACGGGAAAAAAGAAATTCAGCTTTTGTCTCAAATTAAAAATAAGAGATTTTTTGTAAAGTTCAAGAAAAAATGAATTAGAAATTGAAACAAAACAGAAGTTGTCAAATTTCACTAAACTAACAATTTGAGTCACAGGGCCAAAAAAGAATTAATGTTTAGACTATATTACAAGTACAGTATTTATGTTTTGTTTTAATTATGGAGAGATTTCACAATATCAACATCGGTTCTACTTAAACTGTTGTAGTTTGCAAGTGGTAGATAGTTTTGAGAAATAATTAATTAGTTTGAAGTGACTGACAATTGAATAAACTGACAAATATACATGAACAGAATTTATTAATTTCGAATTCCTTTAATTGCTATTACTTTATACTGAAAACTTCCGCAATGGCGGATATTGACAACAGCATTGAACAGCTGAAGTAGCTGAATCGATGAATGCTACTGTACAAAAATATCAGTCACCACCGGGAATCGGTGTATATGTATATTTGTCAGTTTATTCAATTGTCAGTCACTTCAAACTAACTTGTGAGATACGAGCCGATATGGCCAAGTTGAAAATGAATGCTGCTGTGCAGAAAGGTCTCCATGGTCTAGTGGTTAAGGGCGCTCAACCATCAATTGAGAGGTCCGTGGTTCGATTCCCGGTGGTGACTGATATTTTTGTACAGTAGCATTCATCGATTCCCATCAGCTGTTCAATGCTGTTGTCAATATCCGCCATTGCGGAAGTCTTCAGTATAAAGTAATAGCAATTAAAGGAATTCGAAATTAATAAATTCTGTTCAAATAATTAATTTAGATTTAAGAGATGATTAATTTCAAAATCCCTCTTTACTGCTATAAATTAAGCCAACAATTTGCTATTTAATGCTCTGTTGTCAAGTAGCGAAGGTCTTCGGCATAGTCTATATCATTAAAAAGTAATTTTTAAATTAATCATCTTGTCAACATTAAGCAATCTGATAAAACTACAGCATCTTCGAAAAGAACTCGAATTTATATTTGTTGGAATTTGGGGATGATTTTTTTCATCATTTGCAAAGATCCTCAGCTCTCACTGAATAATATTAGAAACAAGTTACAGTAAGGAAAATAATAGAATATGTTAGTAGAGTCTATATCTATGATCTAAATTATGTTTAAAATATATATAATCAATAGGAATATAGATCTTATCGATCTGAAAGGGTGCGACAACCTGAGGTGTGTATAAGAAAAGGTGAATAAACTTACAAATGTCAAACATTCCTTGGATTTCTTGTTCCATAACGATCTGCGTTGTTAATATTAACTTTATATGGTGAATTCGACGACTTGCAGTCAATTTTAATTGAGAATAAATTATATTCTTACTCAATTTAGGCCAAACGTTTTCGAATCGTGGAGATTCATCTTCAAAGGCAAAAACGTTTGGCCTACGAGAGTAAAAATATTATTTTTTCTCAATTAAGATTGACTGCAAGTCGTTGAATTTACCATAAAAATGTATGTCAAACATTCTAACATGATTTACTTGAAAACAATACTATTTTAGCCTGCTTTTGAGATTCATGACTCAAACACTTGATATACCGGTACCTAATTAGGAACTTGAATAGATGAGCACTTTTCATCCGATTATATTTAGCCTAAAGGAGAATGAATAGACAATACTGCGCCTTACATACATAAAAATCTGGAATCTAACTTCAGCACTGATATGACATGTCAAATTGATCTTGTCAAATTAAAACCTAGTTGTTTATGTGAATAGGAAAAAGTAGAATCCATAACATTTCCGCCTTATTCACGATATGTGTATCATGAATACACAAAACTTTTTATTCCCAAAAGATTCAAATTATTTATTTATTTATTATTTCAAATTAGAATCAAAATCTTAGATCTGTTTTACTAAAAATTTCACCTTGAAGCACAATAATTCACCTTTTTCAAAACAAGAATATTAATTTTGATTTACTTTAAACAAAACACCATCACAATCAAAAAAGATTAATAGCTATAATTTTTAATTTTGAAATTTCTGAACCAAAAATCTACACTAGTTACCATAGTTATACAGAAACCGAAAAAACAATCAGCCTTCAATTATTTATTTTCAAACAAATAGACTATTTATTGATTTTCTGTGATTGATTTTTGTGGAAAAGAATGAAATCACTCTATCCAAAGGTCTATGGTACCTATTATCGCCGTCAAAAGTTTTACACATAAGTTAAATCATATTGTTAATAAATAAGATTTTATGTTTGTTAGTTTGTTAAGTTTATGTAAGGTTTGTTAAGTTTGTTATGTTGTCACAAACACATTCATTATGAAAACAGGAAACAACATACATTTTTATTCTTAATCATAATTAATATCTATCATAATGTGTGTAGAGTTTTGGCTCAGAAATTTCAAAATTATCTATTGTGGTTTGTTAAAAGTAAATCCAAAATTAATATAACCTAAGATTTTGTATTCACATTGTATGTTAGTTTAATGAATAGATAAATAAATAAGGATAAAATCAATAAATAATATGACCATCCCAATTCAAAGAAGATCTTATTGCTGTAAGAGCTATATGCGTACTTGATGAGTGAGACAGAGTATGAGGGACAATTAATTAGAGGAAACAAAGGGAAAAAGAGGAAATTATAGAACAACAGATATGAGAGAGAAAATTATAGGAAATGAGAGGGAGAGAACGAAAATATGAGATAGAAAGGAAGAAAATGAGATGAGAGACAATTTAAAAAATGTCTGCATTAAAATGTATTCCTACACTCATGAATACATCAGCGGCAAAGGATATAGTTCACGCTCAATTGAATACTGCAGCAATTATTTCTATGTGCACCGAACACCTAAATTAAAACCTGCCAGACATTTGCTTCGGCCATTGAATTAAGCATCATCATCATCATAATCATCATCATTTGCCATTTGTGATTCATGGCTCATGTTTAATTCATTGGAAGCTAATTGAATACAATTGGACCGATTTCGAATGACTGAAATCAGATATCGTTTTGTATTATGAGTTGAGTTGGGTGGCGCTTTTTAAAGCCCTAGTCTGGATTTATGCCAGAGGCGCTGTTCGGCCATTACAAATTTGCACTAAATGTTCGAATTTCGTTGGAATTTTGTCTGGATTTCCGCTAGTCACAGTTGCATGCAAATTTGTTCATGGAGTTGACTGCAGAATTGCAATTGATTGTATTAAGCCTGTCGCTTATAGGTGATGCAGGGTGGTTTTTGTGAAGCACAGTAATGAGTTAGATCGATTCGGATCTATTTGAGCAGTCTAATTAATTTCTGTGATTCTCAAAAAGTTACACTACTGTGCGAGACTAAGCTCCGTGTCCCTGACGGCTGAAGAGGAGAGACGAAGAATAGTATACTGGGCATTGCGGACGCACGCACAGAGACGCACAATTGCATTGCTTTTGCGATGACATAGTGACGTAGTGCATTCCTCCGAGGGACATGGAGCTCAGTCTCGCACAGTACACAGGATGCTGTAATGTTACAGGTGATGCGATTGATACTACGTAACTTGAATAAAAGAAAGTGATGAGTTTTTATTTGAGGATGAAGCCCACATAGGTCTGAGACCTGTGCGTGGGTAATGAGTTGGATGATGGTGATTGATGCGCTGGACCTACAGTTTTAGGTGGGTTCCGAACCACCGGGAAGTGATTTTACAGCAGAGAACAGAGTCTTTTTTGCTGGCCAATCTAATCGGCCACCCTTACAAAATCTTGATAGGGTGGTTTAAGATCCAAAGAAAGCGGTTAGGTGTATAGAAAGAGTAAATAGATTAGATTCATGTAGGCCGTTGTTCAACAGACTTGGTCTCCTAACTGTACCCTGCTTATATGTGTATCAAGCTACTTTATATGTAAAAACGAATGATATTAACCAAAATCTTGACGTACATGATTATAATACAAGAAGCCGAAGACATTATAACTTGGTGAGTCACAATAGTAGCTTATTAAAACAAAACACTAGTTATATTGGTAGGAAATTCTACAATAAGCTAGCGCAGTTTTTAAAGAGTCTTGAAAATATAGAAATATTTAAAAACAATTGAAAAAATATTTAGTTGATAAAGCTTTTTATAGTGTACAAGAGTTCCTTTCACATCAAAATTAGCTAGCCACATAACAGATGAACTCAGTAACATCGAAGAATGGTTTGCAGCAAACGGTCTGGCTATGAATACTAGCAAAACAAAGTGCATCACCTTCCAACCCCCCCATTTTGCAGGTGGAGACTATAGTGAGTTGGATAGTTTGAGTGTACCTTAGCAGAGCCTAACTGTTGATTTCCTTGGTGTAACTCTAGATAGGAAGTTGGAGTTGTCAGCACACACTGATAAAATCTGTTCAAAAATCAATTCAACTTCCTTCTCTTTACGTGTGCTCAAAAATGCATTAAGCTTCAAATCACTGCTGACCGTATATTATAGTTATCTCTTTCCTTACCTTAAATACGGAATTACGCTTTGGGGAGGATCTAAATTTTTTATTAAGGTCTTTAGATCTCAAAAAATACATTATAAATATAAATTTATAAAGTACTCTTTATAAATAACAATATAAAAATACAAATTTTATAATGTTACATACTTATAAACACACGTAAAGAGAAGGAAGCTGAATTGATTTTTGAACAGATTTTATATTACAGTACTCTTTAAATTAAAAAAAAAAAGGCAATTAGAATTATTCATGGAAAACCCCCAAGATTTTCATGTCGTGAACTCTTCCACACAAGCCAGATACTCACTCTGCCATCACTTTACATTCTAGAAATCTGTACATACACCCACAAAAACTTGGCCAACTTCAGTCGTAATAATAAGTTTCACAGATATAATACAAGACACTCAGCATCTTTATCGGTAGCTGCCCACAGGACAACCTTGTTTGAGAAGTCACCACAGTATATGGGCCCAAAAATCTATTACACACTCCCTCAAGATTTGAGAAATTCAGTTAATATAAAACAATTCAGAGGGCTGTTGAAAAAATTGTTAGTTGAGGAATTTTTACAGCAATAATATTGAGCGTTCTGATGGAAAGAGCGTATATTGCATTTCGAACCTTAACTTGGACCTATAACACTATAATATTTTATGACTCATCCTCTGTCTGAGTTTTCAGATGCTCTAGGATGTATATATATTGATTGATTGAAGGCTCACCTCAACTAATTGATATAGTAATTATGGTAACTAGTGTATAAGAGTATAATTGTTGATCTGACTTGTCTTGTACTCCTTAACTGGAGTCTCCAAGACGTAATCTACAAAAAAAAGTCCCAGGAGAACGCAGCTTGGACCGATCCAATTCTATTTGAGCAGTCTAATTCATTTCTGTGTTTCTCAAAAAGTCACCCTGCACAGATTGCTATGATACCACAGGATGCGATCGATACTTCGTTACTTGTATAAAACAGTAATGGGTTAAACCGATTCAAATCTAATATTAAAACTGACACTGTATTTCAATTAAATGTATTATTTTCACTCACTTCTATTGGAGATACTAGAGGAATGCATTTCACTTCTAAAGAGAAGCTTCGACAGCCGTCTCCTATAAAAGTGAGTGAAAATCATATATTTAGTTGAAATACAGTGTCAGTTTTTTTAATAAATTCTTCATCAAGTATTTCGTCACGGAAAACATCACAGATTCAAATATATTTGTGCAGTCTAATTCATTTCTGTGTTTCACAAAAGTCGCCCTAAACAGGATGCTGTGATGTTACAGGTGATACGATGCAGGGTGACTTTTTTCAGATACAGTAATCAGTTGGACCTATTTGTGCAGTTCAATTCATTTCCGCAGAAGGCCAATTTGCGTCAATTCATCTCTATTTGCGCGACGTCTAACAGTTCAGAATAGTGAGATATGCAGTGTCCCGTAAAAGCGTTTATCCTCTACATCCACTATGTTTGAAATACATTTTATATACGACAACCTTATAAATTAGTTATAAGAGGTTAGAAAGTGACATCATAACAGCTGACTTCATTCATGAATGATCAGACCCGTTGCATAATGAAGCTATTATAACACTGCTGTCAAATTACGTTACAAGCTCTAGACCAATCAGAGCTCAGGATTTCTCCAATTTGGTATCAAAATGAATTTTATGCGAAAAGTCACACCAGCTGATATGAGCATTTCGAAATCAAATTGAGTTTGAATTGGATTTCAAACCCGCAACCAATCAACAACAATGAGCATTGCAAATTGTGATAGCTTCAGAAAGTGATTGGTAACTAGAAGTTATTGGTAGTCGTAGATAAAATAATGTATTTAGTGTAGATAGTGAATAGTGCAACGATTATATTTGGTATTTAAGCCACTCGTGAGATGTTAAAAACATTCGCTTCCCTCGTGCGCCAACTTGCGTCTCACTTGTAGCTTAAAGGCAGTCATAATACAATCGTTGCAAAAACTAAAATTTTTCTCACAATGAAAAGTATGGGAAAGGAAAAATCATAGTTTTCTCGCCGTATCTCAGTTGTTCATTATCCGATGTTTAAAAATGTGTGTTTTTTTTTAGATGAAAAGCTCAATATTTCTACTGGGAATTTTATTTCATAATCAACTTTTTTCGAGTTGAACTATTTAGATTTTTTCTATCACCATTTTGGTGAGTTAATTTATAGTTATACAGTATTCTTATTTTGTAGAACGCATGTTCATAAGTATTCATAACGAATTTCAAGAAAAACTGTAATCCGTTCACGACATTTATGATGAGTTTCCTCCAGAAAACAGAAAGGCGAATAACGGGAAAACTAAGGGGAAATTGAACTTTTTTCTAAGAACATTTTTTTGTTTGTCCTAGCATGTAGAATACGGTGGTAGTACTAGTATTCTTTTACAGATCACTCTTTAGAACTCTGGAAATAGTCTAGTTTTGCGAGCAACCGTGCTAATAGGAAATGAAGAAAATTGAAATATTTTACATAGACTACTATCAACATGAGCCTTGTACGGTTACTAAGTTCTGCATATTTGAGTAAATCTGATTGAAATAATGACTTAAGATGAAGGGACGCTATTACGAATAATGCATTTATTCCATAAAAATATTTTATAAAATAATAAAGTTTCAGTATAAGTTTAGTTCAACTGATATTCTTAGGAAAATATGAACCGTACCACGCAGTTAGCCGTTTGGAAAAAATATTTCAACGAGTTTACTTTTTTCCAACAAAAAAGAAAGTAAGGGCACATGGGGAGGATGCCAATGCCCAATTCAATTATTTTCCCAACAGTTAACTTTTAATTTAAATAAAAGTTAAAATTTATTTTCCAAATTAAGTTAATTTCCGGTATAACCCGGATGTCACGACTACCTGGACTCTACAATTGCATCATTGATTTATTCATTATCAATGTATTAACAATTCTTCATTTTCTAATGGATTTTTCGGCATTGCAAATTTTTTCCAAGGAACGTCTGGACTGAAACAGGATGGGGATGGATTACCGGAACTCTACAGTAAAGCATCCACAATCCTCCAACCTTCAAATTTTTACCTTCTGAACATTTCAATTTCAACACAGTTACTAATGAAGCATGACAATGCTACGAATGACAGGTAAATCAGACAGCAAAAGCACAATGGATAAATTTTAATTTGCAGCCTAACAACTCCTGATACACAATTCCGATAAGGAGCAAAAAGAGCTAGTTGAATTGATAACTGGTATCCTCTTAACAAAAAATGTGTATTCAGTTGACACAATGCTCGATTAGAGGCTTAATGAAGAAATTGTAAACAATCAAATTTCCAAAGATACACAATAATTCAAGCATACAAGACAAGCATGATAAGCTTGGTGAATTGATAATCACTGGAATCCTCTCAACCAAAAATACAGTGTATACTATTAACATCATGGTCGATTAGAGGCTTGATAGAGAGATGGTATACAATAAAAAAAATGAAGATAGTAGAAACATTCAAGCGTTATACAATAACAAGCATAAAGAGCTCCGAATCGATAATGATTGGTATCCTCTCAATAAAAAAGGAATGTGTAGTCTATTCCATTACCGTACCATCAGTTTACATCATGCTCGATTAGGAACTAACGAAGAATTGCATACAATTGAACTCCTGACGATACACAATTCAGATAAAGGCCAATAGCAGACATAAAAAGCTTGATGAATCGATAATAGCTGGTATCCTCTCATCAAAATTTGTGTATTCCATTACCATCAGTTAACAACATCATGCTCGATTAGGAGCATGATGAAGAAATTGCAAACAATTGGAATTATTACGCAAATCTCTACTGCTAGTGTTCTAATGCTAACAATCCGTAGATGCATTGACGGTTATTTGGTTTGCTTGAACTGCTATCAGCTGGTTATTCTTCTCAGTAGTTCGGTTGTGGATAAAATCGGGTCATTCATGGAGTCATTGACTCGTTAAAATGCACTCGTTTAGGTGGTTTTTTCTTATTTTCAATTTTTCGTGCTCAAGTCTCGCTTACATTGACACTCCTCTATGCTAGGCGACGCCTAAAGAGAGAGTGAAACAGAAAGAGGAAGAGAGAGAGAATGAGAGAGTGTTCATTTAGATGCTTATCTGTTTGCGTGAGCATTGTTCCAGAAAGCAGCTTCACACCACCCACAAAGACAGGCAAATTCAATTGGAAATGAATATCTGGAGCAGATACAGAAAGGTTGTTGATAGTAATTAACACTGGGAAACAATAGTAGTCCATGAAAATCCACCACTGGTGGAACCTGTCAACAACAATAGTGGGGGAACAGCTTTTAAATACTTTTCTCACTTCCAAAAGCCATCAAATAACTTTGTAGATGTCTCCGATGAGATGTGGCTTGGTGCTGTAGGAAAAACACTTCTGGTTTATCATATTCTAGTATGCACGGTTCTGGGTGAGGAGAGAAATGGCAACAAAAGCATCGTTGATGGAAGTAGTGTTGGGAATTCATCATCAATTTCTGTCACAGAATTGCTAGCATTTGGTTCCAATGTGATTCCAGAATTATCTGGACATGTGGAAGATCTAGTTCCAGGAAATTCTTCATCTTCTTCTGCCACAGAACTTCTAGCACTTGGTTCTGATGTGATTCCAGCATTATCTGGACATGTGGAAGATCTTGTTCCAGCAGCTTCCAAGCACTGGAGCAAGGGTGGAGGTGAAGAACATCATTCCGATCATCATTCAAAGCATGGACACAAGAAGAAGAAGGGCTACCATGGGGAACATCATCATCATCATGGAAAAAAGGGACACCATGACAAAGGAGGCCATAAGAAACACCATAGTGAACATGGAGGACACAAGAAGAAGTATCATCATAAGGATGGCTACCATAAGGAAGCCCACAAAGGAGAAAAAGGACACAAAGGACATAAGTACCATGACAAACATAAATACAAGAAAGGACATCATACAAAAGGAAAACATGAAGTGCATAAACTTGATGAGTACAAGAAACACAAAAAGTTCTTTGATGAACATCATGATGAGGGACATCATAAGAAGGGAGGTGGCTACCATAAGAAACACGGACACAAGAAGGGTGGACACTACAAGAAGGGTCACAAACATTCGGGATACCACCATGACCATAAGGGCAAAAAGGGTAAACACCATAAGGGAAGTCATCACAAACACCATAAGGGCCATAAGAAGGCAGGAGGGCATGATGAACACTGGAAACATCATTCAGACTATGGAAAGAAGGGCGGACACGAAGAACACAAGAAATGGGGATTCAAAAAGAAGGACTGATGATAATTCTTGTTTGTGGGGTTCAACTTCTAAGACCATCAATAGTGTCAACTTGGGGACATGTGAGGTATGTAGACCTTTCTAAGACCATAAACTTGAGATATGGGATCCCTTTATTAAAATCTAATATGTTGTGATTTTAAAAAGATTATTTGTTGACTGACAAACTTATGTTAACGTATTCAAGATCTTATTAATTTCCTCTCATCATTAACAAAGACTGATTCCTGAAAAGAATTCTTTATTGAGATCTATATTATAGATTATCTAAGTATAGATCTATCTAAATTACCTAATAATACTATAAATTCTAAAAAAATTTAATAATGATTCAATGAGGAACTTATTTGATCATATTGTACTATTTCTGATGACTACAGCAAATTAATTAACAAAGACTGAACGAGTCCTACAAAGAAAACTTATTTTCCTAGTAGCCTAATTAAGAAATACAAGAGTACCTATTCATTCAAATTCCTGAATAATACTATACATTTTACATCATTTGATTACTGATTTAATGAGATGCTAATTTGAACAGATAGTGAAAACTACTTCTGTTAACTTTTATCCAAGAATTATAACTTATTTGATCACTAATTCATGAATTATTAATCAGTTGGTACAATTAAATACACAAATATTGTACTAAATTCTTGAACTACTCATCTTGAATGCACTTCCTCAATATGTTTCAAGTCGATATTTGCCATCAAAAGCAGTTCTTTGATACTATAACTTTTACTTGCAAATTAAATCAACTAGGGTAGAATTTAATATTTCCTTCTAGTCCTTAATTTTAGAGGAACACTATCTTGCAGACCCACTATAATTGGGGTAATAATTAACTAACAATCGAGGTCAGTAAGAAACAAGGTTATTAATAACGTTGATCAACAGTAACGAGTCATTATTCGAAATCTAAGGAACCCTAGAAGAGTTACTTCTGGTAAATAACCTTCCAATGGTGTGATTTTTCTAATAGAATTGAAATTATTATTGTTTAATGCTTGTGATTTGAAAAATTATATTCTTGCTTCAAGTATCGAATTACGTGGATGATTAATAATTACTAATTAATTAGTTAATATATATACAATCCATTATAAAGGCAGGAGTTAGAAAATGTTGTGTTATATCAGAAATAATACCGTACATGAGATATGTAAGATAATAGGACATTCATAAAAGTTTTTAAGAGATCAAAAAACATTGTTCTCTGTTTTCTAGAAAAATCAAACTACAGTTTGTAATTTTAAACTACAGAATCAGTGGTGTTATTGTTCATTTGAAATATTCATTCAATTCAAATACTGTTTATTTGAATTATTCATGAATATATGACTACTACAGGCTGTAATACAGATAAATATACTGAAAGTATGAAAAGCTTGTAATTTATATATTCCCCTGTAGGTTTATATTTATTTGTTACGGATTCAAAAATAATTATATGATTGATATAACACTCACCTTGAGGTTACTTTAAATATGTGATTTCTTGCATCATCTCATGTTGTTTTGTAATCCTGAAATCAATAATTGATATGAGTATAATGTGATAGAGTGAAAAGTGATAAATTAAAATGAAAAGATTAATATTTAAATAGTGTTGTTTTATTTGAACCCATTTCCTTGGTATAGATTTGTGTCGATCTAATAGTAATGTGGCATAGTACAACCCAAGATGTTGTAGCAGAGTAGCACAAAAACCCATGTGGTACAGAGAGGTAGTTGGAAAGGTTAATTTTCCAATACAAGATTCTCAACTTACAGTATGAAAAACTTAGTTTTCTATGATGATGCCTACTTCTTTTATGTACTGGAACTAGAAGATATCTCTTCAAAAAGACTGAGTAGTCTTCCATTTACTCATTGTAAATTTGGTCAATTTTTTATTTAAAAAATATATAATCTGTTGCAACGGATCACTATGTTCCATGGAATGGCAAGGTGGAACTACCCGTGAAGGATCTCCCCTCAATAAAAAACCATAAGCTAGTAATAATATAATCAATGTACAGCTCAATCAGACTTATAAATCATGTTAAAAAGTCTGCTATCAGCAAACCTTAGCAGTTCGTTAGTTAAGAGATTGAACTTCTTTCTTGAAAAAATTGAATTCCATAAAGTCAGTTCTCTAGCTTCAACATTATTCTTACTCATTGTGAAGAAAGTTTGAAATAAATTGTGAATGATCTGAAGACATACTATTATTTTTGCAGCATAATTATGGTAAGAAGTATAATAATATCACACACATGTAATGTACATAAAAATACATAAGATATATATTACACCCACACAAGCACATTATACACCTTTTGAACATACAAATGGGAAGTGATAGCCGCGAGCAGTAGCAGGTATCTGTTCAATCAGAGAAATAAGCTGCGTTCTCTTAGATCCTGTTCGTAACGGTGACCGATTAGATTGGCCAGCAAAAAAGACACTGTTCTTTGCTGTAAAATCACTTCCCGGTGGTTCGGAACCCACCTAAAACTGTAGGTCCAATTCATCAATCACCATCATCCAACTCATAACACACGCACAGGTCTCAGACCTATGTGGGCTTCATCCTCAAAAAAAAAAAAATACACTTACTTTTGTACCTATTACAATATAATTATTGTAACAGAATTTATTAATTTCGAATTTCTCTAAGTTCTACGGTATTAATTATTGTATCTGGAAAAGTTATGCAACACCAACGAAAATGCATATCACTTTATCCTACTTTAACCAATTTAGTAATGTTGATTCAGGATTCAGGTATATGAACATTATAATACAAGATGATCACTTTTATTAGGCATCATTAGTAAAATTGGAAAACCTCATAATCGTTGTCGTATTCAACACAGTTTTTGTTCAATCTACAAAAATGGTATTCTTTATTTGGAAATTGTTATAGTTTAGTATGGTTTTTGTGATTGGAATGAACAATTTTTATGTTTTGTGATTATAAATTATGAAATTTTATTAGCAGACTCAAAATGAATATCTATGCATTGCTTATGAATAGGAAGAAAAACGAGATGTATACAAATTCCATTGAAACAAAAAATTGAGTTCTGAATCATGGATAGGACCTTAAAAATCTTATCAAGAGTTCAGCTGTACATGGTTCTTGAAAGCATCAAATATGGTGGAATCTGACGAAAGCCTCTTCTGATTTCTATGAAAGAATCTGAATGAGCTGGTAAAGCTGTTGAGCTTACAGACAAAACTCCAGCAAGACAGTATATGGATGATAAATTGAATGTCATACTTTACATAAAAGTAGAACACAAATTTTGAAAACTTATAATGCTCATGGCATGAACAATCCCACGATGTAATTGACAACTTAATATTTTTTATACCTCACTAGGATTTTCCGAGCTTTAAACTATCGGTACTCAGTAAAAAAGAGCTGACTGCGCCCTATCTTCAGCCTAGAAAGTAGCAAAACTTATACTAATACAACTATTTGTACAAGTATAGTAGAGTAGTAACAGTATTCCAGTATAGTAGTAGTGATATAGAAGTAGTATAGAATTAGTACAGTAGTATACTGCTACTACTACTACTATTACTACTACTCCTACTTCTACAAATAATATAGTTATAATAGTAAATACAGTTAATACTATATAGTTTAATAATAGTTGAATAATAACACAGATATTGTCAATTTCTACTAGTTTTTAATATGCAAAACCAGGTTTCAATGCTCATGGCATCATCATCAGTTGCATGTTGAGTTAAAACTGAGTTTTAACTCAACATGCAACTGATGATGATGCCATGAGCATTGAAACCTGGTTTTGCATATTAAAAACTAGTAGGAATTGACAATATCTGTGTTATTATTCAATCATGAAACAGTTCTACAATATCTCTGAAAGCAGTGTTAAGTTTAATAATAGTCTTGTCACCATAAATTTATTATTCCTAGAATATTCAAATTCAAAATGAAATTATTTCACACATACAATAATACAATACAGTAAAACAAAATAGTACAATACAATAAAGTATTCAAACATGCAGTTATCTCCTTCATCCATAATAAAATTATAATATACTTTATAAAATAATATTTACATATAAGGTAAATTATTCTCCATGGAGAATAGAGACACGAGAATAAGTCCTCAGTGTTAAGATTTAACCTCTCTCTGAGACTTTTTTTTATTCCTTCTTCTCATTTAATAATGAATAATTCAATAAATTTGTCACATTCTGTCAAAGCTAACACATCAAAAGTGAAAGCTTCTCACTCCATTCACAAAAAAAAAAAAATAGAAAACTTGACAGAAGTGAAATTATAATGAAGTTTTCAAGCTTTCAGTTCACTACTCAGATATTTTCAAAGTAATTCCAGGAATTTTCGACTCTTTTAAGAATAATATATGTCTGAAAATTAGATCAGGAGTCTTTAACATTTGAAACAACATACCATGTCTTCCTAATTGAACTCAGAATAAGAGAATTTTTAATAAGTTCACCTTCAAAGTTTATCTGAACTACTTACAATCCAATCACTTATTCATTCGTTTGTACTGTATATTTTTTTTATTGCGGATGATGCCCACACGGGACTGGAGACTTGTGCGTGGGTAATGAGGTGAATGATGAGAAACATCCATGACTGAATGAGATTCCAACCCAAAGCTATAGGAAACGAAGCTAGCCAGAACCGTATCTTATCACAGAAAAACGCTCCAACCAACTGCGCTACCAGAGACGTATTCTGAATCATCTTGTTAACAATTGTTTTTTTCTTTTATTGTTCTCCTTCTCCATCTACTCTTCTTCTTCTTGCATTTCCTTAATGATGCGTTATGGAAGCAATTAATGGGATTATCCTGTATGCTATTTGTATTTTCAAATAAATAAACATTTTTTTATTGTACTATTTACTATCTTCTCATGCAGATTTCGTATAAGAAAATATTTTATGCAATGACAATATTATGTTAAATCATAATGACAATACAGTATTATGTTATGGCTCTTCACGGAGCATTCTGTAAAATTTTGTATGTAAATAAATAAGTAAAAATTATTTCAGAACCAACTTATAATAACGAATGATATAAGATAAATTATGCAAAAAATACATAATGCAGAAGCAAGCTCCAATTCTTCTACACTCTTAATTTTTTTGGATGCTAATGAAATAATTATAGGACAGTAATTTCACAGATTCTAATAAAATTTCCGATTCTTTGCTACACGTTGCATATCATCTATTGCAGAGGTGTATTGCAAAATAATATTGTAACGTTCCGTATCAGTGCGACACTGACAGCTGCTATGATACGCCTGGATAGCAATTATTGCGCGTTCTATTCAGTTCAGTTGTCGTGGTTAAGAGTGACTTCAAGCAAGAAAATATTGGCCAGGTCACTTAGTAGTGTAGGCTACTGTGCAGTCGACTGTAGCTAACGAAAGTGATGGAAAAGGAACAAAGGAAGAAAAACAAGGAGGAGAAGAAGAAGATATGGAAGAAAGAGAAAAAAGTAAGGAGAAGAAGAGGAAGGAGACGAAGAAAAATATAAAAGAGGAATAAGAAGAGGTGAGGTGAAAAAGGAAGACATGGAGTAGAAGGAGTAGGAGGAGGAGAACAAAAAAGAAAAGAATGAAAAGAAAATGAAGAAGGAAAGAAAGTAAAAAAGAAGAAGACATGTAAAAGAAAGAGAAAGAGTAGGAGGAGGAGGAGTAATAGTAGAAGGGGGAGCAAGAGGAGTAGGAGAGAAGAAGGAGGAGCAGTAGGAGGTGGAGGAGAACAAGAAAGAAAAGAAAATGAAGGAGGAGGGAAAGTAAAAAGGAAGACGTGTAAAAGGAAGAGGAGTAATAGGAGGGGTAGCAGGAGGAGTAGGAAGAGTAGAAGGGAAGAAGAATGAGTGGTAGGAGCTGGAGGAGGAGCAGAATAAGAAAGAAAAGGAAATGAAGGAGGAGGGAAAGTAAAAAAGAAGAAGACATGCAAAATAAAGAGGAGGAGGAACAATAGTAGGAGGGAAGCAGGATGATTAGGAGGAGTAGGAGGGAAGGAGGAGGAGCGGTAGGAGGTGGTGGAAAAGGAAGAGGAGGAGGAGAAGCAGAACGAGAATGAAAAGAAAATAGAGGAGGAGGAGAAGAAAAGGAGGATTGAGACGAAGAGAAAGAAGAAAGAGGAATGAAAAGAAGGAAAGGAAGATAAAGAACAAAAAAAAACAAGAGAGTGGAGAAGAAAGAGGAAAAGAAAAAGAGGAAGGAGACGAAGAAAAAATGGAAGATGAGGAAGTAGAAGTAAAAGAGAAAGAAGAAGATGTGGAAAAGGTAGAGGAGGAGGAGAAGAAAGAGGAGGAGAAGGAAGAGGAGGAGGAGGAGGAGGAGGAGGAGGAGAAAGAGAAGGAGGGTGAGGAGAAAGAGGCATAGAAGTATGAGGAGAATGAGGAGAAGAAGAAGGAGATGTAAAGGAAGAAGAAAAAAGAGAAGATGAGAAAAGTAGATGGGAGACGAAGAAATAGATGGAATATAAAAAGAAAAAGGAGGTGGTGGAGAAGAAGAGGAGGAGAAGTAGAAGAAGAGGTAGAAAAAAACCCCAAGAAATAGGGATCAGAAAGAAGAGAATATTCAATTGATTATGTAAATAGATTATTATGGCTAGTTCTTGAAATCCCGATTCAATTGAACCGGGCGACCTGCTAATAAAATATGTTCTTTTCATAATCTGAGTCAAAATGTGTTCAAATGTGTCTAGTGATGAAATTCCAATTCCAATGCTATTGGGTTTCGTTTGACCTGCCTGAAGACAAACATTATAGAAGCGCAAGACAGAAAACTCATGAAAATTTACATTTTACATCCTCTTTGACGATTTCCCACAATTTTTCCGGGTCAGTGAGGAGATGCGGCTTTAAATTTCAAGCAAAATAACAAACGAAGCATTTTTAACAGTTGGCGGAAAACACGAAAAGCGTTTCACACCAAAAATATTCAACGTTCTCTGCGGAGGGAAATTTTCTCTTCATTTTCTATTACCACTTTTCCTTTGATGTATGCAGCAGCTTTTCCGACAAGTATTTATGAAACTTTCATATCTTATCAACATCTACGTGGAACTTTGTCAAACCTCCACACTCCCACTTCTAATTTATTTCATAGCCAATGAATTTCAACTGAGTCATACAATTTAGATCAAATTTAACAGATCAGGGGATTGAAAATGATGTGGTTTTTTCATCAAAGAGAAATTACTTCAAATTAGTTACAAATGGATATTATGAAACAATTCTAGAGAGAATGCTTTCAGTAACGTAGTGGTTGAGAGAATGTTGAACGCATGAATCTAGGGCTAATTTTAATTTTTTTATAACTAGACCACCCAACAATCTGGAAAATTTATTGACAATGCATTGCTTACGGGTTTTTAAAATAATTACACTAGTACTACAGTGATTATACTCTATACCCAGCGATCAACTTCAAACAAATCCTAAAATGATTTGATACCAAATGATTTCGTGTAATTGTCTATTGGTTGAACGAATAAATAAATAATGTAGCTCATTAGTTTAAGGTAGACGTATATTTTTTATCTGAGGATGAAGCCCACATAGGTCTGAGGGGCAATGAATTGGATGATGATGATTGATGAGTTGGACCTACAGTTTTAGGTGGGTTTCGGACCACCGGGAAGTGATTTCACAGCAGAGAACAGTCTGGTCAATCCAATCGGTCACCCTTACAAAGAGCGCCCAGGAGTTTCGTAGCTTATCTCTGATTGAACATTTTTTCACTGATTGTTTGTGGACCTCCGCTCGATTATATTTGCACAGCCTAATTCATTTCTGTGCATCACAAAAATACACCCTGCGTTTCTATTCGCGACAGACCAAGATGAACTGAATAAAATCTTTTTTATTTTTCTTATCCTTCTTCTCCTCTTTCTATCCTTCTATATTTCCCTTCTTCTTCGTCTCCTCCTTCCCATTCTTCTTTTCAATAATTATTTTTTCTCCACCTCCTCCTTCTCGTAATAATCCTTCTTCAACAATTCCTCAGCCTTCTCATATCTCTTATCCTGATCTTTTTCCACCTCCTCCTCATAATCCTCCTCATTCCTTATCCTTCTCCTACAAGATTAGATATTTGTTCAACAAGTGCGCAAAGTAACTCTCAGCGAGTGCGGAATAGTTTCTAGAGTACAGCAAAGATACTTTCAGCACGAGTTACACATTAAATTTTTTCTACAATTGGTACACCTGGAGGGCGGCAAAGTAAACTGAGTGTGGCAAAGTAAAAGAGTGCAGGAATCGGCTGTTTTTCGTATTGTAATGAGTGCATAAATAGTGCAAAATACTTTGTTGGGTCACTGTAGAAAAAAACATATGAATTTCTCAAATTATTCTGTAATTTACTTAATGGCACAAGTGGCGCTATTATGTTTAGCTGTGGAGGGACACATCGAGACGTTTTTTTATTAGTGCTTACACTTCGCTATAGGCCTATACCTACTCTTCCCAGGTATGATACAAAACGAAGTAATACAAATATTATTCACTACATATCGTGATTACTGTGTAGCAGTATGATATAGTACACTATAGAAGAAAAATATTCAAATCTGCCCCTCTCTACTTGTCGTACAATAGATAAAATCCATGCTTGGCCAGGATGTAATCAATTAGGGCCAGTTGCTATTACCCGATCGATCCTTAGCATCTTGGCCAACCTAACCTAACCTGACCCACGCTATTTCCTTTATGCAATTATTGCATTGCACTGCAGACCAGAACTGCATTATTAGCATGACACGGGTGTGGGAGGCCAGTGTGATCGTGAAAACGTGATTTACGCTACTTTATGTCAAAGAAAGGAAAGAAATCGAAGAAAGGCCCACCACAGGAGAGGCAAGAGAGCTGTCACCCGTGAAGGTTATTAGGCGGTCACGCGTTTTTAGGCGGTACAAATTTCTGAGGACGAGAAAGAAATATTGGAAGGGGTGACATTGTTTGTTTCCCAACACTGTTAAAAGGCACCGGATGTCAATTATAACGGATAGTTTAACGTATGACTTGCGACCGGCAGACAGTGTCCGGCAAAACTGTGTACTGGGTGGCAGATACTTTTATTGTGCGGCAACAAAACAAGTGACAATTTGTAGAGACTTTGTGCCACAAACTGTGGACTATTTTTTATATTTAAACCGTTTTTCTGTTATTCACATCGTTCTAAAGCAAATCCAAACCTAACCTGAAACTTTTCAAACCAACCTAACATTTCTTAAACTAACCTAACATTTTCCAACGCAACTTTAGCCATTCTATGATCAAACTTCACCTAATCTGACAACTTTCTCACCCAACAAGACCTTTCCTTTTCTATTCTGTTCTAAATCCGTCAACCTAACCTAAAATATTCTTAGATTCTATAGCTGAGCCTTACCTGGCACAAAATTTAATCTTCCAATCTGTTTAAACCTTTCTACCTAACCTTACCTCAACATTTTAAAGCTTTACCTCCTTTATATCAAACTGAATCATTGCACCTAACCTACCCTAAACAATTTCAACCCAACCTAACCTAAATCTTCAAAAATAGCCGATTTAGACAGTAGACAGTCGCCATGTTGCGGCAAACTCTATCCAAACTAGTAGGCCTGGCCCTGATCATAGGCATGTCAAAGGCATCAGGACCCAAGGTGCAATCTGAAAAGATCTATCTGCAGCGCATGAGGACATCAGATGGCGATTCTGATTCACAAGCTAGTGGCTACATCTACAGGAGTGATGGCAATGGCCCTGGTACACTGATCAGGATCGGCAAGGAGGATGGACCTTATGGACAATACTTGGTTGAGAAAGGTGAGTGCTGGAATATTCAAAATACTAGACTTAGTTTAGAATATATAGTTTAGTGCTAGTCCAGTATCTGGTAGACTAAGAGGCATTCTTCTTTCCATTACATAGAACCACATTCAATTATATTTATGACAACATATAATATATTAAGGACAACATTCTGAGAAGTTCAAACCCTTTAAATAAAGAAATACATTTTTCATTTCCTTCCTTCAAAAAACTAAAGTAACCAAAAATTACATGTGTAAAAAATTTTAACTAAAAAACTACACAGAGATCTAGCAATTAGAAGTGTTGGAAATTGACCTACTCAACTACGGTAACCCATGTACTAGAGTAGATGTGAGTAATATTTGAACTTGTTGAACTTTATTGAGAATATTATCACTTTTTTGGTTGATGAAACCCAAATGGGTCCGAGACTTGTGCGTAGGTAATGAGATGAATGATTACACAATATGCTAGGCTGAAGAGGTATCGAACCCATGACTGCAGGAGTCAGCCAGTCTTATCAGTGATAAAACCCTAACGATTACCCCAAAGCGTCTGCCTCTAACACCATCAAAACAATGAAATATGGGAGTATTAAGATATTTAGTATTAACTGTATTATTTGAATCGAGAATGTATTTATTCGAATTCTACAATTTTCACTTAGTGAAATTTGTAAAATATCCTCTTTATAAAACTTGTTGAACTTCCAATTTTGTCCGATGAGATCCGTAGTGGTACAAAAACAATAGAACTAATTTAAACTTAAAGAGATTAATAATAAAAATGGAATTTTTCTTGGAGTAATAATTCTTATTACATTATTAGTTTTAAGAAAAAAAGAAAGAATTGAAAAATAAGCAGGAATGATTCATGAGGTTCCGTATGAATCAAGTCCGAATATCTATCAATGAAATAGACATTGAATTGCAAGAAGAGAACCAAAATTAAATCACAATTTCTCACTATATCCCATTGTATTTATTTATTGTGACAAATTTACAACGAGTGTGAAGGTGCAACAGACTCAAGTCCAAAACTGCTCCCTTCACAAATTTTGAATATGTTACATTGTCCAAAACATTGAGGTTAACACAGAATAAAAATTTAAGATATGCTGAAAACGTTCACTCCAAAAATAATAAAATGAATTTTCTCACTTGACCACTATTAATTTTAAAGTTATTGGTTTATTGTATTCTGTGCTTTTCTTTTATTGCTCTAACCTGACAATTGTCAATGAACAATCGATCTATCTATTTTATTTATTTTATTTTTTTTGAGGATGAAGCCCACATAGGTCTGAGACCTGTGCGTGGGTAATGAGTTGGATGATGGTGATTTATGAGTTGGACCTACAGTTTTAGGTGGGTTTCGAACCACCGGGAAGTGATTTTCAGCAGAGAACAGTGTCTTTTTTGCTGGCCAATCTAATCGGTCACCGTTACAAACACGACCTTCCATCCATCTTCCTTCCATCTTCTTTCTCCTTCTAACTCCTTTCAAACAGAAACAAAAATAATTGTAACTAAATACAAATAGAATAACTCTCTCTTAAAATATACTGGTTAAGTGTCAAAGATGGACGAATCTTAGTCCAAACTTCGCCATTTCATATAACTGCATCACTCAGATTGTCATCACCATAATTAATATCATTAACATCATACAAATGAGATAATTGTACCTACTATCTTGCACTATAAAAATTAGCATTATCTGAGTTTACTATTGTATCTATGTGATGTTAAGTTTGTTTTTAACCATTCATATACATTATTTGTAATAATAATAATAAGCGTATGGCTTTTAATGGTGGGGAGACCCTTACGGGTAGTTCCACCTTGCCGTTTGAGCCATGTTACGGGGAACATGGTGGACCTACTATTTTAGGTTGGTTCCGAACCACCGGGTAAGTGATAATAAAGCTTTCAACATCAAGTCATTGAAGCACGGTCACCCATCCAAGTGCAGTATTGAGCGGTCGTGACTGAACATCACGATCATTATTTGTGTATTTGCATGAATAAAGAAAGATAGTAATCTAATATTCACTGATTTGATTATCATTTTGAAAACTGTATTAGAAACTGGACTATGACTAGAGAGATGCATTCATTTTAATATTATCTAAATTAGTGGATGAATAGATAAATTAATAGATGAATAAATAGATATAAAGCCGCGAGAATCAGGTGTCAGTGCACTCTCATACCGAATAGAAAGAGTGAGAGAATGATATCCAGTGGAAGAGAGTTTTTTTTTCTGAGGATGAAGCCCACATAGGTCTGAGAACTGCGCGTGGGTAATGAGTTGGATGATAGTGATTGATGAGTTGGACCTACAGTTTTAGGTGGGTTCCGCACACGGAAAGCTGTCACGTGTAATGAAGCAAAAATAATCGCTGTAAGGTGGTGCGGCATTAGCAGCCCATGAGTTCGGCTTTTTCTGGAATGAACATCACGAAGACACTGAGAGGTGAAAGCTTCTCCCTCAATTTTGAACCACAGAACATCCCACAATCAATCTGTAGAAATTCGTTGACAGAGTGAAATATCTGTGATGTTTTCCATGACGAAATACTCAATGAACAATCTAATATTAAAACTAACACTGTATTTCACTTTTATATATTGTTTTACTCACTTATATTGGAGATGCTTGAGGGATGCATTTCACTTCTGAAAAGGAGCTTCGGCAGCCTAGCCTAGTCAGAAGCTTCTTTTCAGAAGTGAAATGCATCCCTCTAGCATCTTCAATATAAGTGAGTAAAACAATATATAAAATTCCTGGATTTCTTGTTCCATGACGAACTGCGTTGTTAATATTAACTTTTCATGTGATCTCATAGATTCGAAAGCGCTCGGCCAGATTAAGTGAGTTATACTTATTCTTAACAAATATTTGACTGCAACTCGTTAAATTTCACATGAAAAGTTAATATATAAAAGTGATATACAGTGTCAGTTTTAATATTATAGAGAGTGAAATAGCTTACAATCGCCTCTGCTCTAGTTTTAACCAATCACATTCCTTACTCAGAGGCATAATACGGCTCTGGTAGCGCAGTTGGTTGGAGCGCTTGTCTGTGATAAAATAAGGCTCTGGCTGTTTTCGTTTCATGCAACCTTGGGTTGGAATCTTATTCAGCCATGGATGATTCTCATCATTCACCCATTCACTTCATTACCCACGCACAAGTCTCCAGGCACATGTGGGCATCATCCGCAACAAAAAAATAATAATCTATGAGCAAAATATAAAAGATAAATACAATTGATTGACTGACTCACTCATTTATCACCGTTTCTCGGTAACCAATCGACCACAATGGGAAGTGATAGCCGAGTGCCGTAGCAGGTATCTGTTCAATCAGAGATAAGCTACGAAACTTCTGGGTCATCTTTGTAACGGTGACCGATTGGATTGGCCAGCAAAAAGACTCTGTTCTCTGCTGTAAAATCACTTCCCGGTGGTTCAGAACCCACCTAAAACTGTAGGTCCAACTCATCAATCACCATCATCCAATTCATTACCCACGCATAGGTCTCAGACCTATGTGGGATTCATCCTCCGGAAAAAAAAATAGTTGAAATTTGGTTCAGTTGAAGCCCTAAATGCCTGGTGATAACTCATAATTCACCAAATCAATTTCTGGCTACTGTAATTCCACTAAGAGTAATCGTATGTTCATGTTTTTATTTGTTTTTTATTGTCTTACTGTTTTAATTCCTGTCATGTTTCAAAATAATGAAAGTTTATAATACAGTGTTTTAATAGGCCTAACATTGAAGTGCAGTACTAACTATTAGTGTAAAACATTCTGACTCATTTGAAGTTAAGTTAGTGAGAGTTACATTTATTATAGACCCAACTTCAAATAAAAAAATAGATTTAGTATAACTCTATTCTCACATCATCCCCACATAATAAAAATGATGATTTACCAGTTTACTGATAAAGACCCAATTTTTTTTTTTTTGATAGGTCTGAGAACTGTGCGTGGGTAATGAGTTGGATGATGATGATTGATGAGTTGGACATACATTTTTAGGTGTGTTCCGAACCAGCAAGAAGTGATTTTACAGCAGAGAACAGTGTCTTTTTTACTGGCCAATCTAATCGGTCACCCTTACAAAGAGCCCAGGAGAACGCAGCTTATCTCTATCTGATTGAACAGATACCTGCTACGGCTCACGGCTATCACTTCCCATCAACTTTTTTTTGGAGGATGAAGCCCACATAGGTCTGAGATCTGTGTGTGGGTAATGAATTGGACTATGGTGATTGATGAGTTGGATCGACAGTTTTAGGTGGGTTCCGAACCACCGGTTCTCCTACATATGCCATTTCTTATCTCTCACTGTAAGTGATGTACAGTAACACTTTCCTAGATACGATTTTCAATTGAAATTCCCACAGTCCACATATTGGTTCCTCTATCACTTTACAGGAATGTCATATTCAATTTGAATTCTTACAGCCCATATATTTGTCACAAATGCACCGCCGCCATTCAAGAAGTGAGTGGTTTAATGCGAAACGGGGTCGCACATATATTTCACAGAGATTTCAAGAAGTTGAAGTGGCGCAAAAGAATGTGTATGTGATACGAATAAAATTCTTCGTTCCCATCTAAGCGCGTCAAACGTTCTACGTTCCTTTACGAATATAAAAATCTACATAACCTCTTTTAAACATTCACACCCCTGATAAATAACTACACATACACACAGCCACAAAAATGCTGTACAACTACTGACTTACATACTTCCTCCACCCTTATCTCACTGTATCTGAGCACATAAATTTCAAACTCTGTGTATTCTCTCCCCCTCCCCTCGGGGAAGGTTATAAACCCCCCCTTCTATTCCAGTGGCGCAAATAAACAAAAAGCAATAGATCTCTTTCACCCCATAAAACACGGCAACGAAAAGCTCGCCCGACTTGAAATTTCTTTACGCTTCTTTTATTTTTATTATTATATTCAATATTTTATAGACGCTATCGTTTGAGGTTGGGGGAAGCATCTGTGCAGAAGCTAACCTAACCTGACCGTAGACCTAATCACAGTGGCAGTGACTGTCGCGTTCTACGGTAATAAGGCACCTACACGCAGTGTGGCCAAGAAACAAGATATTTACACTTCATTTGTTACATTTTCCCCTTAGTATTTCCCCTTTTCCTCTTACTATTTGAGAACTGATGGACTGAGAACGAGTACGGGTGTTTCTGCCTTCGTATAACCATCATAAACATATCCTATCCGAACCATTGCCAATATAGTGGGGAGGTGAGAGCTTATCAACATTACAGTAGTTTATTGCAATAATAAAAACTTACAGGTTTGAGCCAGTAGCCAATTTTAGCAGGTTGTGAACCGGGTTGATACAGGTTTCACAGATCGTTTGCTCAGGATTCAGACCTACAGAAAATAAAAATGAATAAGGTTAAATAAATTCTTGGACTTCTTGTTCCATAACGATCTGCGTTGTTAATATTAATACTTTTTATTGTAAATTCAACTAAATGCAGTCAATTTTAATTGTGAATAAATAATATTTATACTCACTTTAGGCCTTGACCAAGGACGCCTTTGAAAATGAATCTCCACGATTCGAAAACGTTTGACCTACCTACGTGAGTAGATATATTATTTATTCACAATTAAAATTGACCTAGTCGTTGAATTTACAATAAAAGGTTAATGTTGAATTAATGTGATTGTTGGAGAGCATAAGATCAAAATTAAGAAAATAATCCAAATCAAAAGATGAATTATTTTAGATATTTTCATTATTCAACCTAAATAATTTTTATTTAAACAAGATTTCTCATAAAATAAGAATTTTGCTTTCATTTGAATTTAGAAGAACACTAATCGTAGTTGAGATAATAATATATCATCAATTACATAACAATTATTAATATATTTTTACTAAATTAATGCATTCTTGAAGGAGAGAAATTTTATACACTCTCAGTGAATACTCTGGAACTACATCAATGATTCAGCATTCAACTTAATCTACTTTAATAATGAAAGCATTGAAAAATGTAAAATTTTTGTGCCATCTTTTCATTAAAAAATTGAACTTTAACAATTATTAAGAATTGAGCTAATGTTTGTGCATTACACAGTGTATCATCCAAACCTGAGAATAATAATAATCATCAACATCATCATCATCGCAAAATCTCGGTACAATATACTATAGTTCCGGCAGTAACGCCCTTCTTAATCTCAAGCGAACTCTGAGTTTATTGATTCATCGTTTCCAACACCATGACATTAGGCCAACAGCAATCATGATGTCAAATCTATTATCACAATAATAAAAACTCAAAAATCAAGCATGCTGATAAGTCCTTGCATTTTAAAATAACATGTTTTTTGGTGAAAGAACATTGAAAATAGAGATCGAAGTATAAGATTTTTACTATTATTTTCCGTCTTGAACCAATATGCTCGCATTTTGAATCGATTCTCATAACTCTTGTATGGAAAAGTGGATAAAGAATAGAGTATTCTAACTTCTCATTTGTTTACAAACGTTTGTTTAACTCAAAAAGAGAGAGAATGAGATATATATATATATCTCGAAAAGAATCTAAAGTGATTTTACTCAGAGGAATGAGAGCTAGCGGGAACTAGGAGTTTGAACAGCTCGGCAAACATGTTTGAAAACATGTTCCTGTCTCGGGTTTCCGGAAACATCCGATGAATATTTTTCAAAATCTCAAGTAAAAATATTATTATTTATTATCGAAAACACGTCTTATTATTTCTTGTTCCAGTTGAAAGTTTCAGTAAAACGCTGAACACGCGAAAAATTCAGCGATGTTATTTGACTATGCTATCAATATTATCGAACTCGTTAATGGAATAGATTTGTTAGAAAACTTCTGAAGTCAAGGTTTCCAGGAAGATATAAATCAGCAAGTTGTCCTAGGTTATAAATTCCTCGTTAAGTGTCCTCGCACAGTGGAGCTCCCAATAGTGTATAGTGTACAATGCTTCTTTAGTGTATACAGTTGTGGTAATTTTATAATTTATGTGGTAATTTTATAGCCACGAGCCGTAGCAGGTATCTGTTCAATCAGATAGAGATAAGCTGCATTCTTGTAGGTCCTGTTCGTAACGGTGACCGATTAGATTGGCCAGCAAAAAAAAACACTGTTCTCTGCTGTAAAATCACTTGCGGGTGGTTCGGAACCCACGTAAAACTGTAGGTCCAACTCATCAATCACCATCATCCAGCTCATTACCCACGCACAGGTCTCAGACCTATGTGGGCTTCATCCTTGAAAAAAATTTCACATTGGAACATGTATTTAAGTAAGTTTTCTATAAGTTTTCTTTCTTTTTTTTCTCAAATTATTAGTGTTGTGATAAGTTAGTTGCAACTCGTAGATCGTTTCTAAAGACAATGTTTAAATTAAACTTGGTTGTTGTAATATGATTGAGTCATGAGGGCAAAAATGGGATATTTCCTAGCGCCCTCAAACATTCTTATTTTCGATAAATAGATGAATACTCGATGATGATCACCATTGCAAAATCAAACATTTGCTGAGGAATGGCGTGTGACAGATAGCAACTTGAACATGACATCATTTCAAGATTTTAAGGAAGATTCATATCAGGAAGTTGTCCTAGGTCGAAGGCTATGAATTACTCGTTTGAAAGGAAGGTTGAGGGCACTTGCACAGTGGAGCATCGATGATAGTCATCATTGCAAAATCGAACAAATGCTATGGAATGGTGTATAACAGAGATTAGGTCGTGAATCCCACCATTTCCCAACATACGTTTCATTTAACGATGGTGAGTACACTCGATTATTGGTTGCTTCGCTGTACAATCAATGTAAATCAGCAAGTTGTCCTGAGTTATAAATTCCTCGTTTATTGATGAGATGCTGGTACATTCGAGCATCCTATACCAGTGGCGTACCGATAATGGAGCGAGTGGAGCAGTCGCTCCAGGGCGCAAGGCTCTGTGGGGCGCACCGTTCTTGAGAGAAAATTGCCTTTTACTTACAAAAAATGTATCACTATAATGAAGGCCAAAAGGGTAAAATGCAACACAATTTAAAAAAACCGTATTTATAGATCGCTGCGCATTACTAAAAGGAACATTCATGTCAAATTTAAAAGAAATCGGTTCATGCGTTCAGCCGTAAATGCGTTACAAACTGACAGAATGCAAAACGGTCGAGTCAAAAATAGCAAATAGTCGAAAGTAGCAAAGCAAAAACAATTTACATTGGGTGACAGAAGGTCTAACAATTCCAAGTAATTAAATAAAGACTATGAATTTATTCTAGAAAAAAATTCCTCTAGAAGTTTGTTGGTTTTTATATTAACAAGAACAGGAATGAAATTCTTCACTTTTGAATCCAATTTCCAAAATATAAGAAAATTTCTATAAGAATAACTTGCATTCTAAAACAATAACTGTAAATAAATTTATAGAAAAGTGAAAAAATCCTCAACAAGCTGTTTGGAAATTGATAAAAGTAGAATCTGGCCTGGCGAAAAATCATTCACTGGAGTGCATCTCTGACAAATACGGCGTAGTTGGAGGCGGGAAAAAAGCGGCTGATTCATTAAATGACCACTGTAATAATATCAGCTCAAACGGGTGGTTGAGTGTGAGACTGATTTTTTTTTGTGGGGGGGGGGGGGGGGCGCATCATAAGACACTTCCGCTCCAGGGCGCTTGAAACCTCGGTACGCCACTGTCCTATACTCGTTGCTTTTTGATAATCACGTCACAAAATCAATATGGACGAAACCTCACCAATCTACAGCATGACTGTGTTTAATTTTACCTCTCCAGACTACTCTTTAATAAATTCTCTAATGAATCGAAAAATAATTAAATTAATCAATAATTAATTATTGAATCGATAAATATATTTATAATGAATAATAAGACATCTATTAAAACATCTCAAAGTTTTAATAAATGTGGTTGTGTCAATTTCGACTTATTATTCATTATTGATACCTTCCACAATATCACCTTCGCGACTAAAAGGAAAGGAAAAAAAATATATTTATAGATTGGCAAATTGATTGAAAACTTTTTTTGAAAAAGAATGAAGAACCGTTACTAATTGGCCAATCTATTTTTCTAAGAACATTTAAAGGGAGAGAAGGGCGTTACGTATAGCAGAATTCATAAGTAATGACCTTGAGGTTATGTAGGTCACGACCTTGGCAAAGCAACAAACACTTTCACAAGGACGTTTGAGCGCCTGCTCGAAATGAACAATGCGTCTACTGTCTGTCACCTGGCTCCCTCACGTTTTGTTTTTCACTCTCTTCAATGTCGGTCCTTTTCACGCTATATTTTGCTTTCTCTTTCTCTAACCAACTCTCTCTAATTCTGTTTCACTCTCACATAATCTAGTTACGCTCTCACACACTAGCACTCTCTCAAGATGAAATGAAAAGGTGACGTAGAGGAAATGCTCACAGCTCCGCATTTTCATTTATTATAAGATCGATTCACACACCAGTTACGGCGCGTCACAGTCACAGTTCCGTCACGGTAACAATCAGTCACCTGACGGGTCGGCGCCGGACGAGTGTAGACAGCGTAACCGGAAACTCAGATAAGAAAATATTTTATGACTGCGACGAGACGGATAGCTCGGAACTGAGACGCGCCGTGACTGATGCGTGTGAATCGACCTTAAAGCAACACCTCGGTATGAAAAAGAGGAAGAAGGAGGAGGAAAAGGAGAAGAAAATAGAGAAAAAGACGGAGAAAGAGAAGAAAGAAAATAAGGAGAAAGGAAAAGTGGAAGAATGGGTTGAAGTTTAAGAAGAACGAGAAGTAGGAAAGAAGGAGAAGAATACGAAGAAGGAGGAGAAGTAGAAAAAAGAGAATAAGGAAAAGTGAAGAAAGAAAATTGGAAGGAGGTGAAGGACGAGAAAAGCGATGACTAGGCTAAAGGCCAATTGCACAAAAGAAAATTAAATTTGACCACCGTAAGATGACGTCATTTAACGGAGCCAGCAAAATTTGGTTTATTCTTGCAAAGTTCAAATATAGGCGTATACGATCAATACTCAACCACAGACATTAAAATAAAATTGAATCTGAACACAGATAATACGCCCGTCGTAGAGTAGTAACTAGAGCGCCTGACTGCCACTCCGACGGTCTCGGGTTCGATTCCCGTTCCGGTCTAGCATTTTTGTAGTATCAATCACCTTATATGATCAAGACTCAAGTGCTTATCGGATAAACATTCAAATTTTACTGATAAGTTGTGTAACTAACGTTTCATCTCATGAGAAATCTGCTTCTTGTATTAGTAATTCTGGAGAGTAAAATAGTTCTTTTGTTTATTAATTTACTTGTTCGTCTTATTTTCATTAAAAATTTAGTTACTTATTCGTGGGATGAATGAAATCAAAATATTCTTCTCCAACAAAATAAGATTTGATGTTTTCACTCATTTAAACTGAAACTAAAATACACAGCCTACATACAGAGGCCTACCGGAATCCTAAATGGACTAATACTATTGGCTAATAGGATGCGAGCTCCTGATAGGCCGACCGTTGGAGCTCTGTTATTGGTTGAGGACTGGGGCTTACAGCTGTCTATTATTTAGGCTAGTTTTCCCTCATAACCTTGATTGATTTTTCGACCTTTTAAATTATTATAAAATTGTATTATTATTTATTAAACTGTATACAGTATAATTATTATTTAAAATGTATTATAATAAAACTGATTTTTATTATGAACCTTGAAACAGTTAGTCATGAGGAAAATTAATAAAAAAACCCAAGGTTTATGTTTCACAAATTTTAAAGGATCTTCAAGAAATTGGTCTGAGAATTGAAGATGCTCCAGATAAAATAAAAATTAACAAAATTTTACGAACAAATAAGTTCAACATTGAAAGAGCAGAAAGACAAAGGACAGTGGACGTTTCAGAGGAGTTTATAAAACAACGATCTGATAGAATGAAGGAATATTGGAGAAAGAAATTAGAATCTAGGCTGATGCGAGGTCGTAGAAATGACTGAAATATTGACTAAAGTCTATGTGGCCTCAAAATAGAAAAAAAATGATTTTTTAAATTATAAAACTGTATTGATTTGTCGGTTTTGTAACGGTTGTTAAAAAAAAGACGCAACCCTGAAATAAAATGGCGGAGGTCATGCATGGGGTCTATATTTAAGCAACATTTAATTCAATGTCAACTATTTGAGTCTATCTGAAATGTGCTAGTCGAGCATTAGTTTAGTCACATCAGTAGTTTCATTAAATTGAGTCAGATGTTTTCCTACAGGGCTCTTTGTATTTCAAAGTTGATAGCAAAATTCTTACGCAATATAATTGATTGACTTGAAACTCAAACGATTATTTGAAGTGAAGTAACAAAGACAATTTCAGGGGAAGTTGCTGGAAATGTGTTTAAATCAGTACAAATATATTTTAAAGTTACAGGGCATCAAACCCAATATATCAATCCCCAACGTTATTGAACACGATTGAATTTTAATCATGAATATTTCGAATACGTCTTTATTTTATTCCCATGGGTTGCGTCATTTTTTAAACACTCTGTACGTGTTTATTATTGTTGTTGTCTCGTATTTGACGGTTACTTGCACGAAGCTTTTTATAGTGTACAAGAGTTCCTTTCACATCAAAATTAAGCCTCAGCTCAACTAATTGATATTAGTAATTATGGTAACTAGTGTATAAAATTGTATATTTTTGTTAATTTGACTTGTCTTATAATTCTTAACTTGAGTATCCAAGACGTAATCTTTAAAAAAAACCATCTACTATTGGGTGTGGTGGGCCAAAGTATCAGCCACTACAGATTACACAGCTCCATAACATCGAGTAGCTAAGCCTATATGAGAGGCTCCCATTAGGCCTATTAGAATGCAATACTCGGAAATAAAGAGATCAATAGCATATCTGGGACAACTTTCAATAGCTTACCACTAGAAATTAGAGAAATCATCCCCGTTCATACACTGAAGAAATAATCAGATATGGTTAATAAGTCGCAGTGAGTAATTTCTTTCAAAAGCTCATAGAAAAAATACATTTGGATTTGTAAATAGTATTCAAAAACCATCTATTATAGCCTATATTCTGTTTTATTGTTTTTCTTTCGAGGATGAAGCCCACATAAGTCTGAGACCTGTGCGACGGTTTTGAGTTGGATAATTTATTTAGTAGTACAAATGAAAGCAACACGTAAATACCCAAATATACCTCCTGACAAGTATCAATTTATTAACAAAAGAAACTGAAAAGACCCTAAACACTATTTGAAATAAAACTAAATACTCGTTGTAATAAAATAAAATAACAGCTGAAGTTAATGGTGAAGAAAATAATGGCGATTGATGAGTTGGACCTACAGTTTTAGGTGAGTTTCGAACCACCGGGAAGTGTACATAGATTATAAGTTTACATAGATTTTCCGCTCAATAAAACTAATCTAAACCTATATTTTTGACTAATCGTGTGGCACACCAACACATATTTATTACAGTGGGTATCACCAATTAACAATTTTGGATTATCTGTCTATTATTGTTAAGAATTAATTTGTATCGTCATTCAAGTGTAATGTCAAATTCATTGTTGAATAAAAATTTTAGGCATTCTTTCAAACATTGTGTAATTTTTAAAACTTTAGGAGCGATGCGCAAACTGAAGACGTAAAATTAATTTTTTTTACTATTTTTCCGTTTATCAGCGCAGCATTTAAGTCCTAAATGGTGGAAAAAATAGTGTTTTTTTGGCCCATTTTTATATAACGATTCCCCATGGTTAGAACTAAAAAAAATATAGTGTTTTTGGCCAATTTTTTATATAACGATTCCCGGTGGTTCGGAACCCACGTAAAACTGTAGGTCCTGCTCATCACCATCATCCAACTCATTACCTACGCACAGATCTCAGACCTATGTGGGCTTGACCATAAAAAAAAAATCCCATTTATTTACCTCTTAATTCTTTTGAGCACTTTCTTCCATTTTTGTGTAAAAATATTTTTTTTTGTTTTTATTGAGGATGAAGCCCACATAGGTCTGAGACCTGTGCGTGGATAATGAGTTGGATGATGGTGATTGATGAGTTGGACCTACAGTTTTAGGTGGGTTCCGAACCACCGGGAAGTGATTTTACAGCAGAGAACAGTGTCTTTTTGCTGGCCAATCTAATCGGTCACAGTTACAAACAGGACCTACGAGAACGGAGCTTATCTCTATCTGATTGAACAGATACCTGCTACGGCTCGCGGCTATCTATAGATAGAATATAACGAGAGGTCAATAAAGCAAAAACCAATCGTAATAACGTATTGATTTTTTTGGCTATTTGTGGAACTGTAATACCTGCCTTGACTGCAAGTAGAACGATGCTTCAGACTTGAGAAATGTTTTATTCACAAGATAGAATTATGATTTTAAAGGGAAGCAAGCTTTCTCCAATTATCGTTCAATACTTATTCTAAGTAGGCTTATCAAATTATCCTATATTAGGTTACAACTTACAAATTACCGTCTGCTTAGACGGTGAGTTTTTCGGACTATCGATTTCATAAATAGCATAAATTACTTCTTATAACGGAACGGCGGAGTAGAATCTATTACAGTCAGAATAGCACTGTTCTGGACAATTATTATAGCTTCAAGATCGAGATTGGCGAATGTTTTCTATTTATTTTGGGGTAAGTTTCGTAGGATAATAGACATTGTATTCCACCGTAGGCATAATAGTGGAGGAATCGCTGTTTTATTGATTATTTATTCAACGCACTAAACTAGCAGAAACGTGGTTACGTTATCTTTACTTCTTGGATGTCTTGTTCCATAACGATCTGCGTTGTAAATATTAACTTTCTATTGTAAATTCAACGACTTTCAGTCAATTTTAATTGTGAATAAATAATAGTTCTACTTATTTTTGGCCAAACGTTTTCGAGTCATGGAGATTGATTGATTGATTTTTATTCCTGTGCTAGGTCTTGAATGACCCATTGCACATTTCAAAATAGTACAGCAAGAAAAAAATCACATCACTTGAAAATAAGATGGTAATATTGAAAAATAATATTATACTACTTATAAAAACAATAATACCTCAGATTGAAGTTATAATAAAGGGTTTTAACAATATATTATAATAATAATAATAAATGAATAGACAAAGATTGGAAAAGAACAGCAATGAAAGAACAAAGAAATACTAGAGAATTACTGTAGCATTAAGACCGACTGGAATGACAAAATACAGCAATGACGGAATGAATAATACCACAATGACAAAATTACTTCACCTGTAAAATATTGAAAAATTAAGAAGTATAAACCAAACTTGAAAGTAATATTGAAAACTAATATTATACTACTTAATAAAGTTATAAGACATCAGAGTAACGTTGTAATAAATAAGTAGTCAAACTACAAATACAACAGAAAACAGGAGACTCATATCTTCAAGGGCATTTACTGTAATACGTTTGTGAGAATAGTTGGGTTTTGTCACATTTCTCTGAATCGCTAGTTCTATTTTTCTTCACAAATTTCATACGATTCCAATCTTAATTTAATTTATTTTTTCAGATTAACAACCTATTGAATTCTCGAAATTTACAAGTGCATTCCCAAATTTCTAAATATTAAAACAAATTTTTACAATTTAGGCTATCTATTCTCCACTGTTTCCTGAAAATGTCATTCGCATAGAATATAATATTATTGAAGCTCCCTTTCTCTGAAATTTCATTTACGACTGTAAATGTATGCATACCGTATCCTAGTCACGTTCTATCTGCTTTCCCAGACTATAATGACAAATACTTCAATTATTTAAAATACTTGGGTTACAAAGACGTCCCATGTCCTTTTGAGGAGTAATTTCCTTTACACAAATCTGTTGTATCATTGTTCAGCATATTTATCTTATTCTGCATACATTTTTTTCATTTGCAATATTTTCACAAAACTCATAATCTGTTTTCTCTTTTTGTACATATATTTTCTCTATTGTCGTTTATTTTAATCTTTCCCCACAGTTTTTGAATAAGTCAAACATTATTTTACTAAATCTAGTCGAAAAATTCATTATTTCAAATAAAACTAATTGAGAAATTAATTTATTTAAAAAAATCATGAGCCGACAAATTGTGAAAACAAGAGGAATAAAAAACATTCGAATCTATGGGCTATTGAAAATGATCCTTCATGTGAACTATGGGCCTAAATACTTGAAAATATTCAGGAAAATGTGGAATATAACTCAAATAATTTCAAGAATCTATCCATGTGAGGAACCCGGTTCAATGAATTAATGACATGTAACTGATATTAATGTATGATGTTCTGTGGAGGAGAATAAAAAATATCATATCAATTTCAATACATGCAATTTTTTCCCACCCAACCACCCAATTTATGTTCACAATTTTTTTAAGTTTTAAATTAGGAAAATTTCATGTAATTTATGAAAATGTGAGACCGTAGTTCATGATAAATAATATATAATAAATGCGGAAAACCATTACACTAGGACTATGTAATGAAAGAATGGTACAAAATGTACTCAGTACAATTTACTCAAACATTGAATATCAAGGAAGATTGAAACTTCTATGAATTGATTTCATATGTTTTTGGACCAATGTCTGACAAATATTAATAATTATTTTTTGTGTTGTTATGAAACTGGCACCTGATATCATCATCAAAATCCTGAATTGATAGATGACTTTGTGATTGCTTTAATTAATCAGCAAGATCTAGTTTAATCAATGTAACATTTTCTTGTTACAGCCATGAAAGAACTGCCAGATGCCATCTACAGAAATCCACAGCCAAAAAGGATACCCAGCATACAGGCGTACCAGCCACAAGCTGAACTAGCTACTCAACTTGGTCTAGCTGGCGTTCTTCCCATTTTCAACCAGCCAGCACCTGCTCCAGTCAAAGAACTCTCACAAGAAACTCCCCAAGATTACTCCCAGGACTATCCTCAAGTCCAATACCCTCAAGACTATCCTCATGAGTACACACAACAGGTGCAGTCCCAGCAGAGCCATCAAGGAATACCTGTGAAGGAATACAGCCACGAATCTGCACATGCTCATTCATCAAGCTATGAACATAATCCTCCTCCTGTAAAACATCACATGAGTTATTCTTTTGACAATTCTTCACCACAGAATACCTTCATTGATGTTGCACCTCAGAATGCATTCAGTGATGCATCACCACAGAATTTTGGAGTTGTTTCATCAGGAATTACATATGGTGATGCTTCACCCTACAATGCAGCACCTGCAGCTTACGATGGATCACTAGAAGGTGGTGCAGTCTTCTACGATGGCCATGATCATCACCACCATCCAAAATCCCATCATTTCTCAAAAGGTGGTGGCTCAGACCATCATTCCAGCCATCATTCAAGCCATGGCAAGAAGGGGGAGAAAGGATACAAGAACCATCATGACTTCTCAAAGGGGGACAAAGGTGGTCATGGTAAGGACTCAGAATCTGGACATTATGACAAGAGTTCCGGGCACAAAAAGGAGCACCATTCAAAGGGAGGAAAGTATGGTGAACATCATGCTGCAGAACATGGTAAGAAGGGTGAAGAACATGGACAAAGCTCACACCATAAAAAGGGACACAAAACAACTGGTTTCCATAATGTCTACCATAAGGACGAATACAAAAAGGAACACCATTTCTATGATGATGCACACAAAGATGGACACCACAAGAAATATGGTGACCACCATAAACACCATGACAAAAAGGAGGGAGCACACCATAAGGGAGGACACAGTGAGTCAGGACACCATAAGGATCATAAGGACCATAAGGGGGCGTTCCATAAGGGTCACTACCATCATGCTGACTCAGGACATAAGGATAAGGCCGGCCATGAAAGTTACCATGATAAGCACAGTGAATATGCCAAGAAGGATGGACACAAGGATGCTAAAGAATATGGCTACAAGAAGGGCCATCACCGTTGAAAAACCAAATCATGTTTATTGTTTACCCGGAATAAATAAATTATTTTCTACAATTAATTTGGGTTCCATTTATTATTTGATGTCGAAATTTCCCCTCCTTTTCTATGGAAAATGAGACCTGACATAAGATTGTAGGCCTACCTCAATATAGTCACAATAGGTGAAATGAGATGTAATTAAGTGGTGAAAGTATCATTTTCTTGCTTATGAAGCCTACATGAGTCTACATAGGGCTTGTGCATGGGTAATGAGGCGATTGATGATACATTAACATAATTAATTGATCATGTAATGAATGTGTATCATATTCTAAAAATGTAGACACAATTTCGATGTTATCTTCTTTGATAGCAGTAAATAGGTAATTCACTCCGACACATAGTTTTATAGCGGGGTATCATATTTTTTTACATTTAGGAATCAAATTAGCAATCAGTTTTTTCTATTGAATAATATATTATTGTAATGTTTTGAGCTTATATTAATAAACTGGATATGTTTTCCATCATCCAGAGAAATTATTAATTATTATTTATTATAGCAAACAAGAAATTAGATTCATTATTTGAAAACCCAGCTCCAACTGCTGGAGAAGGTGAATTATTGAATGACTTCTATGCAACAAAATCTTACGAGTTTGGAAATTTTATAAAGATTAATTGTATTTTCAATTGAAGTATTCTTCTTAAACTCTCTCTTTAAGAATTAATTATATTCAAATCTTGATATTTTATTCAATAAGAATAAAAAGGAAAATATAATGTTGAGTTGATTATGGTATAAGTCAAGTAGCTTACAGCTAGAGGGATACTATTGCATTATGTAATGTTCAAATATACTAAATATACTAATGCTCAGAAGAAAAACCTTCTGATCATAGTTGGAGAAGAAAATTAAGTTGGTACAGTAACTTAATGAATTGAAACGCTTACTTCTCCGAAAATTTGGTAATTTTCATAATTCAGGAATTACTGCAAGAAATCTACTATGAAGAAGTTATTATTTACCATTATGATGTTGAAAATACATCTTGTTTCCATTAGTATATGATAAAATCTTTTAAAAAACAGATCCTTAAGATGCCTTAAGTAAGTGTACTGTGGGTCGTCGGACGATGCTCTTTACAACAGAGTGAAACGGCCGTAACGTCATGACGTGAGTTAATTTCCACTTAAAAGTGTTTTTAAAAGTTTTTATCATTTCCTTTTAAGTATCATTCTGCAATAATTAAATATTGTATAATGTTTGTATATTTTTATACAACATAAATTCAGTGGTTATTATGTAAAATGATAGAACAGTGATTTACCACAAATTACTGATACAGGCTGGAAACATATTTTTATTTTTTTTATTTTTTTTTGAGGATGAAGCCCACATAGGTCTGAGATCTGTGCGTGGGTAATGAGTTGGATGATGGTGATTTATGAGTTGGACCTACAGTTTTAGGTGGGTTTCGAACCACCGGATTACAGGCTGATATCAATAAATATGGGAGTATGATCTCACTGGGCATCAAATCTACAAGAAAGTAGAAACCATTCTATCTGTCTATACAAGAGCCTTGAAAATATATGAATATTTAAAAAATATTTAGTTGATAAAGCTTTTTATAGTGTAAAAGAGGTGCCTTCACATAAAAATTAAGCCTTACCTCAACTAATTGATATATTTATTATTATGGTAAGAAGTGTATAAGATTGTATAATTTTTGATCTGACTTCTTTTATTTCTTAGCTCGAGTCTTCAACACGTAATTAAAAAAATCAAACCGGTCAACGATTTCAGATTTAGTAATTTTTGTAATAAGCATATTTATTCACAGAACTAATCATCACACCCAGAAATTTTTCAACAGAGAAATGACAATAATAATTACAACATGATTTATGTGCAACCCACTCTAATTAGTTAAGCTTTTACGGTGTTTTGACCCAATTCCTACATTTTTGTACACAATACCACAAAGAAAACAAGAACAAAATTATTACAGATGTGTGATTGCTTTTGTAGCCCGCAATAATTAGTCCAGTTTAGGGTCTATCGATATCTATACACAATCCACGATACCACACATAAAAACCGAGAAATAATTATTGCAAATTCAGACGAAATCAAGCCTGTCACACCACAACACATTGTGACACATTGGCATTTACGAAAAATAAAAAAAATGATTGAATCAAATGAAATAATACGGTATGAGGATTGCGTAACTGAAAGTAACAATCAATTCGATTTAACTACCACAACAGTAACAATAATAATAATAATAATAATAAGAAAAATAATAACAACAAAAATAAAAAGAAAAACGAAAATAAGAACAACAACAGGAGCAGCAGCCATGACGATTTCACGCAGTGACGGCGCTTGTGAAATGGCCAATGCATGAAACCACGCTGATTTTGCATGTCACGGTCGAAATAAAAACCGTGAAACAATTGAAAAACAAATTAAACTGTTGAATATTTCGATAGCGAACACTTTTTCTGGGCAATGCGCACGCATGCAATTCACATCTGATATAGATTTACGGCCACAAGTAATAATAACAATAATTATTATTTGTAATGAGAAAAAAGACGAAATCTGTGATGTCAGGCTGAAATCTGTGATGTCAGGCTGAAATCAGGCTGACGAAGCTTCATTTCAGAAGTGAAATTCATCCCTCAAGCATCCAATATATGTGAGTAAAACATTATATAAAAGTGAAATACAGTGTCAGTTTTAATATTAAAAAGACGCAGTTGTCACAACCACATTTATTAAAAACAGTGAGATATTAGTTTCGATTGTTACACCATTATTAATTTCAAACAAGAATGTTTATTAATCTCAAACAAACATGTTTGTTTGAGATTGATAATGGTTTAACAACCGAAACTAGTATCTCACTGGTTTTAATAAATGTGGTTGTAACAACTTCGTCTTTTTAATATTAAAACTGGCGCTGTATTTCACTATTTTACTCACATAGATTTCACAATAAATTAAAAACAGTGAGATACTAGTATCGGTTGTTACACCACTATTAATCTCAAACAAACATGTTTGTTTGAGATTGATAATGGTTTAACAACCGAAACTAGTATCTCACTATTTTTAATAATTGTAGTTGTGACAACTTCGTCTTTTTATTCATTATGGATATCTTCCACAATATCACCTTCGCCACTACAAAGAAAGGGAAAATAATTATTTGGATGGAACTTGTGATATTTCTATTTGTAATGAATAAAAAGACAAAGTTGTCACAACCAGATTTATTAAAAACAGTGTGATACTAGTTTCGGTTGTTACACCATCTAATGTGGCTCAATTGTAGTGTGATGTGGTTGTGATGTGATGTGATGTTATCCACCAGGTAATTCTTTTAATTATCAAAAACAATTTATTGCAATATAAATAATAAAATAAGCGTTATGAAATAATGTGCATTTATTGAGAAAATGATTTAATAATAACATAATGTTATTAGAAGATTGCTCACGCGGTGAGCGTGGTCTACATGTGATCGTGATGTTCAGTCACGACCGAGTTTGGATGGGTAACCGTGCTTCAATGTCTTTATGTTATAAACTTCTTTAACACTTACCGGGTGTTCGGAACCCACCTAAAATTGTAGGTCCGTGTTCCCCATAACATGACTTAAAAGGAGAGGAGGAAATACCCGGTGGAAAATATAGAAATATTTTTAATTGAAGAAATATTTTGTTGATAAAGCGTTTTATAGTGTACAAAAGTTCCTTTCACATCAAAATTGAGCCTCGCTTTAACTTATTGATATAGTAATTATGGTAACTAAGGTATAATCATTCGAGTGAAGTTTTTTAGCAAATCTAAATGTGAAGTCTGTGTTAACCTCAATGTTTTGGACAATGTAACTTTTTCAAAATTTGTGAGGAGAGCAGTTATGGACTTAAGTCTGTTGCTCCTTCACACTCATTGTAATTTAGTCACAATAAATAAATAAATAAGATTGTAGATCTGACTTGTCTTATACTTCTTCACTGGAGTCTCCAAGACATAATCTACAAAAAAAAAAGGAGGGGAAAAAAGAAGCTCTACAACAAGCTACCACAGTTTTTAAAGTGTCTTGAAAATATTTTTTAAAAAATATCTAGTTGACAAAGCTTTTTATAGTGTACAAAAGTTCCTTTCACATCAAAATTAAGCCTCACTTTAACTAATTGACATAGTAATTGTGGTAACTATAGTGTATAAAATTTTGTATAATTGTTGATATGACTCGTCTTAACTGGAGTCTTCAAGACGTTAACTACAAAAGAATATTAGATTTCAACATATCAAATCCCTCAAATATTATGAATACAACCTAGGACTTTCGATAGAAGAATTCGGTGCAAAATTATTGAACCCATAAACGTAGCATAGGTTACCGGAGAATATCGAAGGGACGACGGGACTGCGGTATTTCTGCCAGCTTCTGGCAATGACCAACGCTCGCCTTGCAAACATTATTTATTCATTTGCCGGCTGCAATTTTACGGTCTATAAAACCGTATCTAATCTGACCCGGAAGTCTCGTGGATACCTCAAACTCAAATCGATATCAAGAAACTCGGCCCTCATCTCTGAGGCATGAATACAAGTTCACCCTTGCATTTCATCCTTCATCCCCATTGGTTCAACCCCGAGCTGAAATAATATCTAAGCCGACGCTGCCCCACCCCCGATTTCAAACTGAATTTATCAGATGGTCTCCAAAAGAAATCTTGTGGAGGTTGTTATTAGAAGTGGGAGATACCCAAGGCGAGTAGAGTAAAGGGTAAATGCCTTTATTCTACTCGCCTTGGGTCCTTGGGAGATACCTACATGTCAGTTTCATATGTCAATAATACCGATTTTTTGTAGATTACGTCTTGGAGACTCCAGTTGAGGATTATAAGACAAGTCAGATCAACAATTATACTCGTATAAACTAGTTACCATAAATAGTATATCAATTAGTTGAGGTGAGACTTAATTTTGATGTGAAAGGAACTCTTGTACACTATAAAAAGCTAAACTAAATATTTTTTCAATTGTTTTTCAAATATTTCTATATTTTCAAGACTCTTTGAAAACTGCGGAAGCTTGTTGTAGAGTTTCCTACCAATATAACTAGGTTTTTGTTTGAGTAAGCTACTATTGTGACTCACCAAGTGATAATCTCCTCAGCTTCTTGTATTATAATCGTGTACATCAAGATTTTGGTTAATATCATTCGGTTTTACATATAAAGTAGCGTCATACACATATAAAAGCAGGGTACAGTTAGGAGACCAAGTCTCTTGAACAACGGCCTACATGAATCTAATCTATTTACTCTTTCCATACACCGAACCGCTTTCTTCTGGATCTTAAACACCCTATCGAGGTTTTGTTTTGATGAATTACCACATACCAAGATAGCATACCTAATATGTGACAGTAAGAGCCCATGGTGAGCTGTAAAAAGTAACTCAGGTTGTTATTGGAAGTGGGAGATACCTACTTGTCAGTTTCAAATGTGAATAATATTTTTTTTTGTAGATTACGTCTTGGAGACTCCAGTTGAGGATTATAAGACATGTCAGGTCGACAATTTATACAATCTTATAGAAATAGAAATTTATTACAGGAAAAAAAGCACATAACAAAACAGTGCAACAGCTTGCAGAGTACACAATGCCAACTACACTATTTAAACTAATGCAGACTACATACTATAAAATAAATTTTCCTGCAAAACAAGCCCAACAGATTGGAACATCCAATTAATGAGCTTGCTTTACTAATTAATGAATTCCTACCTACAAATTATAAAAAATGAACTCGCATTTGATACAAAAAACTGAAATTAGGTTACCAAGAATAAAAATTAAAACTCATAGATACAACAGAGAACAGCTACAAAAAATGTTTTCCTAAAAAATCTTCTTTTCTCACACCTTCTACGTAACCTCTAACATATTTACATTTTCAATTCAAGTAAGGCATGAATTTTGAACTAATTTATTATTCCAACTCCTATTATTTTATAAATAGTTGTAAAATAATAACTTATTACTAAGAATTAAAGCATATCAATAATTTTACGGGAGCAGGCCTGTCTAAAACATACAGATGACATCGCAACATCCACACGTTCTGCCACAGAATTAAACAGGATAGCAGAAGATATTAAAGGAGAGGCCGCATGATAATACTAGTTAACATAATTACTATATCAATTATTTGAGGTAAGGCTTAATTTTGATGTGAAAGGAACTCTTGTACACTATAAAAAGCTTTATCAACTAAATATTTTTTCAATTGTTTTTAAATGTTTCTATATTTTCAAGACTCTTTAAAAACTGCGGTATTCGGACAAAGCAAAAGCAAAGTAGATGAGAGGGAAATAAAAATCCAAAAATAAAGAATCATTCAGAGGACGTACATAAAACACAGATAAGGTGAAAAATAATAAATAGGGACGTTGAAGCAGGGACATTCTTCCCTCAAACGATAGGGAAATTAGGTTGATCAATAGAGACTCCTCTGCCATTAAAGAAAGAAAAGAATGGAGTCAAATAAGAATAGAACTGAAATGTATTGAAAAGAAAAGCTCACCAAAGAAGAGAAAGTGAAGTGTTAATAACGCGTTTTTTTTTTCATTTCATTCTGCTATATTTGGTGTGATAATCTAAAGTCTTCAATGCTAACACCCTAATGACCTAGGCTGGTATTATGTCCATGAAGGGGGGTTTGATGTGGTGTTGTACTTTCCCATTAGACAACCCCAAAAAATCCCCCGAGGGGTCGAAAATTCACCAGCATGGAAAAACCAATAATTCACACCCAAACGCATCAAAGCAGGAGAAAAGCTGCTTGCTGCGATTTTCCACGAAAAGGATTTTCCAAGGATGAGAGAGAACGCTTCATTAGCCTTGGCCAGAAAATGGCAGAGTTTGTGAAAAGCTCAAAATTTTCCGCTTCTCAAAGGTTTATCTTTGAGAAGAATTTCTTTAAGGTACTTTGTCAAATCGCCACGAAATGCGATCTTGAAGTTTTTGAAGAATATCACTTTAAGCAGTCATTCAAAAGGAAAGTAATTGAAATAATGAGACCAATTATTGCTATTACATATTTTTCAATATAAACTTAATAAAACAACTTTTGAATGGAAATTAACTCACGTTATGGCGTGACGGCCGTTTCGCTCTGTTGTCTAGAGCATCGTCAGACGACCCACAGTACACTTGAGTGTACTGTGGGTCGTCACTTGAGTGTACTGTGGGTCGTCTGACGATGCTCTAGACAACAGAGCGAAACGGCCGTCACGCCATAACGTGAGTTAATTTCCATTCAAAAGTTGTTCTATTAAGTTTATATTACATATTAGTGGAAACAAGATGGATCTTCAACATCATATTTTTCAACTTGAAGAATTGAAAACACAACGTGAAGAATTACAATTAACACGTAAGAGGTTATTATTATATATATTTTTTCGGAGGATGAAGCCCACATAGGTCTGAGACCAGTGCGTGGGTAATGAATTGGACGATGGTGATTGATGAGTTGGACCTACAGTTTTAGGTGGGTTCCGAACCACCGGGAAGTGATTTCACAGCAGAGAACAGAGTCTTTTTGCTGGCCAATCCAATCGGTCACCCTTTCAAAGAGCGCCCAGGAGTTTCGTAGCTTATCTCTGATTGAACAGATACCTGCTACGACACTCGGCTATCACTTCCCTTTCCTTAAAATATAATGATATTTAGCGCAAGGCTACTAACTGTAGCGTGCATTTATATTTTTGGCACCATCTGTAATAACAAGTCCAAGAATGTACAGTAAAACTTCATTTGCTACGATATCACAACTGCTCTATCATTAACTTATACGCTACATGTTACGTATGGAGTAAAATATGGTACATCAACTGTCCCCAAAAATTAATGTAAGTTAAAATTCTGAAATTTTTAAATGAGACGATACGACACAGTAGATTCCTGGATTTCTTGATCCATAACAAACTTCGTTGTTAATATTAACTTTTTCGGTGAATTCAACGATTTGCAATCAATTTTAATTAGGAATAAATAAAGATGAGCCTTTGAAGATGAGTCTCCATAATTCGAAAACGTTTGGACTAGAGAGTGAGTTAAAATATTATTTATTCTCAATTAAAATTGACTGTAAGTCACTCTGTAGATCTCTAAGTTTTTTAATAAAATAAGTATTCTAGGTATATTAATTTCAATTATTAACATTTTTGTTGGGGTTATATAAATAATAATAACAACTTAATATTTTTCTTACATAAAGATGCTTTGTTTTACAAGAAAAATCATGTCTTTTTTGGTTGCAGACTCAAAACTACAGCATGATTAAATTTTTAAATTATCAACTCCAATTAAACTCACACACCCTGTTTGATTACATAGTTTCAAATCTCCCGCTTTCTTATCCAACCACCACCCCACCTCACCATCAACCCTAGCTCCAATTTTAAAAACCTGATTCAGTAGGCCTCCAAAGCTGTGTCTAAGGAAGCATTACAACATTGTGAAATAGCCATCACTCTAATAAGTGTTAAATTCAGCAGTGAAGTATTTCAACAATTATTGATGTTCAAATATGAGGTGGAAAAGTAATATAGTACTCCATCTGAAAATAATTTATGCACTTCCAATGCAACGAATTTCACGGATAAATTTTAGAAATATGGGCGTTTTCCACTTGAAAAATAAAATAGTTCATGCATTTCCAGTGTAGTGAATAACATTTCAAAAAAGAAAATCACCAACCTAAGTGAGGAAAGATCATTACCCAAAGTTAAGATCAGAGTCTAGAAGTTATTTAATTCATTTCTAAGTTTCGATGAGTATATTTTTGCTGTTTTGATGAAAATAAAAGAAGACCAATTAACGAAGAACTACTCATCGAATTAACCATCTCTAATTACAGCAACTTGAACTTAAAACTTTGCTTTTAAAGTTTAAAGTTCACGTTTTGCTCCAGATTTAGAGATTGAAAAATATTAAGATGTTCTCCATCGGTTTTCTAAGTGAGATGATGATATTGTGAAATCCACTCCTATCAAGATTAAGTGGAAGAAAGAACGTCAGTCTTATATCAACTTCAATGAAGAGTTTTTCTTTTAAATTATCTTATTAAACGAATTTTCCATTTAATTGATCAATAAATTATCCTCGTTTGAACCTACTATGCAGCTTGCACAGCTGCATAAGCTACATTATAGTACCAATTAAATGCACGTACTACAAAAAATGAAACAATAATCTTTGTACTTACCTAAAACCACTGATCATCCAAATTTAATACATTAAGGTTATATTATTTCATCACATAAGGCCAGTTGCACGAAAGAAGATTAAATTTGACCCACCGTAAGATGACGTCATTTGACGGAGCCAGTGCAAGGATTTCCCTATTGAGCTCCGTAAGATGATGTCATCTTACAGTGGTTGAATTAAATTTTCTTTCGTGCAACTGGCCAAAAGTGTTATGTACTGTGTTAACACTGTTTATTTCTAATTTATTATACTTTTCTGCAACTGTAAAACGGTTTCACAACACAAATAATGGAATACCAAATGGTGTAAGCAACTCAGCTGTATTTTTATTCACATATAAAACTACTACGGATTAGTTCTACAGGATAAAAAAAACCAACTACAGGAAAAACAATCACATCATTCAATACTAAACAAAGAAATCCTTCTACAACCACTAAATCCAACTAATATTCATTTAGGGTGATTCAAGAAGAGGGCCGGTTTGATAAAAAAATTAAGTTGTTTACTGTTATTATAAAAAAAGAAAACCCACATTGATATACACGTTTGAATTCACAATTCAAAAAATGGAGCTTTTCTTTTTTCGGAGGATAATGGTGATTGGACCTACAGTTTTAGGTGGGTTCCGAACCACCGGGAAGTGATTTTACGGAGTCTTTTTTTCTGGCCGATTAAATCAGTCACCGTTACAAAGATGGCTCATGAGTTTCGTAGCTCATCTCTGATTAAACAGATACCTGCTACGGCAGTCAGCTATCACTTCCCACCTCATATTTTAATAAATCATTCTCTTTAATGCGCAGTATTACCAAAGCTCTGTCCTTGGAATTCAGTTTAACTGTTAAGTGGACAATGCTGTCCAGTTTCCTTCATCAAATCATAGATATTTCAGGGGTTTTCTTGACAAAGAACACTGATGAGAGATGTGCCACAATGTATCAAACCCTGTGATATTCATGTTTTCATGGAGGAAACTTGTAGATGTTGTCTGTTAAATTGAAGTTGCTACTTGTCATGCAGTAAGAGAATTACATGAACAAACTTCTTGCAAAATCAAACCGTGATAAATATTTGTCCAAAATTAATTTTCATGCATTAATTTGGAAGGTTAGATGAGCGTTTCAATATATTTCGTTTGCCAAATCAGTGAAGTAGATACATTAAAATCAGACATCATCAAAACCGGCATTCTTTTTTAATCACCCTACACTTCTACTATACAAGGAAAGTACTCTACACATGAAAACAATCAAGAATAAAAAAAAACACTACAGATGAAAACAATAGTTATTTTTTAAGATGTGCATGCTATTTAATATACTAAAGTATTTAAAAGTGATCACTAATCAAATTCAAAATACATTTTCAAACAATCTACTGTATCTACCAATAAACTATGATCTACAATGAAAAATACTAGTATGTAATATGCTATTATACTGCATACTAAGTATATTAAGTATATAGTATACATTATATACTAGTCTATATTATGTATATTAAGTACAAGCTCACAGTTTATAAATGAGCATGGATTTTCTTTCTCTAATGTTTGTTCTAAAATGAGAAACCAAGAGATATTATTGAAAGAATATACATTTTTATTAAAAGGAATAGTTTAATTATTCTTTAAAAAAATAATCTAAATTTTTACATGTTTTTTTACGGTACTTGACATTGACAAGGAAAAATAGATATCATTGAAAGAATATACATTTTTATTAATAGGATTAGTTTAATTATTCTTTAAAAAATAATCAAAATGTTTTAAAGTTTGTTACGGTACTTGACATTGACAACAACAGACCAAGTGTTTTCACAATCCAACGATTAAAATAAAAATATTTTTTATGAATACAATTTTTAAAACAAATATTTAACGATGTTCACAATAATCAAGTTAACTGTACGAACATTGCGATGTTTGTGTCAGGTTTTTATTTTTACAATCCAAGATGTTATCAAACAGTTTGTAAACGTATTTCAGTTGATTGTCAAACAGATCAACGTTTGCTCCAGTATCAGCATTCCAAAGTTTTTGCAGTTCTCTTACACAAGCAGTTTTTGTACATACCACACATCATTTTGAGATGGAAGTTTTGAATCAAGCTGTTTACCACACATCCATGTATTTTAAATCCAATATGTTCAACAGTTACGGTGTGCTACAGACCACAACCCAACACCAGCCCATATTTTTCTACAAGTTTCCCATTCGTATCAGTTTCAGTTTCGCTACATACCACATTATTTGGAGGTAGTTTCAATTCATTATTTTGAATTGAGTCGAGGCTTTTTAAAGAAGGTAGCAAGTGTTTGGTCCAGCCTCTCAAAGCAAACTACAAAGTTATCATGAGGTGGTGCAGGTACAACAGACACCCACGGTTTGCTGTCTCTGTCAGTGTATGTGTTCGCCTTGCGTTCTGGCAATTTTTCCATGCCTTGTCTTAGCGCCATCCTGAAATAAACAAGGAAACTTGTTAACAAGGGTGTTTAAGATCCAAAAGATGGCGGTTGGGTGTATGGAGATTAGATTCATGTAAGACGTTGTTTTCTAACTGTACCCTGCTTATATGTGTATGAAGCTACTTTATATTGTTACGGGTTCTATGTCTAAAATAATGCTGGCAACCCTTAAATTTATCACTCGCACTTTATTAACACAAATAATTCACAACTCACACTGTTCAGTAATTTCTTACACAAAAATAAGCAATCGGAAACAGATAAAACGATATTGTTCAACTGATAATGAGTTTTCAATAAACTGAACGAAAATCAATCACTAAATGTCAAAAGGCCGATCTAATATTAAATAATAACTGTACAATAAACTGTCCAATAATATTCGAAAAGAATCGTCGAGGAAGAACAATAATTAACTTACGTAGCACAAGTAATAGGTAAAAGAATTATCACTATTGAATTATCACTATTGAATTATCACTGTCAAGAGAATTATCACTACAGACAATAAAAGTTCCTTAGATGGTTTGTAATAGCGCCAACGGGATTGTACTGTCTGTATTAACGGGAACTGTCACTACTGCCACTTATCAACGTAGAACAATAACTGAACTACTTAACTGTCACACTTGTTTATCATGACGAATTACAGACAAGACTGAACTCATTTACAAGAGACTTCCTCTATTTATATACTTTATCATAATTGAGATATCTCTAAATTTCTCTACCAACTTCTAAATAAATCAAGGAAACTAGCACTTTCTACAATATTCGAAAAGATTCCATAAATGTCTAATCAAACAACTAGAACATTCTACAAATTACCAAGTAAACACTATAAAAGTGCCAAAAGCAGAATAATTAATTGCTTAATAGTAAACATTTACATAGCAGATAACGCCAAGAACCACTGTGACTTCTTCCTCTCCACTCACTGCAATTTCATATTCGCTACAATATGTAAAATGTGAAATAATAATAAGTGTAAATAAGGATACTTGTTATCAAGGGTGTTTAAGATCCAAAAGAAAGCGGTTAGGTGTATGGAGATAAGATTCATGTAGGCCGTTGTTCAAGAGACTTGGTCTACTAACTGCACCCTGCTTATATGTGTGTGAAGCTACTTTATATGTAAAAAAGTGATATTATTAAAAGTGTAAATAAGGAAACTTGTTAACAAGGGTGTTTAAGATCCAAAAGAAAGTGGTTAGGTCTATGGGGATTAGATTCATGTAGGCCGTTGTTCAACAGACTTGGTCTCCTAACTGACGCTACTTTATATGTAAAAAGTAAAATAATAAAAAGTGTAAATAAGGATACTTGTTAATAAGAGTGTGTAAGATCCAAAAGAAAGTGGTTAGGTGATAAGACTCATGTAGGCCGTTGTTCAAGAGACTTGGTCTACTAACTGTACCCTGCTTATATGTATGTGAAGCTACTTTATATGTAAAAAAGTGATATTATTCAAAGTGTAAATGAGGAAACTTGTTAACAAGGGTGTTTAAGATCCAAAAGAAAGCGGTCAGGTGTATGGAAATAAGATTCATGTAGGCCGTTGTTCAACAGACTTGGTCTACTAACTGCACCCTGCTAATATGTGTATGAAACTACTTTATTTGTAAAAATTATTAATATTATTAAGAGTGTAAATAAGGAAACTTGTTAACAAGAGTGTTTAAGATCCAAAAGAAAGCGGTTAGGTGTATGGAGATAAGATTCATGTAGGCCGTTGTTCAAGAGACTTGGTCTACTAACTGTACCCTGCTTATATGTGTATGAAGCTACTTTATATGTAAAAAAGTGATATCAACCAAAATCTTGATGTACATGATTATAATACAAGAAGCCGAGGAGATTATCACTTGGTGAGTCACAATAGTAGCTTATTCAAACAAAAACCTAGATATATTGGTAGGAAACTCTACAAGAAGCTACCGCAGTTTTTTAAGTCTTCAAAATATAGAAATATTTAAAAACAATTTAAAAAATATTTAGTTGATGAAGCTTTTTATAGAGTAAACTACAGACATCCTAAAAGAATATATACCTACTGCAACAGCCTCACTGCCAGTGATTGCCTTTTTGTGACTTAATTTTAATGCATAGGCAGTAGTCTGAAGGCGACTACGGAAATAAGTTCCAGAACAGGTCCCTTTAGGACCTTAGGACCTCAATTCCCGCAAGAAGCCCAGAGCAGTCCAATACACCAATTTCAACTGTTAGAATTTCAATTTCTAATTTCAACTTTTTGTGATGATAAATTTAACGTCTTGCCGTCAATTTTAATAGAGTATAAATAGATATTTTCTCACGAAGGCTGTAACGTTTTCGAATCGTGATGATTCATTTTCAACAGCAACCTGGATCGCCAGTGTTCTCTTCGATGTCGGTTTTTGTTAGAAGAATTATTGTAGTTTTGTAGAATGGGATCGAAAAGTTTGTCACATATCAAAATTGACACTGTATTTTAATTACATGGTATATGATTTTCACTCACTTTTATTGGAGATACCGGAGGAATACCGGTGGTTCGGAACCCACCTAAAACTGTAGGACCAACTCATAAATCATAATCATCCAACTCATTACCCACGCACAGGTCTCGGACCTATGTAGGCTTCATCCTCAAAAAAAAATTCATTTCACTTCTGAAAAGAAGCTTCTTCAGGTTATACAATATATGATTTTCACTAACTTTTATTGGAGATACTGGAGGAATGCATTTCACTTCTGAAAAGAAGCTTCGTCAGGCTGACAATTTCGTCACTTCTGAAAAGAAGCTTCGTCAGGCTGGAAATTTTCTTTTGTTTTTTTGTAGATTACGTCTACAGTTAAGGAGTATAAGACAAGTCAGATTAACCATTATACAATCTTATACACTAGTTACGATAATTACTATATCAATTAGTTGAGGTGAGGCTTAAATTTTATATAAAAGGAACACTATAAAAAGCTTTCAATTAAAGGTCCAACTCATAAATCACCATTATCCAACTCATTACCCACGCACGGAACCCACCTAAAACTGTAGGTCCAACTCATCAATCACTCATTACTCAAGCGCAGGTATCAGACCTATGTGGGCTTCATCCTCAAAAAAAAATTAATTATTTTTTAATTGTTTTCAAATATTTCTATATTTTCAAGTATGTTTTCAAATGCATTCCTCCAGTATCTCCAGTAAAAGTGAGTGAAAATCATATTATTCAATTAAATATTATTTAATTGAAATACAGTGTCAGTTTTGATATTAGATTGTTCATCAAGTATTTCGTCATGGAAAACATAACAGAAAAGTTTGTGTTCTAATTTCTGTATTATGCCACTATTATTAATTAATAACATTATGAAACAATAGTCTAATAGTTAGCCTCAAAAAGTTTGTAATATTCACCTGGTACTGTAGTTACTAGTACAGTCCATTCTGAGCAGTGGGTAGCCAGCTTTCCTCGCTAAAGCTCTGACGTGCAGTAGGAGGTATTTACCAAGTCCTTGCTGCCTGTAGGCCGGGTGAGTCCCGATCATATTAACCTCGAACATATCACGTATTTGAAACCTCTCAAACAGCTCAGTCTTCTCAGGCAGATCGGCAAACAGACAGGCGAATCGAAACGCTTTTTCGTCTTTGATCGTTCTTGCTGAGAAAAAAAGAATGATGAAATCATAAGTGATGATGAGAAGAACTATGTTATCAAGTTAACATATATATATATAGGTATCAAATCAAATCAACTTTATTCCCAAACATTGATACATTCCAATAGCAATTGCAAGGTAGCATTGCAATAACTTCATTTAAAAAGGATATTGTTTAGTAGGAAGAATTCTTTTTTGAAGAAATCATTATTAATATGGCTGTTTATCCAATACCATGAATAGGAAAATCTTTGTTGATATGAGGAATTCCGTTCTCGATAATTTAGAATAAATGCCCATATAGGTGTGCAGTCCATTGTCCAATTCTTAAAGCAATTGAAATTAACAATAAATAGTAAAAAATGCCAGTACGATCAATTCAAAAAGAAACATAATTCAAATGAAGATAGAACTATAATTGCATAGAGTTTCTTTGAGATTGATAATGGTATAACAACCGAAACTAGTTTCTCAAAATTTTTAATAAATGTGGTTGTGACAATTTCGTCTAATTATTCATAATAAGGCTATAAACGTGTTTTTAAACTAGAGTTATATAATCATGCATATATAATCGTGTATATATAATATATAATCGTGTATAATCAACTAGACCAGGAAGAAAACTTTTTTTGGATAGACGATTGACCTGGGCTTCATACATTGAGAAAATATGTGGTAAATTTCATATGGGGTATTTGTCCTGCAACAGCTTGCTAGATTAAATGATAAAAAGTTACTTTTTACAGCTCACCATGGGCTCTTACTGTCACATATTAGGTATGCTATCTTAGTATGGTGTAATTCCTAACAACAAAACGTTGATAGGGTGTTTAAGATCCAAAATAAAGCTGTTAGGTGTAAGGGAAGAGTTAATAGATTAGATTCATGTAGGCCGTTGTTCAAGAGACTTGGTCTCCTAACTGTACCCTGCTTATATGTGTATAAAGCTACTTTGTAGCTTCAGTTCAGTTTTTAGATCCCTGGGAGATCGTATTTGTTTGTGTTCAGAGTGGTTTTAGGTGCATGTGCATTTTTTATTTTGTTTTTTGTTCTGAATGCGATGGTGTGGCCGACTTTTTTGAAGATTATTGCTAGTCTGTTTGATTAGGGATTAATGTTTGTCATTTTGATGTATTTTTTGTTGGTTGTACTGGTGTTTTGTTTGGTATATAATACAGTATATCAGATACTTTATTTATCACTATGCTACATGAAAGCACCTGATAGGTGTATGGAAAGAGTAAATAGATTAGATTCATGTTGGCCGTTATTCAAGAGACTTGTTCTCCTAACTGTACCCTGCTTATATGTGTATGAAGCTACTTTATATGTAAAAAAGAGTGATATTAACCAAAATTTTGACGTATACGATTATAATACAAGAAGCCGAGGAGATAATCACTTGGTAGTCACAATAGTAGCTAGTTCAAACAAAAGCCTAGTTATATTGGTAGGAAACTCTACAAAAAGCTACCGCAATTTTTAAAGAGCCTTGAAAATATTGAAATATTTAAAAAACAATGGAAAAATATTTAGGCCTAGTTGATAAATCTTTTTATAGTGTGAAAGATTTCCTTTCACATCCAAATGAAGCCTTACCTCAACTAATTGATATAATAATTATGATAACTAGTGTCTTATGGTACCTTGTCTTATACTGAAGTCTACAAGACGTAATGTACAAAAAAATCTACTAAATTATTCTGTTAACCATATTATTGCACTATAAAAAATAATACTACGTGATAATATGTACATTTAGTATTGAATATTACAGTGAATTATATATATAATTATGTATGAGTATATATGGTAAATGATAAATATGGTATAATAATTATGGATAGGAAAGTGATAGCCGTGAGCCGTAGTAGGTATTTGTTCAATTAGATAGAGATAAGCTGCGTTCTCCTGGGGCACTCTTTGTAAGGGTTGGCCAACAAAAAAGACACTGTTCTCTGCTGTGAAATCACTTCCCGGTGGTCTGTCTGGAACCCACCTAAAACTGTAGTTCCAGCTCATCAATCACCATCATCCAACTCATTGCTCACGCACAGGCCTCAGACCTATGTGGGCTTCATCCTCCAAAAAAAATTAAATCAACTTGAAGAATGTACTTGCGTTCCCAACATGTGTAAAAAAAACTCCGGTACTTACGTATTATACGGAGGCCACTATTTAATAAGCTTAACCTAACCTCGAAAGATCGTGACGTCCCGATGTACAGATATTCTGAAGATTTCTTGTGTTAGAGCATCACATTGATGAATTTGATATCTAGGAATTCACGATCTAGCGAGGCAAGGTTGAGCTTGTTAAAAAGGAGGCTCCGTAAGTACCAAAACTCCTTGCCTTGATAAAATTATTTTTTCAAGAAAAGAAAATCCGCATATTTTAGAAAGATTATTCGTGATGTATTAATAGGAGTGAATATTGAGAAGAAATATGAATGGAACAGGAAAACTGTGAATTTAATCAGCGCGCCTTTGACATTCAAGTTCGTTAATTTCATGCCGGGCTTACAGGGTTTATAGGTGTTCTTATTATCATAGCCAAGACCAAAATTACTTTCAATTACTCTTTTAAAGGGCACTAAGAACGCCAGAAAATGTGGAAAGAGCAAGAACAGTGCTGTTATAGAATGATCTGCTTGCCGGCACTCATTTCCCTATTTTAAGACTTTTTACAAGATTTTTATGTTAATAGGATTTGTTGGAGTACACTTCACTACATTTTTTAAGTAGATTAATAATGATGTTGAAGATCCATCTTGTTTCCACTAATATGTAATATAAACTTAATAAAACAACTTTTGAATGGAAATTAACTCACGTTATGGCGTGACGGCCGTTTCGCTCTGTTGTCTAGAGCATCGTCAGACGACCCACAGTACACTGACTTAAGGTATGAGTTTGAGGGTTATGTATGTTGGAATGGTGATGGGGTGGGGGGATGAGTAGGCGGGAGGTTTGTAATTGGGATTATTTTGTCAAATAGAGTATGTGAGAAGAAGTTAAGTTGATCATTTAAAATGTTGTCAGGTTCCTGCATTACGAAACGGCCGTCACGCCATAACGTGAGTTAATTTCCATTCAAAAGTTGTTTTATTAAGTTTATATTATAGATTAATAATTTTTACTTCAACATTGACCGAGCATTATCATTTTTAAATATCCCTCTATTCCTCGTGGTCAGCTTGTACCATCATTCACGTCATTACCCACGTACAAGTCTCAGACTCATGTAGACTTCATCAGCAAGAAAACCATTTCTAAAGCTATTACCTTATAAAGGGAAGTGATAGCTGTGAGCCGTAGCAGGTATCTTTTCAATCAGATAAAAGATGAGCTGCGTTCTCCTCGGCACTCTTTGAGGCACTATTTAAGGCACTCTTTGTAAGGGTGACCGATTAGATTGGCCAGCAAAAAAGACTCTGTTCTCTTCTGTAAAATCACTTCCCGGTGGTTCAGAACCCACCTAAAACTGTAGGACCAACTAATCAATCACCATCATCCACTCAATACCCACGCACATGTCTAAGACCTATGTAGGCTTCATCCTCAAAACAAAAACAAAAAAAATCAGCTATTTTGATGACAAATATTTACACTTGTTGCCAAGTCATTCTGGTATTATGCAAGTATTTCTTTTTCTTAGATTACGTCCTGGTAACTAGCAGTATTATAAAAGTCAGATCAACAATTACACAATCTTATACACTAGTTACCATAATTACTATGTCAATTAGTAGAGGTGAGGCTTAATTTTGATGTGAAAGGAACTACTCTTTTACACTATAAAACGCTTTATCAACTAAATTGCCTAAATTGTAAATGAATTGCCCAGTTGTTTATAAATTTGGAGTACCGGAAACGTCAGATTTCTGTTTTTTTTAATTGTAAAATACGCTATACAAGACCCTGAAATATTCTATTCTGCCCTTCCTTGTATCCTTGATTCCTAGTATCCTATCCTTAGATAGATAGTTTATTCTCAAATAAATAAATTTACAGCAAAAGAGCATTTCAATGTCTTACAACTATTAGCAGTCGGAAGAAACAAATTAAATATAAGCTATATAGAAACTAATAAAGAATACAAAACTATATTATTTACTGATATAATTTTTGAGAACATACATTCCAGCACTCAAGGCACACTTGTGGACCGCAGGATGGAGTCAAATGCAAAATACAAAAAAATTCATATAAAAAAACAAGGAAAAGGATGAACTGAATTTTAAATTATAGATTTAAAAATTAAGGGGTAGATTGTAATTTTAAGGAACAATAATTAAAAGGGAAAAACATATGGGAAAACTGAGTGATTGTGTGAACTGCAACACAAATTAAAGAAAAGGAATATACAAAACATCAATAAATCTGCTTTTTTTGGAGGATGAAGCCCACATAGGTCTGAGACCTGTGTGTGGGTAATGCGTTCGATGATGGTGATTGATGAGATGGATCTACAGTTTTAGGTGGGTTCCGAACCACCGGGAAGTGATTTTACAGCTAAGAACAGTATTTTTTGCTAGCCAATACAATCGGTCACTCTTACAAAAAGAGCCCAGGGGCCTATTTCACAAAGCTACAAGTATGTAGCTGACAGGTAAATCTTCACAAGTTTGTAAAAAAATGTGGTTACAAGTGTTTCACAAAAGCAGACTTGTAGACTTGTAATTACAAGCGAATTCTCACAAGTCTATAGGCGATTCGCCTGTTACGGACAAGTCTACTTAGGTAATTTAAAAGTGTAGATTACAAAATTGTAAATGAGAATTTTCTACTAAGATAGAAAGGTAGGTGAGCTCGTTTACAAGTGTGGAAGAAGCATCAAACTTAACCTATGAACTTGGTTACTAAGGTGTATTCGACCGATATTGCGATAAAATCACAATAAACTCCTTCATTAATTAATTATAATTCAACTTAATTAAAAATAGAACAATGAACCCTTGATAATTTATGTTCTAGAAATTAAATGATAGCCGCGAGCCGTAGCAGGTATCTGTTCAATCAGAGAGATAAGCTGCGTTCTCGTAGGTCCTGTTCGTAACGGTGACCGATTAGATTGGCCAGCAAAAAAGACACTGTTCTCTACTGTAAAATCACTTCCCGGTGGTTCGGAACCCACCTAAAACTGTAGGTCCACTCATCAATCATCATCACCCACGCACAGGTCTCAGACCTATGTGGGCTTCACCCTCCAAAAAAAAAAAAAAAAAATTAAGCGTTAATATTCAACAGTAGCGATGATGAATTTTAAAGAAATATAATTATGATGATGACTTATGAAGGAGTAAAATATGTTTTTAATGAGAAAAATGAAGAATCACGTATTCATATTGTAAGTTACTAATAAATAAAATGAGATATTTGTTGAAAAACATCGATGTTATTTAATAAATCTTCCATTTTGACCTTTGACATCCAGAAACGTTCATTAAATTCATAAACTGATTCAAAATTGAAATTAATTCTATCTCTAAACACTCTTCTTCTTTTCTGAACTGGCTCATCCTCATCTCAAGATGATGAAGTAAAAAGCATTTTCACTTGAATATTATTGACATGAAGAATAATTGGGCTATACTTTTTATAGAAAACATGAAGAATGATGAAGTAAAAAGCATTTTCACTCAAATGTTAGTAACATGAAGAATAAATGATGACAGTATGATGGTACTATGACGTCGTGAAGAATAATAAATTATACTTTTTATAGAAAAAAAGAAGAATTATTAACATTGTACTAATGAATAGATTGAGATTTTCCATGGATTCAAAATTGAAATTTATTCAGTATCAAAAAATCTTTTGAAAATAACTTGGCTCATTATCAAAGAGAAGATGGTGTTAGAAAGCATTTTCACTTCGAATACAGGTTATATACTTTTCTAATAAAAACATTGTAGCGGACAAGTGTAACCAACCATGGTAGCTAACAAGTGTTTCACATATTTCACCTGTAGCGAACAATTGTAGCATATTCTCTGTGACCGCCTGTAGCTAACAAATTGTAATTACAAGTGCCTGTTACGGACAATTGTTACTAACAGGACTTGTAGCTTCGTGAAATAGGCCGAGGAGTTCTTAGCTTACCACAACTTACTAAAACAGGGAGGCTGAAAACATATATACAGGCTGATATCAATAAATATGGAATCTGATCTCACTAGGATAGCTCACGGCTATCATTTCCCTTTATAAGGTAATAGCTTATAAGGTAAGTTTCAAACAATGACTCGGGACAAGTCTTCCACAAATTCAGGGGTCAGCGACAGAAGTCAAGCTTTAAGCCTTCTTCTCTTAAAGCTTCTGCAATGGGATGCTATGATTGCCTGCTTGAGGCTACGGGGCAGAGTGTTGTAGAGCCTAGGAGTTAGGAATATAAACGTATTTTGGAAGAGAGTGCAATTGGGTCTAGGACACCTGACACTAGAACCCGCAGCCAGCCTAGTTCCTTTATAAAATTAATGTACAATTAAAATGTTATAGAACATACCAGCCTCTTCCTTGGATTTGTCTCCGCTGCAAGGAGTTGTATGGGAGCCAGCAGCCACACCAATCACCTTGCCACTTTTCCTATCAAAGGCCACCACCGATAGCGACTCTTCGATTTCGTCCATCCAGAAATCGAGAAGGTTGACATCGTCACTCAACCCATTCGCCACCAGCAGTGGATCATTCTTCAAGTAGGTCAACTTCAGAAACTCACGAAGTATTGGTTTGTATCCTTTTCTCGCTTGTAAAAGTGCAACATCTTCCGAAGGTCGATACTGCGAATTCCAAAAATTCATACCTTACATTAATCACATGGGGTTGCATAAAAATAAAATGAAAATACTGTACCATAAAATATATGCCAATTAACAATGGGAATGTCAAAGATTTTTTACATTAGTTAAGTCAAAGAATGATCTAATATCAAAACTGACACTGTATTTCAATTTAAAATATTGTCTTTACTCACTTATATTGGAGATACTGGAGGGATGCAAAATCTCTTCTAAAAAGAAGCTTCGTCAGCCTCTTTTCAGAAGTGAAATGCATCCCTCCAGTATCTCCAATATAAGTGAGTAAAGACAATACATTAAATTGAAATACAGTGTCAGTTTTGATATTAGATTGTTCATCAAGTATTTTGTCATGGAAAACTTCAGATTTCAAAGAATGACATTAGATATGTCAAATAATTTATACATTAGATAAGCCACATAGGGGTGCATGAAAATATAATGAAAATGCCATAATACTATGGAAATGAAAGTATTGAAAATGTCAAAGATTCTGTACCTTGGACTAGATTCGCCGGAAAGGTTTGTATAAAAATACTGTACAATGAAAATGTCATGGAAAATGTGTCAATGAAATGATTCAATGTCAAAGAATTCATACATTGGATTAGATTAGTCACATAGGGTTTTGTAAGAATACAATGAAAATGGTTTTTTTTTGGTGTATGCAATTCAAAAGTTCAACTTCTAGTCAAGAGAAGGAACGTCCATAAATACAGCCCTTTAGATACCCCTTTTTTCAGGATGAAGCCCACATAGGTCTGAGATCTGTGCGTGGGTAATGAGTTGGATGATGGTGATTAATGAGCTACAGTTTTAGGTGGGTTCCGAATCACCGGGAAGTGATTTTACAGCAGAGAACAGTGTTTTTTTGGTGGCTAATGTAATCGGTCACCGTTACAAAGAGTGCCCAGGAGTCTAAGAGTCCCCATGTTATATTAAGTATATGAATGGAATTATTGAAATAGGTAAATAACTAATAAAGAGGAAAATTTTTCATTTGTAATAAAGGAGAACTCGTCGTTAGCGAACAAGCTATGCTTTGCTGATGGCTCCAAAAAAAAAAGAATTAATTGTGTGTGATTGATTGTTATTTACAAGAGTTTGGCAATAAAGAATTTTGAATTTTGAAAAAAAAATTAGATTAAATTTTCCACACGTAAGGCCAGTTGCACGAAAGAAAATTAAATTCGACCACCGTAAGATGACGTCTTTTGAAGGAGCCAGTGCAACGACTTCCCTATTGAGCTCCGTAAGATGACGTCATCTTACGGTGGTCAAATTTAATTTTCTTTCATGCAACTGGCCTATAGTGTTCTATGAAAACAAAATGACAGTTTACAACACAATCACATAAAAAAAAAAAACAATATTGTGTGACTTGGCTGGCTGGCACAGGTCTGGTGTCAGAGTTATCAAGAAGCACCTGGGTTGCACTTCCGTAATTCAACGATATAATCGACTGAAAGAATCGATAGTCGATATCTGTACCAAACCCAAAGCTAACCCTAACCTATCGACTATCGAATCTCAGTCGAGTATTTCATACGGAAGAGCAGTCAGCACCTTTTTGGGAGATCTCTTTTCCTTTGATCATTCGTACAGTTTTAAGATCTTCTAACATGATTCAATAATTGAGGTAACTTAAGGGTGCTTGCACAGTGGAGCATCCAAGACTCGATGATAATCACGATCACAAAATCAAACACATACTGTGAAATGGAGGCATTCATGCTGCACCAATCTATCACACACCATGAGTTTGATTTGCGATGGTGATCATTATCGAGTAGTTAATGCTCCACTGTGCAAGCGCCCTTAGGTTGGGTTTATTGGCCAGCAAAAAAGACACTGTTGTCTGCTGTAAAATCACTTCCCGGTGGTTCGGAACCCACCTAAAACTGTAGGTCCAGCTCATCAATCACCATCATCCTACTCATTACCCACGCACAGGTCCAAGACCTATGTGGGCTTCATACTCCAAAAAAAATAGGTTAAACAAGCATCACTCACCTCTTCATAGACATCTTTATCCGATAAACTTGCCATGAAGCGCTGGCCCGCAGTGAACTGATTCCTCACGCCTCTCAACAAGCAGTATTGCAATCTGTGAAGCATAGTAATTTATGTGAATTTTTATCAAAATTTAGAGGAAAAGAAAAACTGAGAATTTTGTCTGTAGGTGTAGTGGAACTTCTAGTGTGTCTTTGTTGAAATGTTTTGAATGTGGATTACTTTGATAAAATACCTTGTGTGAGGAGATTTACAGCTGATGACACTTAAGATGATTAACATCTGTTCAAGGGATGATTGCTATATACAGTATATAATATATAGAAGTCAATGTGTGTTGTATGTATGTACTTACATACAATGTACATAGTATGTATGTATGTATGTATGTTCTCAGTAAACTCCAAAACCACTGAACCGATTTTTATGACATTTTCAGGCACAATTTAGAATAGTCCCGAGATTGTACCTGTGAAGTTTGGAAGTTCAAAAGTCCTCGCTGGACACAAATAGGAGAAATCTATCTTTAAAGGAACAGCTGATAGAAGTCAACAGTTTTTAATCGTATAGCAGGCCCCTTAGCGGCGTTATTTAGGCTGTCTGGATACTAATACTTTGTATGTACCGTGTAGTCGGAGCCTTGCAGTCTTGTAGGAAACATATGAAAGGGTACGCTGAAATGTAATTAATTATGCCGGGTTGATGACATTTGCTACCCAATGCAGCTAGAAATTAGAAATGTAGCCTCAGTGGGAGGTGGCGAATAATAAAACAAAGAATTAGCTCCTACCCTAACAGTAAAGTAAATTCGTATGGCTTTTCGTGGTGGGGAGACCCTTACGGGTACCCTAATAGTTGTAGGAGGTTTAAATTTGAAATGCTCCTTCATTCAGAGGTGGTGAGTAAGGAAACAATGAGAGAGGCCTCTCTGATCAGCTGGAAGCGACCTAGGACTAACTTCCCTAATAGTCATAGAAGGTTGAACTTCTAAATGTAAACTTAGCGGGAGGTGGCGAATAATAAAATCAAGGAGAATTTTCTATAAGATCGCAGCAACGCGCGTCGAGCCAGCTAGTCAAGTATATATATATATATATATATATATATATATATATATATACATATATATATCGGGGAGTCCGATGGTAGCGAACATACAAAAGGCATACCATGTCCTAAAGTCGGGCTTCGGCCAAAACTCAACGGTTCTGTCTCGTAAATTTGTCAAACTCTTCAATAAGTATGATATATTAGAATTTTACAGTAATCACTGTTTTCCTTCTTTCAGCCAGATTTTGCACCATTTCTATCCTCCTAATCACCCTCACTCATAGAACTATACCCTCACTCAAGTTTCTCGATTCCATCACCGCTTCATCCACCTCATTCCTCCCCTTCCTCTTCTTCATACTCCCCCCCGGACGCCACTCTGTAACCATTCCGATCCAATCCTCATCAGAAGCCCTTAGAATGATTTCTACATTACTTTATTCAAATTGCAGGAATTTCGCTTTATTTTTCTATTTTTAAAAATACTGTTAATTGAACATATTGTATGTTCGACAATAACTTACGAATGTTTTGACCAATCAACTTCAAATTTTAAACACATATCTATGAAAACTGTAAGAAACTGAAACATGGCATGTTGACAATCGAAAATATTAATTTGAATAATTTGGTGTTTGACAATTTTTGTGAATTATGATCACACATAGAAACCATATTAATTTTGAATCGTGGACAATTGAATTGGACAAGGTAGGCTAGATTAGTTGTGAAATTCTTTGAACTTCATGCAATATGATTATTATTTATGATACTGGACTTGTGATACTTTCTTGGGAATGTTAGCTAAATGAGGTTTGTTTTGGCATTTGCTGTAAACCTCTATTATTTGTATGTATTATATTTGTATGTATTATATTTGTATGTATTATAAATAAATCAGTATCCTCACAGCAGCCGTTTCTTGTATCTTCTCCTATGATAAGCTAGAAATAAGTTCCCCTTTTTTTCGGAGGATGAAGCCCACATAGGTCTGATACTGAGCGTGGATAATGAATTGGATGATGGTGATTGATGAGTTGGACCTACATTTTCAGGTGGGTTCCGAACCATCGGGAAGTGATTTTACAGCAGAGAACAGAGTTTTTTTTCTGGGCAATCCAATCGGTCGCCCATACAAAGAGCGCCCCGGAGTTACGTAGCTAATCTATGATTGAACAGATACCTGCTACGGCAATCCAGCCTCCAGTTCTCCAGCCCGGGTGGCTCCCAATTTATTTGAATTTGGAGTCATAAACAATAAGACCATTTTTCTAGAGAGAACTATGACTATGAATGGCCTTGAAATTTACGCTTCTCTACAAGACATAAGTATATAGTATAAAAAATGAAAAATTGACTCTTTTTATAACATTTTAAATCACTTTCCCTGAAGATCTTACAGTAAAATTTGAGGAGTTGGGCGGATATTGGATAATTTGCTTTTTTGGGAAAATTTGAGGATATTGAGCTGATCAAAAAGCCAGACAAGGTCAAACTTTAAGAAGACGAACTTGAGTGACTTAAGTGGTCCAATGTGGCCTAACAAGTATAAACATTTTTATAATAGTCTAATATGAATGGCATACTAACTTTGATAATAGTCTAATATGAAAGGCATACTTGTCCGCTAATGGTTACCTATGATTGGTTAAAATGTTACAAACCCACTACTTTTTAAAAATATTTTATTGCGGATGATGCCCACATGAGTCTGGAGACTTGTGCGCGGGTAATGAGGTGAATGGGTGAATGATGAGAAACATTCATGGCTGAATGAGATTCAATTCGAACCCAAGGCTGCAGAAAACGAAGCCAGCCAGAGCCTTATCTTGTCACAGACAAGCGCTCCAATCAACTGCCCTACCAAAGCCACCAGTCATACTGCTTTCATAACCTCTTCCAATGATTTTCCCTATTGGTAAAAAATCGTCAACTAGCCATAAATAATGAGTGTCCCAGTAAATTTCAAATGTAATCCAACCGATTTCCACACAATAAATCCAATCAACTATGATTTCAAAGCAGGTACCTCGTCTCATAATTAACCTAGATCTGTGTGCCTGTGATATTATATCGTACATATACCGTACCTAATTATATGATCAGCTATTCCACAGTGTATCGGCTATCATCGCGCAATTACAGTAATAAATAAAGCGGGGCAAAGCGCCGTAAATAGTGGACAGCCATAATCAGGGTAGGTAAAGTGCTAACGCAGCAATAAATCAGTACATCGTCGCCATTATTCTTTTGCTCTTTTGGGACTCGTTTTCGAACAATCCTGTTAGCTCTCTCACTCACAAACCGCTCTCTCTCACACCCCCTCTCTCACTCACACTGTTCCTCTCATTCTTTCTCACTCTTTCTCGCTCAAACTCTCTCTCTCTCCCACTCATTCGCTCACTCTCACTCTAGCTCACTCTCCTCTCTCTTTCTCGCTCACACACTCTCTCTCTCCCACTCACTCTCACTCTAGCTCTCTCACACACCCTCTCCCTCACTCCCACTCTCTCTCTCAATCAGTCTCTCTTTGTTACTCACACGCTCTCTCTTCCCCCCTAACTTTGAACAGCTTTTGACCACCATGTTGCTGTAATTTATGTTATTAAATGCGACACATTATAATAAGGTCAAACTAACTGGCCCTAGTAGCATAATCGATTTATCACAGATAGGGACTGTAGACCTTCAATATTGCTGATGATGCCCACATGAGTCCGAGACTTGTGCGTTGGTAATGAGGTGATATTATAGCACAATAACGCAGGTTGTGTTCTACGTAAGTCAATATTTTAACTTTTAATTATAATCTATTTTAATAATAAAAAATATATACTCTAATTGGAGTTACTTGTGATTTTTCGAGGATTAAGCCCACACAGGTCTGAGACTTATGTAACGAATTAGATGATGGTGATTGATGAGTTGGATCTACAGTTTTAGGTGGGCTCCGAACCACCAAATATTTAGTATTGATATTTAATTACAACATTGATATTTAATTAGGTATTGAACTTCCCGACTATGGAGGTCGGTTCCGGTTTTAGGTCGGTTCCGAACAATGTACTAACTTTACAATTTACATGAATTGAACGAGATTGAAGGTGAAAATGAAAAGAATAAATGGAAAAACGTCGATAACAATCAGCGAGTTTACTAGCTACTCGCCGGCGAATTCACAATCTGATTGCAAATTTTTCAAGTGTAATCCAGCAAGTAAAGTTGTCCGGCTTTCATTTTTCTTGTAGAATGATTGATTGCTTTTTTCATACAAATAATAATTAAAAGTTACAAGTATAAAATACAATACATAGGCATCGCCAAGTATTATTACATAAAATATTATTAGTCGCACTTAAATTATTACATAAACTGTTTATATACACAAACATGAAATTACGACTGAAAATGAGATTATAAAAAACTTGGTGATGCATTTGCATGTAAAGGCGAAGTTATGGAAGGTGTCCCTCTCTTACACTTAGCCTAGATAGTAGATAATCTGCTGGTTAGCTAGTAAGCACAACTACTTACTGTAGTATTCATATAACTTTGCAGCGTGTAGCAGATGGGACTTGCTATATCTGAACCCAACATACTGCTGCCAAGTTATATGAAAACTACAGTAGAGCGAGTTTACTAGCCATGTGCAAAAATATTTACAATCAGATTGTAAACTCGCCTACTCTAATTGTTTTTTAGCTAACAAGCAGACTTTATTTACAAAAAAAATAAAATAAAAACCGGGCTGATTCCCTGGCTACCCGCTGGTCTCTGGATTTGTTAGCATCACTACATTACACTGGGGAAGTTTACAATCAGATTGTGAATTCGCCGTGCGAGTAGCTTTATTGAAAGAAAAGTGTACAATGCAAAACATATTCTAATGAACATAAAATGTCTGAAAAAGTAAACTAGCTGATTGTTATCGACTTGAAGTTCACACCATTTCGGCTATGGCCATATACTCATCTGAGTGGAATATTTACATTTTTCTCAAATACTTTTAATGTACAGTCGTTAAGACTATAGAAAAAATTACAAATTTTTCAATTCTACTTTCAATTGTTCAATACATGTTTCTAAACAGAAATTCAACAACCACAATTCATGAAACTAATGGGAAATACTGTACTGCACTGAACTGGGCAGTGATTTTAAATGCAGAACCATTATTAGAGAGAGATTCAAAGCTAATTATGATGAATTTGGACTGGCTGGAGCATTTAATTAAATCCAGCATACAGACTACATCTAGAAAATGATACATACGAAATTTCAAAGCTACTCTGTTTCCTCCTAAATTGCAATTACAGTTTTAATAAACACATAACCAGCTGTCATCGTTCTATGGTTTTGAGGCAAATAAATCTTCATCCTGCATTGTACATTGTATCTACATCTTGCAATGAATCACAATCAACCATTTTAACATCATATAACTTATAACATATTGAAACATCTCAATTGTAAGGAGGCATGAATTTAATCGTTATAATCTTCACTTTAAGAAGAAGGGAAGTGATTGGCCGCTCTCAGAGCGCGGTGAAAAAGAAAAAAATCAAAGAGAAGAAGAAATTAATTATGTATAAGTTTTGACAGTGGATCGATACTCAGGCATTTTTATAATGTGTATAAAAAAGTCAACAATAACTAAACTATTAATTCATGAAATTTAACTTTATACATAAAAAATCTAAGGACCCGACGAATTTACATGAAAGAAACCAATTTGCCAAGATATCCAAGGACCCGAATAATTTACTATTTTGTTTAGAAAAAATAGAATAATTATTTTCATTTTCAGTTATGCTGATATGCATATGCACAATTTAACTTATGTGATTTTAATTCATTTCATATGCCTGTCGATTCACAAAAAATGCACATTGGCAGTTCTTGAAAAATCGTTTTGTTTCTTCTTCTTGTTTAATAAATATAATAATATATCATGCATGAAACACTCTTTGTGTTTTTAAATTAAAGGATTTAAAACGATTTAAGAAAAGATTTTAACACACTCGAAAATGGAAACGTCAACGCTTGCACTATAAAAATAACGTGAATAATTGGGTTAACCAGTAACCTCCGTAATATTCTTCAAATAATTTGTATTCTAAATGCACCAGCTGCACAATGTTTTGATTTTCACTAGCCAAAACTCATGTGGATCATATAGTGGTTAACTGTTTAACATCATAATTATTTTTATATTCGACCTACAAACTCCAAAATCAATAGCGATCTCACTTGGACTATGAGGAAGCTATAAATATACCAAGTTTCAAGAGCCTAGATGTCTAGAATCTTCCTTTCAAGAGCTAGAGCACAGACGGACGGACGGACGTTCGAATTTTTTTCGAGGTTTCATGTATTGGATATTATTAGGGCTTTGAAATGTTATCTAATGCTGTAAGAAAAAGCTTTTTTCATCAATTATTTTGTAAAATATGGGGGTTCAAACTTGAAATTTTTCGGTTTTTGGGGACAATTGATCTCACCTATGAATGATTTTAATAAATTTTCCAGGACTAAAAGATACCTTGAGGGATAAAATGGCGTATTTTTCACTCAGATGAACCGATTAATTTTTCAAAATTCATTTTTTATCTGTAAAAAATTCAGTTTTTCTAAAATTTATTTTAGAAAAACTATTAGATTTAAATAAAAATTATGTCATTTTATACCTCAATAGTTGTATAAAATTTATCAAACGTTTAAAATCACTGGTAGAATAGTAGAAGAAACTATTTGTTAGATTGAAATAAAAATTATGTCATTCTATTCCACAATGTCTTTTAGTTATAGAAAATCTATCAAAATTTTAAAATCATTTGTAGAATTCACTGAATTGCCCCCGAAAACTGTCAACTTTGTACCCCCATATTTCACAAAATAATTGAAGAAAAATAAATTCCTCACAGCAATAGATAAAATTTTGAAGCCCCAATAACATCCAATGAACTTCGAAAAAAAATTATGAACAAAACCCTGCGCACAGCCTTACTAAAAGACTAGAAAAAAACAGGAGAGAGTTGTAATACCTTTCAACAATATAGTAAGTAAAACATTGTTGTTACTCCCTGCATTCAAGTGGGGATATCTATTACACATGGAGCTGATGAGACATTTAGACATCTATTCTGACCCACAAATACCCACGCGCATTTAATTGGTTGCTGTCATCTGATTGGATAATAGATTCCCCCCTTATTCACCCCCCCTTACACCCCTTATTCACCCCCCTTACACCCCTTATTCACCCCCTAATCAACCCCCGGTCATCCCTAAATCGGATTCGATTTAAAATCCAATCTGATGCGATTCCCCTCGAATCAAAGCGAGACCACTCAACTGTAATGACTTGTCTTTCACATCTTATTTCGGGCTCCTCTAGCCGGAGAAAGAAGAAAACCACCGACGGTTTTTCCAATTTCTATTTGTTCTAAACTACTAAGCAAGGATTGGCCAGTCTTAAACAGATGTTTTCTGAGTAATTGGAGAGTGTAGGAAATGCTGCCCTAACCAAGAGTGTGCTCCCTCAATGATTTTCAAAAAAAAATCCAACAATCCACTCCAATAATTTTTAGTCTATCTTCAATATTTCACCAACTTGATTTTAGAATAACTTGCAGTTCACCTAACTGTCAAATACGTACAACATAATTTATTAATTTCAAATTCCTCAAGGTGCTAGCAATTATAATTTTTTTTTAATTAGTATTTATTATATTGTGACAGTTGCAAC